>CACSLK010012206.1:133590-167694 GCA_902706635.1 Striga hermonthica | reverse complement strand
AATAATAATAATAATAATAATAATAATAATAATAATAATAATAATAATAATTCTCCTAACACATAAAGGCAACAAATAAAAGGAAATAAAATAAATAATCGATGCAATAATATATCTTCTAGACCTGGAGGATTCGCCAAATATGCCAATACGATCACGTCGCCATCATTCTCCCCCCGATTGAGGAGATTCGCCCTCGAATCCGAAGGGATCTCGTCGTCTGAATTGTCGCCATGGTAAGGAAAAAGTTGTTTGATGTTTTTTTTCCAACCGATAGACATTCTCATTAAACAAACACCAAAGTTCAGATCACCGAGTTACAATGGGAGAACCAGAAAACAAGTTATGGCCTAGAATACACAAAACAAATCACATCTACATGCGGCCACTTGAGTCGAAATCAGCAGATACAACAAAAGGAACATAACCCACAAAAGCCAACAAACACCATAGCCACTGTCACAAAGGACCTAGCCAAAGAAAACAAACCAGACTAAAGAACTAAGGCAAGAAAAAACGATAACACTACGGAGCAGTACCCTACCCAAAGCTGGTTTTGTAGTTCACAAACTCTTCCCAGCTTCTGATGGCAGATTTCACAATCAGGTGCTCCGGTAACCATTGGTTTTCAAAAACCCATAAATTGCGGGCCTTCCACAACCACCATAAAATTTAAGTTGAGAGTTGAATTCTCTTCTCTGCAACTTCACTGTTCTGAATTGTACTCACCCACCACCACCAATCTTTAAAGCTCCCTTCAACACCTGGTGTTCTGTCCCACTGCACAGGGGTCAACTTCCACACCCTCTTAGCTCTGCTATTAAACAAAACATGTTCCAATGATTCCCACTCTTCCCCACAGCATTTACATCTTATATCCACCTCCAATCCCTTCCTTTGCACATTACATAGAACATGCAACACTCCATTGAAGCATTTCCAAAGGGGACCAATTTTCCAGGTGAACAGGCAGCACTCTTCCCCAAAGTTTGACGTTGAACACGTCAGATGTGCGTACATGCGACAGAAGTCGAAGACGGTAAGCTTTCGGATTAATTTTCTCTACAATCTCAAGGGGACCAATTTTCCAGGTGGAGAGCTTATTATACTTGTGAGCTATAAATATGTCCTTGGTCAACAAGCCCAGACATAGTCGCCAACCTCAAACTCAACATGTCGTTTTAGAGTATCTGCCCGTAGTTTGTAGTCGGGCGTAACCTTCTTAATGCACGCCCGAGCGGACGCATGCGTCTGCTGCAATGACGCCATCAACTTCTTGGCCGAAGATTCGACTGCTCCGAGGATGGTAAGGACAATAAATCCGATGGACTACGTAGTTGAACTTACCACTTGAAAAGGGAAAAATCCAGTAGCCCGACTAACAGCTGAGTTGTGGGCGAACTCCACCTGGCTAAGCCTCGAATCCCACCTGCGTAAATTCTCTCCGACCAAGCAACACAGTAGATTTTCGAGAGAACGATTGATGGCCTTCGTCTGACCATCGGTCTGCGGATGATAGACGCTAGTAAAATCAAGACAAGTGTTAGCGAGACGCTACAGACTTCGCCAAAAATTACTAAGAAATCGCGAGTCGCGGTCGGAAACAATTGAGGATGGGAGGCCGTGGAGACGATAAACCTCCCGAAGAAAATAATGGAGCAATGTAGAGGGAATCGGGCGTAAGCTTACACGGAATAAAGTGAACCATTTTCGAAAAGCGATCCACCATCACAAAAATAGAATCATGCCCCTTCTACGTCCGTGGCAATCCAAGTACGAAATCCATGATGATGGTCGTCCATGGCTGAGATGGAATAGGCAAAGGCTGATAAAGATCGACGTTCGTCGCACTCCCTTTGGACACCTGGCAGATCCAACAACGCTTAACAAAGCGGGAAACATCCTAGCGTAAGAAAGGCCAAAAGTCCAAACGCTGCACCAGCTCGGCAAAACTGTCCCGACCCACGTACCAACCCCATGCAGCTCGACCACTAACTTCAAACGCAAACTACACTCTGGAATACACAAGCGCATGCCCCGAAAAGAAAGCCATCGCAAGAAGAAAATTCTCGAAAGGACCTGCCGCTAAACATGTAACAATCAGGCCGAAGAACATGTTCGATGCCTAAAGATCATGCAATATATCGAACCCCACCATCGAGATATGCATGTCAGACAACAAAACCGAACGGCGGCTAATCGTCGGCCACACAATTAGAAGTCCCCGACCGGTGCTTTAACACAAACTTGAATTGCTGCAAGTAGGAAATCCACACAGCATGGCGTGCACTAATGTTGTCCTGGGAAGCGAACGCAATGCCTCATGATCAGAAAAAGCACAAACTCACGATGAAAAAGTTAGTGTTTCCAATAATGAACGACCCAATAGACGACGTAAAACTCGATGTCGTAGGTGTTATGACGAAGCCGAGGACCCGAGATCTTCTCACTGAAGTACGCAACCGGGCGCGTGTCGTGGCTCAGGACCGCGCCAATGCTGACCCTAGAAGCGTCGCAAGAAAGCTTGAAAAGTCGTGAGAAGTCTGGCAACACCAAAACTGGAGCGAACGTAAGCCGCTGCTTAATCAATCAAAAGCCTCGGCAGCCTGTGGGGTCCATACGAATGACTTTTCGGCTATACAATCAGTGATGGGAGCCATAATAGAACTACAACGCGAGATAAAGCGACGATATAATGAAGTGGGGCCATGAAAGCTCTGAGTCTCTGTGATTGCGTAGGTGTTAGCCAGTCCTTGATCGCCGCTGTCTTACTGTCATCAACCTGAATGTCGGCCGCTGAAACTACAAACCCCATAAAGAGGACCGAATCCACAAAAAAAAAAAACACTTCTGGGGTGTCGCATAAAAAGACTTCGGCCGAAGAATCAATAAGACCTCACGCACGTGTGTCAAAATTCTCATCCATTGTCTTACTATAAATAAGTATGTAGTTGAAATAAATGACCACATACTTACCACCAAGGTCCCTCGACATCTGGTTCATCACTCGCATAAAGGTGCTCGGTGCGTTGGACAAACCAAACGGCACAACTATCCACTCAAAGAGGCCCTCACAAATATTATGTTGTCTTCCATTCGTCGCCTGGTCGAATACGGATCTCATGATAGCCACTCCGCAGGTCAAGTTTTGTGAAAACGGTCACACCATACAACTGGTCCAAAAGATCATCCAAACGCGGGACCAAAAAATGGTAACAAACAGTTATCTTGTTGATGGCCCGGTTATCCACACACATACGCCAAGAGCTATCCTTCTTCGATATCAACAAAGTTGGAACGACACACGGGCTGAGACTATGCCTGAACGACTCCATACTGTAGTAGCTCGTCCACTTGCCACCGTAGCTCTTTATGATCGTTCTGACTCATGCGGTAATTTGGACGATTCAGAAGGGCTACCTCAGGCACCAAATCAAGGTGATGTTGTATGTCCCTTAGAGTTGGCAAACCAGGTGGTAACTCAGTCGAAAAGACATCTTAAAACTCAGCAAATAACGTAAGGATAGCTGCAGAAGTTGACCGCTTGGGAGACGTGTCGGAGTCCAACAACAAGAGAAGAAACGAGGTGTCCCACATTTCATCCACAAAAGCCGTCCGCGAAAGAAATAAAATCGGAGAAGTGGTCGACTGAGGTAAGGGTCGAGGTGGAGCCGAATGTAAGACAACCTTAACACCCTCAAAACTAAAAGTGTAAGTGTTAAGACGGCCACCGTGAGTATCTTCCCGATCGAACTGCCAAGGTCATTCCAAAAGCAAGTGACAAGCATCCATCGGAACCACATCGCACCAAACTCTATCAGGATAGACGCACCAATGGAGAAGGATACGAGCACACAACGGTTGACGGTGATGGAATTTCCGCGATGTATCCACGCCAAAGCATAAGGCCACGGCTGTGGCTCTCTCGTCAACCTGAATTTGTCGACAACCTCTTGTGCAATAACATGTTCGCAGGACCTCGAATCAATAATAAACCGGCACACACAGTCGTCTATCATATATGTGGACTCAAATAGATGATGTCGCTGGATAGAATCATCAGAATCCCCATGTGGTGTCAAGCACGAACGTCGAAGAACGAAAGCCATCCCGATATCGCCGTGATGATACTTCACCGACTCTGATGTTTCCTCGTAAATAACTGGCGACCCATCATATGCGGGTTGGTCCACCTGGTCACCAAATCTGTCAATCAACATCGATCGCGTGCCACCGAACCGAGGGCACGCCAACTGCCGGTGGCCCATTTCACCGTAGGAAAAACAACGCAAGCTGCCACCTTTTCGAGGATTGAGTTGTGCGCCTATATCTGCGGAGAAACTCTCAAGGCCCGACATTCCAGTATTGTCCGTCCCATTACCTGATGATGCTACTGCCGAGCTGCCAATACCAGAGGGGCCAGCGGTTGGTCGGCCTGCCAAAGATCCTTCCGCTGTGCTACCAGAACCCGATCCTATCCGCGCTGGAAAAAACATAGAGGTAGTGTAACGTCCAAAATATTATTTACTATTTGTGGAGCTCGACTGTATTTCTATAAATATTAATTTTCCAAATTTGATGCATTTATTATTATTATTTGAATTAAGTTTAATAATTAGTATTAAAGTCTAAGCCATGGATAATTTATTCGATTTTTAATTATTAAAGTCGAATTTATTAAGCCCAAGTATCGGTTCTATTTTTAAAACCGAGCCTTGGATTGATTAGAAATTTTATTAAAGTGGACCTAAGCCCAAATAATTAATCATTTTCGAGCGTGTCCGATTATTTTAATCGGCCCATTTAAATTAATCGAGTCTATGTCCGATTGTATTTCAGCCCACTTAATTTTAGTTAAATCGAGCCTAAGTAGATTTTAAATTCAAGCCCAATTATTTTAGTAAGTGTGACCGACTAATTAATTTAGTCGAAGACCCGATTAATTTTGTTAGCCCGACCATTTAAATTTTCTGAAGTCTATGCTTGATTTAATCGAGCCCAAGTGGTTCAATTTTGTAGGCCCAATGTTGAGCCGAACAACACAAGCAAACTCTAATTCCTGCTTCCTTATGAATACAACACATCCTAATTTCACCTACCAACACTATTCATCATCATCCCCATTAAAAAAACCCTAGCTACCACATTCAAGAGCTCCAAGCATCAACTCCATAGCTTAACCTTCACAAATCCGGCGACCTCCACCAAACTCCGGCGAGCCGCCGTCGTGACCGCACGAGGGTCCCACAGCCCGCAACATCGAGTCACTTCTGTAGCTCAACTGACCACGAGCCCGTGCTCACCGACCCGAACCACCGGCGAACCTCACCTTCTCGTCGCCGGCAAAGTCGAGTCCTGCCGCTAGCGACCTTGCGCGCACCAAGCTAAGCCCTTACATCGCACCTCCTCCACGCCGGCAGTTCGCAACCACCGCGACGACCCGCCGTCGCAGCTGCTCTGCATCGAACCGAGTTCCGGCGAGCTCAGCTTCGGTCCCGTCG
This sequence comes from Striga hermonthica, assembly GCA_902706635.1. Classification (NCBI taxonomy): domain Eukaryota; kingdom Viridiplantae; phylum Streptophyta; class Magnoliopsida; order Lamiales; family Orobanchaceae; genus Striga; species Striga hermonthica. Next base: position 162,193 of record CACSLK010012206.1, on the reverse strand, counting down.
TAGCTCATGTGCAGCTCCGGTTTGGCCAACTCTAGCGAACGAGCCAGAACCTCGTCGTCCGACCAGTTCACGACCGCGCCCAGCCTCCACGCACCGCACCCAGCCCGAGTTCGCACCATCTCGAGTCACGACCGAGTCAACTGAGTTCGACTCCGTCTAGCTTGAGTCTGCCGCAACCAGCCCCAGTTCCAGCCTGCTCGTGACCGTGCGCCGCCTCCTAGCCATCGCCGACCCGAGACTCAGCTGGTTCAATCCCAGTCAACTCGGCACAGAGTTGACCCGCTCTGAGTTGACTCACCCATCCTCAGGTTTGACCCAGTCAGCACCCAGGACCGACTTGGCTGCCCCAAAACCGAGCTGTTCAGCCCTAGACTCAACCCGGTTCAAGCTCCGCTTCCTTTTCCCTAGCTTTATCGACTTTTTGATTTTTGATTCGAGCTGATTTGAGGTAAAATGGCTTGAAATCGACTCCAATAGCTTAGATATAATTATTGAGATATTATGAAGATGATAAGTTGGTAATTCGAGCGATTTTGAATTTATTGGGATTTATTGAGCTTGAAGTGGATTTTTCGAACCTTTGATATAAGTGCGATAAAATGGTGAAATAAATTTTATAAAATTCATTTCGATGTCTTGAGGCTTAGGCGCGAATTTGAGAATATTTAGAGTTCGTTTGATAGATGAATGGGATTTTTGAAGTATTTGACCGGTTGAAGCGATTACTAGTTGAATTGGCTAGGAGTTGAATTGAGTTGCGATATTTTGACCATGGACTACGTATATGATGAGGAACTATGTTTTAAATTTCGTGAATTTTGGATGTCGTTTGGTATACTTATTAAATCGGGACTTTAGCCATAACAACTAACCTAAGGTTAGAGCAAGTGAAAAATCCCTCCCATGGGCGATTTTTCTTCCATGGCGCCTTGGCACAATTGAGCTTAATCTTTCCTTGAAAATTCCATTAGCTTTATCAATTCCGTATCTTCTTTTCTAGTACCGAATTTGTGGAGATTTATTTGAACAATTCCATAACAATTTTTGTGAGTGTGCTTAGAGTTCTTGAATTATTTCCGACACCTGCTTCTCATTGGTGGAGTGTGTTGGGATTATTTGAGGCTAGAAATAATTGAGGTGTTTAGTGCTTACACTTCCCAAATTCAGTGCTTCAAGTTCTTGAGTGCGCCAAACCAGCTGCTACTGCTACTGCTACAGTAATTCTGCAACTCTCTTTTGTGGCAACATGACCATGTCCAGGAAGAAGAAGATCCGGTACCGAATGTTGACGAGGACTGTTCCGGCCACTTCACTTTACAAGACGACACCTCCGAAAGGGACTCGGGGGACGAACAGGCCAGTATGGCCGAAACAGAAATGGACGGCAATTTAGCTAATGAAGACAAAGATACTAATGTTGTTAATAATGTGAACTTAGCTGTTGAAGTTAATGGGACTATAGCTACATAGGAACATGTTGGCCAAAGGGAGAAACAAAATCAAGCAACAAACCAACCTTTGAAACCCGCCCACAATGTGTTTGGCAAAAGGTCACAAAAGAACCCCGACTCATTGAAGAAGAGGCCATTCTCGGCTCTCTTCTCCGATAACCGCAAGCCTTCTTGACCTCAAATTAAACTACATTCCACCAGACATGGAGTGGACCTTGATGACGATGACCTATTGGATGTGACGAGTACTTGGGGCTTTTGCCTTGTCGGATACTTCACTCATAGGCACCCGGGCAAGGAAGCATTGTTGAATCTTTGCAACTCATGGAAAGTCCAATATGACTACATCCCTAATGTCAATGGATAGATTATCTTCAAGTTCAAAAACGAAGAGGATAGAGAAAAGGTACTTCAAGGGGGTCCCTACTCTATTTACGGCCGATGGCTCATCCTCAAAGTGCTCCCCAATTGGTTCCAATTCGGAGTGGACGACATAAAAAACGTCCCCGTTTGGATCAATCTTCCCTTCCTCTCATGGGAATGTTGGAGCACCAAGGCCCTTAGCAAGTTTGCCTCTTCCGTCGGTAGACCCATCACTACCGACAAACTCACGGCTACGAGGGACCGATGCAACTATGCTCGGATTTTGGTGGAGCTCGACCTCTCCAAGGAAAGAGTGCATAACATTCCCGTTAAATCCAAGGGGAAATTTATGTTCGACCAAAAGGTAGAATATGAGTACGTCCCGCACTATTGCAATCATTGCAAATTTATTGGACACTCTACTTCCAATTGTGGGAAGTACAAAGCCCACCTCGAGAAAAAGGCCAAAGGCAAGAAACCGACCAGACAAGGCAAGACCATGGGGACTACCAAGAAACCGGTCGAACACCAAACTAAACAAAAAGAGCAACCAAACAAGAAGGGGGTGGACATCAATAAAGAGCAAGTAGAGAACCATGAGCCTAATAAGGTGGGGGTTGTGGAGCAACAACAAAAGAAAGGAGACAAATTAAAGGGGAATGAGGATTGTGAAAAGAGAAAAGAGATGGTGGCCATTACATCGGATGCCGACTCATCCTCCTCTCCATTCGGGGACTTGGAACGCCAAAATCTTGAGACCCCTCCGGACATTGATGACGACTCCTTCCAAGTAGTAGGAAAGTACAACAAAATTCTCACTCGAAGTGGAGCCGCGAGTCAAGCCGCCACAACTTCGGCACAACGCTCCAATCTTAGAGACAAACCAAGCGGGAGGAAAGACGGGGGAAGAGGAAATACGGCGAAGAAGGGGGGTCACCCATCCTCTTCTTAATGATTATTGCCTCTTGGAACATTAGGGGCTTTAACGGGCCCTTAAAACAAGATGAGGTGGTAAACCACATCCGGAAAAATAACATTGATGTCTTAGGACTATTGGAAACGAAAATCGACACTAGGCGGCTATCTCTCTTTATGGATAGAAGGTTGTCGGGTTGGGCTTTTTGTGAGAATTTTGATGTGATAGACCGGGGGCGCATCGCCATCCTTTGGGACCTCATGAAAGTTGACATCACGATGGAGGCCGCCTTGCCCCAAGTCATCTTCGCAAACATTCATTGTAAGGTTAGCAACCACTCATTTATTGCTAGCTTTATATATGGACTTCACTCGAGAGGAGACCAGAAATTGTTTTGGAATGACCTTAGGGGCTACCGGGGGAGGATCGACCTACCTTGGTTGCTCCTTGGGGACTTCAATGACATCCTCAAACCGGAGGAGAGAATTAAAGAGGATAGGGTCACTAACTGGGACACCATGGACCTCTTGGAAGTTTGTGGCAACTTGAAATTGTCGGACATCCCCTCTAGCGGTTTCTTCCACACTTGGACCAACAATCATGTTTGGTCGAAGCTTGATAGGGCAATGGTGGATACACAATGGGAAAATGCCGATCTATTCTCGCATGCGACCTTTCTAGCTCTGGGTATTTCGGATCACTCTCAATGTGTAGTTACAATATTTGAGTCAAGGAACAACACCGGATCACCATGGCGGTTCTTTAATATGTGGACGGCCCACGAGAAGTTCTTTGAGTGTTCGAAGTAATTTGAATCATGGTGGCGGGGGCTCGAGGTAATTCCGTCTTGCGGCTAATTTAAAGAATCTTAAGAGTTCGCTTAAGGCTCTTAATGAGGAGTTCTTCTCTCATATCTCCTCCCGAGCTAAAGAAGCGAAGAATGCCCTAAAGATTGCGCAAAAAGTGCTCCATGACCATCCCGACGACCCCGAAACCAAGGCCAAGATGCCTACGCTTAGACTCGAAGCACTTAAATTGGCCAACGCGGAGAAGCACTTTTACCAACAAAAGGCCAAATGCAACTTTCAAATAAAGGGTGATAAATGCACTAAATTCTATCATGGCTTGGTCCAAAAACAAGCAAAATGGAATTTTGTTGCCTGGATTAACCAGGAAGACGACACCGTTACCGACTCTATGGAGAAAGTTACCAAAGAGTTCGTCCACTACTATGAGACTCTCTTGGGAACCGGAGTTGAAACGGAAGAAGTGGACACCCAAATCCTTCGGTCGGGACCATGTGTTGGAGTTGATGATTGCAAAGCCCTCACCGCCCCGGTCACCGAGGACGAGATCAAGAACATACTTAGAGGAATTGAGGGTGGCAAGTCTCCGGGTCCCGACGGCTACACCTCTACTTTCTTTTTGAAAAGTTGGTCCATCGTTGGGGATGATGTGGTGGCGGCTATCCAAGAGTTCTTCCGAAGCGGATCTCTCCTAAAGAAATGGAACCATACGCCCTCAAGCTTATTCTGATGTCCTCCTACTCCTCGCAAAGTTACGGACTTTCGGCCTATTGCGTGTTGCAAAACGGTTTACAAAATTTGTTCCAAAATCTTTGCTAGACGAGTTAGTGAAGTCCTCGACTCCATCATCGACGAGGCTCAAGACGCTTTCGTGAAAGGGAGGAGCATGAACGACAACATACACCTAATGCAACAATTACTCCGACTCTACTTAAGGAAACGGGTCTCCCCTAGGTGTATCACCAAAATAGATCTTCGTAAAGCATTTGACTCCATCTCTTGGTCGTTCTTGAAACAAGTGCTCGTTGGGCTCGGCTTCCTCGCAATTACAAAGTGGGTCATGGAGTGCATCTCTACTCCATCCTACTTTATATCTATCAATGAGAGCCTAAAAGGACACTTCAAATGTGCCCGTGGTCTAAGGCAAGGTGACCCCCTATCTCCCTTCCTCTTTGTGATTTATATGGAATACTTTACTCGGCTTATTAAGAGCAACACGGTGGTTGGCACGAACTTCATGTATCATCCGATGTGCGAGCAATTAAAAATCACGCACCTAGCCTTTGCCGATGACCTCATGCTTCTATCGCGTGGAGACCCGCCGCCAATCCAAATTCTCATGGAGTCCCTCAAGGATTTCGGAGCTAAGTCGGGGCTGTAGATGAATGTGCTAAAGTCCAATATATATTTGGCCGGTGTCAAATACGAGATTCAGGCTACAATCCTTGACAACACCAATTTACGATGTGGCTCAATGCCCTTTCGGTACCTCGGCGTTCCCCTCTCTGCGGAACGAATAACGGGTAGGCTCTTTAACGATATGATTGAACAAATAGAAGGACAACTTTGTTAGTGGAATGGACATTCTCTCTCATATGCCGGTATATTGGAACTCCTTCACTCGGTGATCCAAGGAATTGTGTGCTTTTGGATGGGGATCTTCCACTTGCCCCACATAGTTAGAACAAAAATCACTCAACTTTGTAGAAGGTCCCTTTGGGGATCTAAGAACGCTCCCGTGGCTTGGGACAACATTTGTCTACCGCGCTTGGAGGGTGGCTTGGGGCTTAGGGATTTGAATGCGTAAAATCAAGCGCTGCTCACCCGGACGCTTTGGAACATGCAAGAGAAGAAAGACACATTGTGGCAAAAATGGATTCACAACATTTACATGAAGGGGAATTCCTTTTGGGATTGAGAAGTTAGACCGAAAGAATCACCTCTCTTCAAGCCCCTCTTCGAAATTCGACAAGGCTTGATTGAAAAAGCAGGAAGTGAACGAGGTGCGGAAGGCCTTCTTCGAGGTTGGAACTCCCGAGATAAACGAGATGGGACTAGTAAATGCTACGACTTCCTAAGACCTAGAGGATCCACAAGGCCATAGGCCGGGGTTGTTTGGGGGGGGCTTGCAATACCCCAAAGCACTCATTTATCCTATGGTTGGGGCTGCTTAATAGACTCCGGACAAAAGACCGACTTGAATTCCTTGAAGAAGACCTAATTTGCCCTCTATGCGGTGTTGTGAACGAATCATCGAGCCACCTTTTCTTTGAGTGTTCATTTAGCTCGGAGATTTGGGAGGACATACGTACTTGGGTTAGCCTCCGCCATAGACCTTTAACCCTCAAAAGCGTACTCAAATGGACGAAAAAGGAAGCGAGAGGAGCGGGTTGGAGATCCAAGTTGAAGAAAGCAGCGCTTGCGGCCACCATTTACTTCATTTGGAATGCAAGGAACCGGTTGATCTTTGAAAACATATACCAACCACCAAGCCTTGTGATCTGGAAGGTAAAAACCCATGTTTATCGCACTATCTTTGCACTTTATCCTAATGTGCTTGCAGAGCTTGAGTGTGTCATGCCTTGAATTTGGGTTTTGAGAGTTGAGGTTGATGGGTGGCAAACCGCCCGGGATGATGAGTTCATAAGGTGAAGGTGAAGGATTTTTTTTTTCTTGCTCCTAGGATAGCGCCGCTATGGTTGCTAGCGCCGCTAAGGCATGTCTCTTAGCGTAGCTATCGGCCTAGCAAGGGGTTACCGACCCACTGAACATAGCGACTGTAATTGAAAGCCCAACTTAAGGTTAGCGTCGTTAGCAGCTCCCCTCCTAGCGCCGCTTTCCCATAACGCCGCTTACCCTCCAGGCCTCGTCATTATAGTGCCGCTAACCACAGTAGCGGCGCTAAGGCGACCCTATGCTGAATCTGAGTCACGCAATTGCCACGTCAGCAAGCCTTGTCATGCCTAGCGCCGCTAAGCACACTAGCACCGCTATGGCCCTGATTACAGCCGCAATGATATCTTGATCGTGAAGCATCGTAGTACCGTTTCGATGTGACGCCGAGACTCCCTGGCACCTTTTGCACTACATATTACATGACTCGCGAGTGAGCAACCGACTTGTGGTTGTATTCGCATATTTCCATCTCGCAGATGAGAAACCGACTTGTGGTTACTCATTACGCTTTTGTATGCCGCTGACCGGTGTCTGGAATTCAGTTTTGATTTATATGTATTTACATTTAGCGATAAAAAAAAAATCGGGACTTTAGCCGATAAATGAGATATTTTAGAATATTAGTCCTGTTGAGATTTTAGTTGCATTTGTTGATTATCAAATTGGTGTAAATCACATAGAAAATGTGATTTAAGTATCGTCCTTAAAATGAGTTAGAAGTTTCGAGAATCAGAAACCCTAGTTTTATCCGGTTCTGATAACCAGGTAATTTCAGGTTGGAGTTTAATCGACCGAACCCTAATACCGTTTAATAAATTTAGACGTCGTAGCATTAATTCGTAACACGTATCAGCATCCCGCACACGTGTTCAACTCTCGTCCGACCGTTGAAGCCGAGCCACTGAGTGCGTGCCCGTGCACCGAGTCCGAGCCAAACCATCGAGTACGTGCCCGTGCACCAAGTCTATTCGATCCACTGTCTACGTGTCGTTTTTGTTAGCCGTGGTCCAAGCACGCCCCTGCGTCACTGACCGTGGCACCGTATCAGTCGAGTTCGTGCCGGCCCGAGTTGCCACGCAGAACCCGGACCACGGACTACACATAGTCGAGCGAATGATCGACCAAATCCAAGTGAGCCGTCGGTCCAGTTCAGTCGAACCAATCCGGACGATTCACAGGGAATTTTCAGTTTAGACGAATCCGTCGGGGCAGTCCTGACGGTTCGAGAAATTTCAGATTTATTTAATATTATGGTATATTTTAGATAAATTTATAGTCAGATTTAATTTCAGTTTAGCTGAATCAGTCCAGGCAGTTCGGACCATTCGGGAGTTCCAGTTCGGAACTTCGGTTTGAGGGTGAACCGAGATTTTCTGTATTTTTTCGAATCAGTCAGATTGAAAGCCAGTCAGACTATAGTTCTAGACTTAGAAATATTTCAGAGAACTCTAGTATGCCTCAAAGACAATAAATTTTCAAAATCAGCTCATATATCCCTAAAGTGATTTTATAACCGAGTGAGCATATCAGATAATAAGATTCGAGTTTTTCAGTTTAAGCTAAGTACTTAGAATATATTTTGTAGCTTGTGGAGAGTCGAGCCTCCGACAGTTGCAAACCATTCAGCACTTGCACTTCAGCGTATTAGGTGGGAACCCTGTACTGGGTACTACATTTTCTATAATCGTAATATCCTGGCTGAGGTATTTATGTAAGAGTCCGTCCAAATAGGCGCAATTACCTATCGAGTAGATCTTTTCTAGCTAAGTGAACGGAACGCTAGTTTAGATGAGATAAAAATTATAACACAACTTTGAGTTAAGTTTAATTTCAGATGAGGTTAGAATAATTCTTCCCTAAAGGGCATTGATCTAGAGATAAGTTTCGTCATAACCAAGTGTTTCAAATCCCCAGTTAATATTAAGGACTCTAGTGCAGTTGTGAGTTAAGCTCCAACCTTAGAAGTGCATAAGAGTTAGTTTTGCCCAAGTATGGGCAACGACCTACAGATTGGGTCTTGCAGTTGCTTATCGCGAGCATGAAGACCTTTTGTCCTTCTCGCCAGTTAAGCAGTCAGTTGAGCATCCGTTATAATTAGTCAGTTGAGCAGCAATTATAGATAGTCAGTTGAGCAGCAGTTATAGACAATATACTTATTTATACGCATTTGTGATGTGTTCTATCATATTAGATGTATTTTTAGGTTTTTATGTGTTTTATCATATTAGATGTATGCTTAGGTTGTGATGTGCTTATCATATCAAATGTATGTTTAGTTCGTGATGTTGCAATTATAGTCAGTCAGTTGAGCAGCAATTATAGTTAGCCAGTCGAGCAGCCATTATAGTTAGTCAGTTGAGCAGCAGTCAGTCGAGCAGCCATTATAGTTAGTCAGTTGAACAACAATTATAGCCAGCCAGTCGAGCAACCATTATAGTTAGTCAGTTGAGCAGCAATTATAGTCAGCCAGTCGAGCAATTATTATACTTAGTCAGTTGAGCAGCAGTTATAGTCAGCCAGTCAAGCAACCATTATAGTTAGTCAGCTGAACAACAGTTATAGGCAGCCGGTTAAGTAGTTGCTATAGATAGTTGCCGATTTAAGTATTTATTGGATGAATGTTTAACCCTTGATTCATTAGTAAAATGTTCATCATAGTATAGTTTCTGCATGTCGATGTCATGATATGTTATTATATTAGCTGTATATTTCAGCGCAGGTTCCGGCGGAGCATCGTTGATTGATTTATGCTCACGTCCCCCATTAACCATTTTTCAGGTGGCGGTGTCGAGCGTGGAGCGTGAGCCGATGTTGTGGTGGTTGTCATAGCAAGGATATTTTTAGAAAACATGTCAAATATATTTGAACATGTTGATTATTATTATGCTTCGTTGACGCATGCTTGCATTTGCTTCCGCACTCAGTATTTCAGTATTACAGTATTTCAGTATCTAGAATTTCAGTCTATGTATGCTTAAATCCTGAGTTGTTTAGAGAAATGAATTATACTCGGTTGCATGTCTAGTAATTTAAAGATATTAAAGATTTTAAATTTAAGATTAAAGTTGAGTAGCATCCCGCATATCAAAGTTAAAGTATTTTCGAAAATTAATATGAGTTTTCAAAAATTAAATCAGAAATTTCCTTTTATAGCGCGAAAAATTTAATCTGATTTTAGTAAGTCTAGGCGGGGTGTTACAGGTAGCCTGCCGTGCAATCAATTGCTCGGCCATTAACGCACGTTAATTCACATCAGAAAGGGTGTCCTATATAAACATATTCAGGACACATCAGAAAGGGTGTACGGATTAAACATATTGACAGTGTCCTGAATTGGTATGCGAAGCCTACTGATATAGCAAGAAATTAGTTGATCCATAGTCTCACGGCTATCAATACGTGTGAGCAACATATAGAACTCTTACGTATAATCGTCAACCGATCGTGTTCCTTGTGGAAGGGTTTGAAAATTCTGATAAACGGTAAGAACATACTTGAAAGGCAAAAATTCTTCCTCCATATGTTTACGAAGTTTAGCCCAAGAAGTAATTTTGGATTTACCAAGTCAATGCAGCCTGCCCTCAAGTTGCGTGAACCAATCCCTGGCCTGGCCACGCAAAAGAGTCGAAACAAGCCCCACACGGCGATCATCTGGTACGTCTTTGAAGTCGAGAACACTCTCCATAGTAGTAAGCCAATCGAGAAATTCAGCAGCGTCGATCCCGCCCAAAAATTCCTGCACCTCCACCCTGAAGTCGGATACCCAGCGGTTGTCTCCAACCTCAGCCGCACGGCGCGGTCCACGCCCTTCACGCAGTCCTCGCTACCCTGGTGCTCCGCGTGCCTACTGCCATAGCCGTTGTCTCGTTGGCCCCGCCGGATGCAGAAAGGGTTAACATCCGATAGGGTGTCCTCGCCGCTATCATAGCCGTGCACTGGAGGTGGCGACCAATGATGGGGCACCTTGCCATGCCCTCTGCCACCATATCCACCGCAATAGCTACCGTGATCCCTTCGGCCAGTCAGATCGCAGTCCCTCTACTCTTTCGTCATCATGGTACGAATGGCCGATCGAATTTATTTGATCCCTTCAGAAAGTTTCTCCACCCGGCGATCAACCCACTCAATTTGGAAGCTGAGATCATTCGTTCGTTGATCCAAATCCTCGAGATGGGCATCACATCGGTCGTTGTCGTTTCGTTTTGGCGGCATCTTGAATCGTCCTGGTCTGTTGATACCAACTAATGTAGGTAGAAGCGTACGATGGGAAAGAGACAAATCTCAAGAGATAAATTTTATTCACTTCTCAAAAACCAAGTCTCCAAAACGGTACTTAGGGCTGCCTTTGGGATTTGGGAAGTCTAAGAAGGCAGCCTTTGATTTTATCATTCAAGCTGTGAGGAAAAGACTTTTGAGTTGGAAAAACACTTACCTGTCCACAGCTGGTAAAGAAGTCTTGATAAAGTCTGTGGTCAATGCCTTGTCTATTTTTGCAATGAGCTGTTTCAAGCTGCCAACATCTATCTGCCAAGAATTAAGCAAGATTACAGCAGCCTTTTGGTGGAGCAAGGGAGCAAAGCATGAAAGGGGAATCCACTGGAAACAATGGAGCAAAATTACAGTGCTTAAAGTTGATGGTGGCCTTGGGTTCCATGATTTCAAATTATTCAATGAGGCTCTAATTCTGAAACAATTATGGAGGATCACTACATTCCCTGATCTTCTTCTGAGCAGACTTTTAAAAGCAAAGTACTTTCCAAAGACTTCTATTTTATAGGCCAAAAAGACTAGCTCTGCATCATGGCTTTGGAACAACTGGGTGGATTTCATCCCAACTTTTGCTAAGGGTCTGAGCAAAGAGATAAGAAGTGAAAGAAAGACCAAAATCCTTGATCATAGTTGGGTTCCTACCCTAGTACACAAAAGCCCCCAAATATTGCAGAGTGTGGATAAACCCATTACTTGGGTATGTGACTTATTAAATGAGGATGGGAGAGGCTGGAATAAACCACTCTAAGAAAGAGCCTTTTCAGAAAGTGACAGGAAATCCATTCTTGCTATTGATTCACTGAGACCAGAGCTGCCTGACAAATGGCTGTGGAAATTTGATAAACAGGGCAAGTTCAAGGTCGCAGGCTCTTACTCTTTCCTGATGGATGGCAAAGTTCAGAGGCTTGACTCTCCAGAATGCAGCTCCTCAGGCCACAGTGATAGAAAAGTCAGAGAGATGAGTTGGAAGCTGAGGGTGAAGGGAAAACTAAAGCACTTCATTTGAAAGTGTTTCAATGGAATTATACCAGTGAGTGTCAACTTAGCAAAAAAAAAGGGTTCAAGTGGATGTGATATGCAATCAGTGCGGGGAGCAAGAAGAGACTATAGAACATTTGTTCTTTACTTGCAGAAAAGCTAAAAGGGTATGGAAGTTGGCCCCTTTGAAATGGGATGGAGTGCTGCATGGCGAATCCTCTTTTAGACAATGGTGGTGGCAGGTCTGCTCAACCGAATTATCTGTGATATCTGAGGACCGCATTCAACTAACCACATACATCTTGTGGTGGTTATGGCGGTCTAGAAACTTATGGCTGTTTGAGAAAGCTTGGATTCCAGAAGATTTGGTGATGAAGAGGGCATGGATGTATTGGATGGAATACGCTGGGAGTTTAGCTCAGATGGAGACCAGGTTGTAGTTAGTTTGTTTCTGGTTCTGGTTTTTGCTGGTTTTTTTATTTTCTTGTTTCTTTCTTTTGTTTTCTGTTAGCTGAGTTTGGTTGGTGGATTTACGGCCTTAAGTCTCGAGGTTTCTCACTTGCTTAAGGTTCGTAGTTGGTTGTTTGTTGTCTAGATCACTCTTTGAGTGTATCTCCCTATGTAGTGTTGTGTTGTCTCGGTTTTCTAGCCGGTTTGTACTTGATCATTGTAACCTTTGTTTGTGATTTATGTTATTCATCTATCGCTTGGAAAAAAAAAAGTCTCCAAAACGGTGAAACCATAATATATAGTCTCGTAATCTATCTCCTTATCTTACTAGGCAAGGAATAATAATAATAATAACAATAATAATAATAATAATAATAATAATAATAATAATAATAATAATAATAATAATAATAATAATAATAATAATTCTCCTAACAATTAAAGGCAACAAATAAAAGGAAGTAAATTAAATAATAGATGCAATAATATATCTTCTAGACCAGGAGTCGATCGTATCTCGCCAAACATGTCGATCTCGTTGCCATCAGAATATATTGTGGTCAAATAAATATGACCACTCAATAAAGGCAATCTGATCATTTTACACTCACAACTCATCCACCCCACGTGGCCCCACCACACCTCAAACCACTCTCTCACACACACATGCACACATACATAACTCACACTTTGACGCGCATGCGCAGAAGTACACACACGTCAACCCGTTGGCCACAGCCATCAGCCCCGCCGCCCGTCACTTGTTGCCGGCCCTCAGCCCATCTTCCGCTGCCATAGCCTTCATCTCCGCCACCGTAGTTCCTTTCTCTTGCCCGTTGATCTCACTCTCACACCAGACCTATAGTAACTGCGGGTGAGATGTAAACCTACCCTTAAATATCTCAAGGCAGTTTCGAGACCATGCTCTGGCCGGGCCGTGTCGTGAACCAGCCCGCTACATGGCCAGGTCTAAATAAGAGAGCAAACATGTGTAATCCTCATCGTATTATTGTGCTATTTTGTTAGTAATCTCATTTGACCATGTACAATAGCTAATATTTAGTAAAATTATGATTGAAATGATTTTAATGTTCATTAGTAATATTACGCTCTCGGTTACAAAATACATGATTATATCTTTTTGCAACTGAATTTCGTTGTGATTTGTTTCATTACTGTATTTTGATACTTATTCAAAATCGAGGGAGAAAGTTAAAAAAAAAATAATGAAAATAATGAGTGATATTGATAACTATAGTAGAATCAGAAAAAAAAAATAAAAAAATAAAATAAAAAGATAATTTCTTTTTTTGCTTTCCCGAAATGATAGAGATTGTATTACTAAAACTCAAAAGAGCAAAATAGTCCAGAGTACAAATCAAATCCACAAACCGGAAATAACAAACTGAGAGGCACATTCGAGATGGCCTAGAACCTCAACAAAGGAAACCGAAACTAAAAAGAAAGACAAGAAAGATTATCACCCGCCACTGCTACAAAGCCTAGCACGATAATAAAATTCCAAAAGCAAAAACCAACCAAAACAAGAAAAAGAGAAGAAAAAACTAAACCAAAAGAGCAAGACATCAACAACAACTCATCCTACAGTAAAGAGCAACTCCTGCCAGTCCAAATGAGTTGCAATGATCAATCTGTGAGCAGGAATAAGAGTTCTTTGAAAAAACCCACAGGTTCCTTGACTTCCAGAGCCACCAAAGCAAATAAGTTGACAATTGAATTCTTGTTTCAGCTACCTCTGATGAGTCAAGAGAACAACTTGTTGCCACCATCCTTTGAAGGTTTCAGTGCTGCAAGTATTAGGATCCCACTGCACAGGTGAAAGCTCCCATAATCTTTTAGCTATTGAGCAAGAAAACAACAAGTGCTCTACAGTTTCAGGATGAGCTCCACAGATAGAACATGTGGTGTCTATGTCAAGGCCCTTTTTCCATAGATGAGTTGCCACAGGAAGAGTACCAGATATACACTTCCAAAGAAAATGCTTGATCTTGTTCATGATTTTCAGCTTCCAGCATCTGTACAAGAGAGCCATACTATTTGAAGTGCAGGAGTTGCATTCTGGAATGTCCATCTGAGAGAGTTTCAAGCCAACTAGATGACTATAAGTGCAAGAAATAGTGAAGATGCCTTTCACATGGAGCCCCAGAGCAGCCTATCTTTTTTGTCTGGTTTCAGTGTGGAAATATTAAGAATGGATGCACTATCTAGCTCAGAAAACACTTGTTTAATAAGCCATTCATTCCAACTTCTGCCATTAGTCAGCATCAAATCCTTGATCCACACAAGATGATCCCTGACAAGTTCCATGAGGTTGGGAGTAGGAGTGGAGAGATTGGGAACCCAATTAAAATCTGCAATTCTAGTGTTGACACCATTTCTAATTTCAACTTTGAGGCATTGAGAGAACAAAGGCATCATCTCCATCCAGGAGTTCAACATCCAAATCCCATTCTGACTTTTGCTAGCATGAACAACATAATGGTTAGGAAAGTACCTATCTTTAAGAATTCTGCTCACAAGAAGCTGAGGGTTGGTAGCTATCCTCCAGAGTTGCTTACAAATCAAAGCTTGATTAAATAGTCTGAGGTGAAGGAAACCAAGGCCTCCATGCAATATTGGAAGAGAAAGAAGGGACCACTTTTTCTAGTGAATTCCTTTAGAATCTTGGTTACCTGATCTCCACCAGAACTCAGCACACAACTTAGAGATTTCAGAACAAAGTGTGAGAGGAATTTTAAAGCAAGACATAGAGAAGATGGGAATAACTTGAACCACAGCTTTTAACAACACCTCCTTCCCTGCAGGCTGAGCAAATTTGATTTCCAGCTACTCAGTTTGGATTTCACAGAGGTGATAAGATAATCAAATACTTCTTTTTTTGATTTACCAATACCCAAAGGCAACCTTAAATACCTGGTGGATCTGTGAGCCACAATGCCATTAAGAGATCTGTAGATAGACTGTTTGCGTTGCTGAGAAGTATTCTTGCTAAATAAAGCCGTAGATTTAAGGAGATTTACTTGTTGCCCTGAAAACAACCTATACTTCTCAAGCAGATTAAGAAGAATAGTGTCTTGGTCCACTCATGCCTTACAAAAAATTAAAGAGTAATCTGCAAGTAATAAGAGAGATAGAACTGGGCCATTTCTGGAGAGCTTCAACCCATGAAGATGACCTTTATTGCAAGCATCAGAAATGAAAGCTGATAATAATTCTGCCACTATGATAAACAGGTAGGGGGATAGGGGACCCCTCTGCCTTATTCCTCTGGAAGGAGTGACATAACCACTAACAATCCCATTCACTTTAAAATAAAATAAAGCAGATGAAACACAAACCATAATGAGCTTAACAAAATTTTGATGAAACCCCATTTCCAACATAATTTTCTTGAGACAGATCCATTCGACTCGGTCAAATTCATTAACAAGATCAAGTTTCAGAGCCATGAAGTAATTTCTACTAGATGAATGTCTGTTCAGATAGTGGAATGCCTCTTGTGCAATAATAACATTATCTAAAAGTTGTCTTCCTTGTACAAATACCGACTGATGATCACTAATGCATTGATTTAGACAAAGCTTTAATCTTTGAGCAAGAATTTTAGATAACACTTTGTAGACCACACTACACAAGCTGATAGGTCTGAAGTGACTCAAGGTTTCAGGGTTGTTGCATTTAGGAATAAGAGAGAGAATTGTATGGTTCCAATGTTTAAAAAGCATGCCTGAATGAAAGAAACTGAGAATAGCAGCTAACAAATCTCCCTTGATGAGTGACCAGAAATGTTGATAAAAGATAGCACTCATACCTTTTTCACCTGGAGCTTTGTCAGGGTGGAAATTGAATAGAGCATTCTTAACTTCCTTCTCATCCACTGGCTTTAAGAAATCATCATTCACTTCAGAAGTGATTGATGTAGGAATTAGAGGAAGTAAGACACCTCCCCCCCCTCCCCCAACCCAACTTCCCTCTGAAAAGAATAGATTGCCACGAAAGTTTGCAATGTGAGTTTCAATGTCCTATTGATTAGTGAAAGATTGACCTCAAGAAGAGATAAGTCTGGTGATGGCATTGTGCCTTCTCTTTTGAAGTGTGAGAGCATGAAAAAAGCGGGTATTGAAATCCCCTTCCTTAAGCCATTTCAACCTGGCTTTCTGCTGCCAGTATATTTCTTCGTACTTGTGAGCCTTTTCCAAATCCCTTCTTGTAGCCTCCCAACTTTTCCATTGAGTGCCCGACTTATCTTGATTTAAGAGTTGCAGCTTGTGTGTCAGATTAGAAATAAGAGCTTGATTCTGAGTTTGAAACTTAGAACTCCAGATAAGTAAAACTTCTCTGACATTTTTAATCTTTTCTTCAGTTGGTAGAAATGAGTACCTGAGCAAGGGGAATTCCAAGCTATCTTAACTGTGTCTTCAAAACCCTCCTTAACTATCCATCGCTTGTCAAAATAGAATCTAGTTTTCCTTCTTTCTCTGGGGAGACCATAATCCAAAATTAGAGGTGTGTGATCTGATGCACTTCTGGAAATGTTTGAGACTGATGCATTGGGGAAGGCTTGTGTCTACTCTGAGGAACCAAATGCCCTGTCAAGATATTCTTCTACCAATTCATGAGTGACACTGTTGTTGCACCAGGTAAATGGATATCCCTCCATCTTGACTTCTTCCATTTCCATTGCATTGATGAGAAGATTGAAATTATGGCAGCTGTTAGGACTCCTAGGTATTCCACCAGCTTTTTCAACAGATGATATGATCTCATTCCAGTCCCCAATGGCAAACCATAAATCTCCCCAAGAGACTTTATCATCCAAAAACTCCTGCCACTGAATTGTTCTGATATTCTTACAAGCATTAAAATAAACAAAAACACCCCATTGAGCAGCTTGGGATTTATACTGAAATTCAAATGCTATATAGAAAGATTTACAAATACAGCTAATAATTTGAACCTGAGAATCCCAGTAGAGGAGAAGACCTCCACTAAGGCCTACAGAATCAACAATAGCTAATCTATCACCAAAACCTAATTTCTTACTTACAGATTTGACAAAAGCATTTTGTTTTTTTGTTTCAGAAAGAAAAAGGAAATGGGGGTGGTGAGTTCTAATTAACTCTCTAATTTGGGAAATTGAAGAGGGCTCACCTAGCCCTCTACAATTTCATACCACAGCTAGCATTGATCACTTGGGTGCCATTCCAGGCTGGCAACCTCCACCTCTTCTTCAATAATGGCATTAAGTTTTTTAGAAGGAACCTGATTGAGAGTGTTGAGCTCATCTTCTGCTTCTGTTGAACCTTGCATGTGTCTACCCCTTTTGTCTTTGGATAATTAATCTATGATGAGAGGGGCTATTGAGGTTCTGTGCAATCTCCTAGTTGTGCTTCCCACCCTTTTCCAGGTCTTGAGGATTTGGGTTTTATGAGTAATGAGATTCCCTGGAGTAGTAGGTGTGGATGGAACTGTTGTAGTATCCTCTTACTCCATGTCCATGGTAGCAACTTCTACAATTTGTAGAGGGAAATCTGCAGATTCCTCAACTTGTATAGGGTTGTGAGTAGCTGAGACTTGAGAAGTATTGCCAAAGGATTTAGTTGGAGAGTGGTTTTCTCCTTCATTAGCAACCAGTTGATTAGAAAATTCTGGCTGACTAGAAAAAGCTTTATAAGAATTTCCTGGAGCTGCACCTGTTGGAGAATCTGGTGGGGGAGAGGATCTTGAATCAGATAAGTTGACAGGAGCCCATTTATATCCATCAGCAGCTCTTAGCCAGTCCCCAAATTGGCCCTCTTTAAGAACATTGTTTCTAACATCCTCCATCTTTTTAAGGGAGCCTCTATCAAGATATCCAATTTTGCCACAGTAGTGACAAAGGTTTATGAGTTTCTCATACTTAAATCCCACATTAACAATTTGATCTCCCAGCCTGACCTTAGAAACTCTAGGAAGAGGTTCATCCACATCCAGAGTAACTAGAAGTCTTAATAGCTTACCTCCATGATTACCTGTAGTGGCTATTACTACATTCTGGAGATTATTGAAAGCCCTACCAATTTTAAGGCCAACTTCAGTGCTAAGCCAGTTGAGCGGAATGTTTTGAACCTGTACCCAAAGATTTAGCTCTTTAAAACATGGGTGCTTGCTGTTGATGTTGGTCATCCATTCCCTGAGGATTATGTACTGGTTTTCAAAACTCCACTTGGTACCCATAGCTACTCACTTCATATCATCTCGGCTCTAAAAAATGAACTGAAAGTAGTTTGGACTGAGCTCTTTGACCTCCATCGATTGGCTAAGCTTCCAAATATGGGACATAACTCTTCTAATACCAATCCAACTCGCCTGTCACCTATAATTTTTCCAAAGAGTCTTCCCTGACATTCATCATCACTGGCTTTAATGTCATCTTGAGCAATATCATAAACAACTTCTTCCTTTTCTGATAAAGAAAAGACCTTGAGACGATCGGAGAGGTCATCATCACTTAAGGATTGCGATCGTTGTTCCATCGGAAACCCCTAGAAAAAGCCCCAAATTGGGGAAGAAACCAGCGAGGATGGAGCAGAAAAACTGAGAAATACTAATATGTAACGGAAAGAAAGCATATAACAAGGAAAAAACTGGGAATAATGGCCGGAAACTGGAACTTTACCGCTCTCAAAGAGAGAATTTACCGCTTTCAAAGAGAGAATTATACCTTTTTTGATCATATAAAAAAGTTAATTTCTAAAATTAAGATAGTCAACGTGTTAAGTTCCTAATTTTAAGATTTGCACTGCAACAAGAATTAGAACCAGATGAGTGTCATTGAAATGATTTTAAATTATGATAGGCTTTGTGTGGTTATTACACTATATATACAATAAAACAAAATCTACATATCTTACAGGGCATGGAGGCGCGTCGGTGACCGGTTCCAGCGGGAGCGGCTTTCCCTTCGGTTTCGCGTTGATGTCCACCGCTGCAGGGAAGGAGGAGGAGGGCTATCTGATGGTCTCGTCGTGCATTGGCGCCGCCCGAGGAGAAGTCTTCAGCCTCTGTGCGCCGCGGAGATGGTGTCAGATGCTCTGGTCTCCTGTTGGGGGTCGGGCCAGTGTTCGTCAGCTTCTATCTCTCCAGGTCACTTCTCCCTGGCGTTGGGGGTTATCGGCCGACGGCGTCTCTGATTTCAGCAGTGGTGTTGTTCGAGGTTGGTGAGGCGGCAGTTGGGAGGGATTAGATTAGCGTTCCACCGGCTGTGGACCACGGTTGTTCGTCTGGGCTCGGAATTGCATTTTGAGAGAGGGTCTGGCTAGGCGTTTTGCAGTTTCTGGAGTCTCTTTCTGAGCGTGGTTCGACCCGTTTGGTGGTCAGCTGCGAGGTTGTCGACATACTCTTGGTGCGTTATGTCGGAGAAAGAGCTTATGTAGATCGTAGGTTGCTGTTGTGTTTATATTTCGATGTTGTCTGGTTGTTTTGTGTCGTCTGTGTTAGTGTTTGTGTTTGTAATTTTGTTTTTCGTCTGGACCGTTGGCCTCAGTTAGCCCGAGTGTGACCTTATTATCCTGTTGGGATCATACACTCGGGCATTACCCTATTGGGTTCGTTTTTTAGTGTCCCTGTGTTTTTTGTGTTGCCGAGTATTACCATGTTGGGGTCGGTTCTAGGTGGTCTTTTGACCTGTCCTCCCTTTTTATTCAGCTGTTAGTTGTTTGTATTCAGTTTGTGGTTGTTCATTTGCACATTGTGCACTTTTATATAATATCTCTATTGTATCGAAAAAAAAAATAAAAAAAACCCCCCAAATAAAATATTGGTTTGTACTCCTCCAAGAAAACACACAATGTGTTACTATTCACCGCATCCCTATTACTAAGCACCGTCCCTTATGGACCATTTTGTCTCTGTCATTTTTCTAAAAATTTCAAAAATTGTAAAATCATCTCTGTCAGGCAATTTACGGCAAGAAATGGCTGACAACAAAGCGCATTTTGTGTCTAGTCGCGGCCATTGGCAGCCGCAATCTTGCGCACGGCCGGTTTGGCCAGCTGGCCGAGCAATTTTTTTTTTTTGAACTAGTTTTTTTTTTATGAAAAAAATATTAATAGAAGTCATAATATTATAGATTAGAATTGATTATCTTATAAATTAGAATTTAATACTATTATGTTATATGATAAAAATTATAATGTTATAGATCAGACTTAATTAGCTTATAAATTAGAAATTATTATGTTATAAGTTACAATTGATTATTTTATGAATTAGAACTTGTTAATATTATGTTAGAAGTTAGAAACTATTGTGTTATAGATTGAATTAATTATCTTATAACTTTTTTTTTTTTTGCCAAAACGACAGAGAATTTATATAACAGACGCACAAATGTGCAAAGATATAACTTGGAACGCAGCCCAAAGCTGAAAAAAATGGGAGGACAGGTCTGACGACCGCCTAGAAGCCCGACATTAGCAAATACTAGAAACCAAAACAAGACACTCGAAACAACCACAGGAAACAACCACAAAAAACCTACAACTAAAAAGCTCCCCACAGGAGAATAGAGACATGAGCTGGTCCCCACAGGATACTAAGTTGCTCCCGCTCACACAGAGGCCATCGGCCTAGACCAAAGAGACAAGACATGAAACACTCGGGTAAAGAACCCAGACCAAAAACACATAACTAACACAGACTCAAGCAACAACAAAAAGAATACAAAAAAAAAAAAGAGAGCCCTTCCAAAGCATCGACACCTAACCAAACCAGCGGAAACAAGGCGACTGAGAACCCGCAGCCAGATGAATCAACCCCGAAACTGCCCAAACCACTCAGTTGCCTAACGGTGTCAACCTCCTAGCCACAGAACCACACCAGGCCACCCCGCACCACGGCCACAACACCCGATTGTCCCGAACAGACAAACGAGTATCAAGGCCCCAATCCCAACCCCATCACGCCTGGAAGTTGTCCAAAGCCACCGCACCGCCACCTCACCACTCCCCCCATCAGCAATGGTAGAAGAAGAAGAAAGGCCGCTACAATACCTTCGACCCAAAAGTCGATTAGGCTTCGAACAACAACAACTCCCAATTCGCCCATCCAACAACATCGCCGGACAATTAGGTAGCGTCCCGCCTCGAGAACCGCACGACGGCTCCATTACTGCCCAACAGAGAGGCCATCACCCTGAAGTCGCGAAAAGTCGCCGGAGAAGATGAAGACCGTCCGCGACTGGCGCGCCCAACTCCATGGGAACGGATAACAGAGCGGAGAATAAAAGGCAGAAGCGAAGCGCCAAGGGCCGGCTACCGCCGGCGAAGCTCGATGGACACTTTGGAAGGCTGACGGCAGGGAATCTGAGGGAACGAGATGCAGACGATTTGGGGGTGAGGGTTTTCGGTTTTCTGAGGGATTATTTTATAAATTAGAAATTATTATGTTATAAGTTAGCATTGATTATTTTATAAATTATAGTTTATTATTATTATGTTAGAACATAGAAATTATTATGTTATAGATTAGAACTGATTATCTTACAAATTAGAAATTATTATGTTATAAGTTATATTTGGTTTTTATTTTTATATATTAATATTTGTTATTATTATGTTAGAACTTAAAAATTTTTATGTTATAAATTAGAATTAGTATCATGTAAAATTATTAACATTGTAATATACTGGAGGAGATGGCCTTGATTACAGTGATGCTTTATACACAGATAAACTATTTAGTAGTGATGAAGAAGGTATTAGATCGGTAAAAAAATGGCAATTATATAGTTATGAATTGGTTATTTCTAAACACAAAAGAAAAAAAAAAGATGAAGGTTTTGAGGTGCAATCGAGGAGAATGTTACAGAGCAAGTTTTGGGGATTTAGATCTGGCTGCTACCATACATTCAAAAACTAAAGTGTGAAAATGCCTTTTTCAGACAACAGTCAAACAAGTGGCAAGATCTACATCTTTGATGATCCGTGTAAGTCCTGATGGTAATAAGGGAATGCATAATCATGCTTTGGCTGTATATGCTGAGGGTCATCAACAGATGAGGGGACTTAGCACGTCATCTAAAGATATTGTCTGTGATATGTCTGCTGCTCAAGAAAAAATCGACAGTAATTTTGGCTGCGATCCAGGATAAAAAGCCGGCAGACAACGCTACTCGACGACATATGTATAAACGACATCTGTATAACTATAGAGATAAATTGCGGAAAGATTGTTTCGAGGGTTGCAATGTGATTACCCAGATTCTGCATTTGGATTTGGATAACAAATATATAGTTTTTACATATGTTGATAAGGACACATAGGCATTGACACATCTCTTCATGTTGCATCATCATGCAATCAATATATTTCAGACATATTATTGGTACATCGGCATAGATTCGACGTACAAAACCTACGTGTATGTTTCTTTATGAATAACAAAATAGTATGAATCTTAATTAGTATGATTGAGTAAGTTTTTTGATTCTATGATTCCTCTTTATTTCTCTCATTTGCCCAAATACCAGATGCTGTTGGTGGAAATTATTGTGATGACGCTGTGCGACAAGAACTTGTTAATTGCATATGCAATTATCAAGGAGGAAAGCGAGTACAACTATGATTGGGTTCTATAGAGCTTGATACGTTTGATAGGGTTTAATGTACATCCTAATGTCATGTCACTAATATGGAGTTGGGCTTGATGACTCACTTTCAGAGGAATTTTCCAGAATCTGTCCACTTACTTTTCACATGACAATTCAACAAGGATGTGGAAGACAAAATCTATTGACTCCTTGGAAAAAATAAGGACTCTGCTCATAAGTTCGCAAACGGCAGGTAGAAGAAGATTGTAGAAGCGGGTACGGAGGATGAATACAACAATGTCGTAGGTGAACTGTATGTTCGGTATGCGATGTTTAAGAAAGTGTTACAATATGTGGATCATACATGGTTAGTTCACAAGGAAAAGTTTGTCAAAGTGTGGACGAATTGGGCAACACAACCTTGTAGACTGCCACGCTGTGTTGAAGTAGTGGTTTATCATGTCAACTGGTTCGCTCGATACAGTGTGGAAGAAGATTGACAAAAAGATTGAGTCTCAAATGACTCAAGTCAGGTAATTATATTGGAATTATAATCATAAATGGTTAAAGCTAATCAGACGTTACGCCGACAAATCAGACGTTACGCCGACCGGCGTATCGTCTGATTTTCTCGAAGTTTCAGGAACATTTATTAAGCTATGCATATTTACTGTTTATTACTGCAGTAATTATGAATTTCAATGTGTCTAATGTTATATAATGTATTAGCAGGTGCACGCTGGAGTCTTCAAGACTTAGGAAGACTGTGAAGTATACTGGATTCCCTTTCGTGTACTTGACATTGTCGGACTCGCATCACTGTCTGAATATGTTGAATGATGAGTGGTGAGGTTTTCTTGCATTGCAGTTGTGTACTGAGATAATTCATGGACTTTCTTGTGCATGTGAGCTAAGAGCATCACACAGTTTTGATATGACGATTACTATCAGGATGATCCATAGCTTCTGCAGCACACTAAAGGTGTAAGAGTCAAGTATAATTGTGAGATAGATAAATTTATAGAATTTATCTAAACTTCATGTACATAATAGAATTTTTGTACTTTCTGTTTCGTTTTTAAGTACACTTCATATTCAGAATAGATTATGTTGTTTAATTCTTTTCAGTTTTTATCTTATACTTATTGGGACAGGTGACCAGAGTGAATGGAATGATCATCAGTTTTTTCGAAACCTTGTTGACAAGGTTGAAGCGATCGATATTGCAATGATGCGGCACGTGAATCATCTCATCTACGCTCACCTTCCCCCAGACCAACAAGGTTTTATAAAACTTGCAGAGAAAAAAAAAATTACAAGATGTCAACAAAAAAAAAAAACCAATTCAACCAAGCGTCAACCATCAAAATAGAAGTACAGAAATAGAGGTCGTCCGGTGGAGCGTACAAGCAGTTCTTCGTGTGCCCCGACAAACTCCTCTTCTCTCCCTTCCCAAAAGGTAACAAGTGATTTTTTATTTTTTATTTTTGTTTAATCTGAATGTTAATTAAATTTTTGATATAAATTTTATTATATAAATTGTGACGTGAAATTATTCTGACATCACAGAGACTAGGCTGACAAATATCTCTGACTTTCCACATGTGAGCAAAATTCAATACATCATTTTAGATTACGAAGAGAGCTACCTGAATGTGGAAGTAGATGGCAACTGCGGTCTTCGCGTGATCGCAGATTACGTGTATAAGGACCAGAAGATGTGGGCAGTGGCAAGACGTAACAATGCAAATGAGGTTGAAGTCTACCGTGACATGTAGATTCATATAGATTATGGTGCGGTTGGCAAAGCACCCTTGCGAATAAGATGGCATGGGGGTACTTGTGGCAGCGAGCACTGGATAAAAGTTATAGTCGACTTGTTCCATACTGTTACACTATTTAATGCAGTTGTCATTTTGTTAGGACCTGGTCCAAGAGGTAACGGTGTAAGGAAATTTTGTTCGACAATATTGCCGCTCTGTGCACGATCCACGACCACACGAACAGAACGCAAGATTGTCATCTGTCATCTTGGTTCTTATGCACGCTTCATTCGTCTGGATATGCCTCTTAATTTGCCAATGCCGCTTATTTGTTCTTTCTGGTATACATACCAAAATATGACGGTTGAAGGCTGGGAGGGTTTCTACCGTAACATGATCGAGTCGTGGAGTAGAATTGTTATTGCACCTGATATATTATGATATTTGGTTGTGTTTATTGTTAGACTGTGCACTATTTTTGTCATTACTTGTACGTTGATCGTTATGCATGTTTGTGATTGAGTTGAGATCGAGTACGTATACGTCGATTATTATGGAACTTTTTGGTTGGAATGTAGTATAACATTTGAA
Organism: Striga hermonthica; assembly: GCA_902706635.1. NCBI lineage: Eukaryota > Viridiplantae > Streptophyta > Magnoliopsida > Lamiales > Orobanchaceae > Striga > Striga hermonthica. The sequence goes on along the minus strand of CACSLK010012206.1, from coordinate 137,338 downwards.
ATGAAATGAATTAACAAAAATATAAAATAAAAAAAATCCACCAATGTTTAACAATAAAATCAAAAACCAACATTCATTACATCATTATTGTGCTATGTCCAAGTCCAACTTAATTTGTGTCAATTTATCTACATAAATCGCCTCCAAATCAGGATCGAGCCTCGAAAAATCCCGCTGCATGTCTGATGTAACAGAGAATAAATGATTTACCCACTACAAAATAGAAGAATTAAAATGTATGATTACATATATATTAAAAAAATATTTAATGAAAGAGCATTAACTAAAATTCAGTAAATGACTTAGATGATTAGTATTGACGCGCGTAGTGACCGCTCGCTCATCCGACAGAGTATCCCCCAAGACAATAGGATGAGTACCTGAGCGTACGTACCACTCCGAGTACCGTGGATCGGCCTCCCATGGATCACTTGTGGTTGGGGGTGAGCATATTCAAGTTAACTCACGACACAATCAGGAACTGTTGCCAGAAACCTTTTGCAGCAGCATCAGCATGCTCCACCTTGTAGAGCCAAGACTCCCAAGCACGTACTGCAGACTGCAGTGGTTGGCAGGATCATGGGGGGAGGGATAGTCTGGACGAAGCCTAGCTGATGCAAGAATGACAAAGGCAAGTACGACTCCACAAAATCGTGGTACCTAAGGTATTCGAAATAAAGGGTACTACGGTCTATCGAATCTAGGATGCGGTCATAAGGCAACTAGTGCACCTGTTCAAAACTACATAAAAATATTTATTAGAACAATTTTATTACTTGAAATAACTTGTAACTAAATTTTAAATAAAATAACTTAACATACGCCAGAGGTGGTGAGAGTGTCAAGGCACCGACGGAGAGAGGTGAGACGATTTTTTGACCTCTCTATCACCTCTCCACGAGCGAGATCGTGTGACACAGTTAGGACCAATGGCCAGACGCTCTCGCTAGGTCGGAAGTAGGAGAAGTACACATTTATCCAGCACTACAGAAGAGTTAAGCACCAAGACAATCTCTGTGTCCCCCTTGCTGTTAATACCTAACTGTCTGTCTAGATAAGCTAGTGCACCCAAGCCCCAAGAGTAGCCTCATCCACATGTCGTCTATCATCTCGCACAGGAGTTTGGGACTCATTCTGCTACCACTCTTGTCAACAAACAAGGTGATAGCTAGCATCACCCACATCCACAGGCAACCGACATTTCCCTTGAAATGCTTCTAAAATCGCGGCAACTGTCACCACACCATGCTACCAGAACGACCCAATCAACTTAGTCTTCGGACCCGCAGCATATCCATGCAGTACGCCTAGCAGGCGCTTGCGTCAGGGTCCTCTGCGACTAGGGCTCCCTCCACTGAAACCCCCAAAATGGCCCGAACGTCGCGCAACATGATACTTATCACCAAAAGACAGGTGAACGAGTTAGTATCTAGTTGTTATCGCTCCACAAATGCAGAAAGAAGTAGAATGTCCACGTGGGCATGCATGGAGTTCACCAGGTATGACAGCCCAGTCTGACGAATAATGTCGCGTGAAGCGCAATCCATACCTGAGAGCCAAATCCTCAACTTGTCGTGTGTTCCTAGTCTACTTTGGCATTTTGGAATGCCTCTAAGCTCTCCAGTCCACTATCATGAGCTCCCTCAGGACAGGGACAACAAGGATACTGTGGGATGGTGTATTGGGGAAGAGTTTCAACCGAACAAGGGAGTTCGTATAGGTTAAAGTGTCAATGTGGAAGAAATGTAATTTAAACGGCGAATGCCTTCCTGAACTCGAGAAAGTAAGGACCGGGGCTTCCCACACAGCTGATGACAAGGACTCTTTTTTATTGTTTCCTGTACCAAAAACGGATTACCCAAGCCCTGGCTTTACTCCTCATAAAAGTAGGTATTAATCTTTCGAGAGGCGAAAAGGAACTTCACCGAAAGCTATATATGGATGACACTTCCATCCATGGGGCCACCGGGCACTTGGCCTTTAATGACGCTGACATCCTCATGTTCACTCCTAAAACGTTTGCTAGTTCATGCATTAGAATAGAACATATATATATAAAATATTGTGACTGACTGTATCGATGAGATGCTATTATTAAATAAAAATTTTTTAATGTTAAATAACAACAAGTATGTAAATAATTTACCTAAGGATCATGTGGCCTCAAAACGGCCCCTACCCTGTCATGGAGGAGCAGGGCGTGCAGGTCATGCAAAAGCCTTTCGTGGGGGTCATGCAGGTTTTGCAGGACCCTGTCGTGTAAGAGGAGAAAGAATGTCCTCCTCATATGCAAAGTCATGCTCCTCAAACTCAAAGTCCTCATACTCTGTTGAGTAATGCAGCCTCCCGACTATCGACTCATAATAAGAATCACGCTGTTGAACAGTCGGAACCACAGGGAGAGGTCTCGAACTACCAACCAAGTATAAGCGAGACTGCTGACCACTCTATAGCAGAGAAGCGAGAGGTCTCGAACTGCCAGCCTGGTTAGCATGACAAGTCTGTCTGATGCGAATCCAACGAATCATCTCCTCTCTCTCCCGATGAGCGAAAGCATCTACAAATTGACTCTTCGTGTGTCAGGGTCCATAACCAAAATAGTATGCTACCTCGTTAGTGGTGGCTTGTCGCCTAGGTCCACCACTAGTCTAAATCAACAATTTAAACGAATAACTGGTAAACAATTTTTTTTTTAAATTCATATATTATATTAATTATTATAAGATAATTACAATTTACTATTTGTTAATAATATTACACAAACTTATGATAATTAAAAGTATTAATTACTATATCTAATATACAATATTTAATATTAAAAGTAATTATTTTCCTAAAAAGTATTGAAAAATAAATTTAGTAATTATTCGTAACCACAAAATTAATATAATTACACTTATTGATTGTATAATTATACAACTATTTAATTAAAAATAAGACAATTATTGTTTACACCTATATTAAAATACTAATTATAATTTTGAAACTGATAATTACTCAACAAACAATTCAATTACATATATAATTTTCTAAAAATACTAAAATTTATGCATTATACTATTAATAATTAGTATTATTAAAAATTATTATTATTACAATATTAATATAATTACATTTATATAATATATATAATTTTATTTATAGTAACATATTTAGTAACCACACTAAACTAAATTTATCTAAATTAACCAAAATCAAAAAATAATTTAATTCTATTTTTAAATATGTAAACATATTAAATAATTTTAATATCAATTATTCGAAAAAAAAATATTATGTTCGGTCGGCCGGCCGGTGAGAGCATGGCCAGACGGCGGTGTCGGCGGCATTAGGCATGGCATGCCAACACTTGCGGCTGGTTAGCGAACGGCCTACCGGCGATGGCAGTAGCTGAGGGTGCGGCCGACCATCGATGTCGGCCGCCTAGCGTGCGGCCGGATATGGGGCCTACCGGCCGCGCCAATGCCGGTCGCATCTGCTGTCGGCCGGCCACGCAGAATATTTCAATTTTTTTAAAATTATTTACAAAATGAAAGAAAAAAAATACAAGACGAATCACGAATGCCTTGTCTCGGCGTTCGCTAGGATTTGAGATTTTTTGGAGGTGAAACGAGGCGGCGAGTTCGAAAGAGAAAGAGTGATTAAGCGAGAGAATTAAAGGGCAAAACCGCAAAAAATAATTGGGGGCGGTGGAAGTAATAGGGGGCAGTGAGTAGCAATTCCCAAACAAAAACATGCACATCTTACA
>CACSLK010012206.1:43808-62291 GCA_902706635.1 Striga hermonthica | reverse complement strand
GAATACACACTCGTTATTTTGAGATAACGATAGTTATTTCTTTTTAGAAATTGATAAAATCCATTAAAAATGATTTAAACTATGACTATAACGAGTAAAATATTGTTATAATGTATCAAATAGCGAAGGTATAGGTGTATTTAATCGACCGGGATGAAAATATAACCATAACGATTGTACATTTGTTATGTTGAAAATCATAATGAATGTAACCTCGTTATGGTTATATTGATTGAATGGCGTTTTAACGATTCTATACAAGTAATCTCGTTATGGTTATTTTGACTTAAAGAACATCTATACATGTATATTATCATTTGATTGTGAAAAATGAATTTGAACTGATTTAATTTGAAAGAAACCCATACCTCCAATTAACTATCGCATAGCATATTATCATCTGTTTGTGAAAAATGAGTTTGAATTAAGTTACTTCAAATAAAATAAACCCACAATTCCATTTAATTTTCGTATAAGTTCATACACATTTTTTTGTTTCACTTATTTTAGAACCTAGTATCCAAAATGTTTCACTTTTTATTTGAAAACGTCCGAAAATGTTTCACTTTCGTATCCAAAATGTTTCACTTTTTGTTTCACTTTTTGTTTCACAAAGATGCCGGGAGACCAAAACTCAATTTATTAAATAACAATGGTACATTCGTTATTTAATATGCATTTGATATATTATGACTTGTTTGATCTATTATGACTTATGTTGTCTTTATTTTCTGTTTTTAGGAACCAAAAAGGAATATGCGTTTGATATATCTTCCAAATGCAAAGCAGTCGGGACCAATCGGTGCAACCTCAAAGTTGTCAGAGAAGTATTTGACAAACTAGACGATGCACATAAAGATCGATTTGTAGAGTCGTGCTTCCGGCAACTAATAAATATTCTCGAGCTCATATTGTCCTTGCTAGTCCACCAAGTACTTCGTAGGACATTGAAAGCGTCCGAAAATGACAAAGATGCGGTGTGGTTCAGATTTGGGGAAAAAGAAGCTAGATTCGGGTTACAAGAGTTTTGTCTTGTAACCGGATTTAAGATGGCAGCGAATGATGAAAATGCGTACGAGGTCCCCAAATATAACAGTTTGCTTTTGCAACTGTTCAAGGAGAAGAAGGGGAAGATCAAACGCAATGACTTACTCGAGAAATTTCATGAGCTGGATAATGAGGAAGACGCGGAGACGAAGTACAAATTGGGACTTGTGACAGTCTTGGAGCATGTGGTTTTGTCTGCAGAGTGCGAGACTCTTGTAGATGAAAGATGGTTTAATTTAGTTGAAGATTTAGAAAAATTCAACAGTTATCCCTGGGGCAACTTGTCGTATCAGCAGACTTTAAAGTTGTTCCAGCGGACCTCTTTCGGGAAGGGAAAAAATCCAAAGTCCATAAAGTATTCTTTGCATGGATTTCCCCTGGCTATTATGGTACTTTTCATCTAAATCTATATTTATGTTCTTATTATTTATTTATGTTAGTTGTATTTTTAATTATACTCTCTTATTTGCTAAGCAGATTTGGGCATTTGAGGCGCTACCCGACTTAGGAAGAGAATTTTCCGAAAAAAGAAATGGTGTCCAATTTCCGAGAATGTATTGTTGGAAAATGGAAAAATAGTTGCGAGGCGAGCAACTTAATACTTTTTTCGACAGGGCGGAGGTAATTTTGGTTATAGATTATTCTTCTTATTTATTGTTGTACTTATACTTTTAAAAAAACTAATTATATTTCAATCAGATTGAAGTTCGACGAACGTTGGAACCCTGTTCATATGAAGTTGAGTCTTCATATGTGAACGATCTGGGTATAATTGCCCAGGAAGAAGATAGTGTCCGTCAAGATGAGGATGGAGAATGCACTGCGACCAAAGTTGAAGAAGAAGGAAGTGCATCTTCTAAAGCTGATGATGATGATGATGTAGATGATGAGGAAGAAGAAAAAGATGATGAAGAAGAAGAAGAAGAAAAAGAAAATGCGTCTCAACCTGATCCACCACAACCACATGTTTTGGATGCAGAATATATTCGAACTATAGTCAGGGAAGTTGTGACGGAAGTTGTGAAGGACGAGATGAAGCGAATGGAGATGAAGATGGAGATGAAGATGGAGCGAATGGAGATGAATATGGAGATGAAGATGAACAATTTTTTTGACCGAATAGAAAAATTAGTTTTTCAAGCAAAAGATGGTCCATCTACCCGTGCTAACTATGACGGGACAAATGTGGATGAAGAGGTTGATCTGAAGATCAATATGCGGGATACGGAGACCGCTCGAAGTGTAGATGGTGTTGAAGGTATTTTTTAAAAATAAATGCATCATATTAATGTTCTTACTCGATTATTCAGAAAAAAATAGAATTTTCAAGTATAATTGTAATATTTTAAAACAAATGCGACATGTTATTGAATCACTTTTTTTTCTCTTTCGCACATACGGTGAAATCACCATCTCCGATGCCTCAGCAAGAAATGGCTGGACTTAATGATGATGCGGGTATGTATGTAAAATATAATTGTAACTACTACGTAATTTAATGGTGCATTCCTGTAAATATATGAATAATGATTTTTTTTTTTGCTTATTGTAGGTTTTGTGACCGGCCCGCCATCAACCATTGTTGTTTACAAAGAGAGACAACTGCCGACACCAGTGGAGATAAAGAAAATCGTTGTAGACGATCCACTTGAGTCTCCTAAGGGGAGAGGGCACCGGAAGAAAAGAAAGGCCGCCGCTCTATGTACTCCGTTTAGGAATATTGAAAAAATAAAAAAAAAAATTCCAATTGTGACGGAGTACGACCCTTTTAGGCCAGTGGATCCAGCGAAACTTGAAGACTCCAAAGGTGGTTGTCGAGATCCCCTTAAAGGTATGTAATTGTGTTAAGTTAATTTTTGGCTATTTATTGTAATATATAAGGTTGTATATCTTTGTTTAATGTATTGATTTTTTACGTAGTGTTGGAGTTGAGTTGTCCTCTGGTGGTATAGCAAATAAAGATTTTTTTTAATAAACTTGTGAACGATGAATGGCTTTCTAGTCAGGTAAACTATTTACAAAAGTTTATTCAATATTTTACCTTTGAAAAGCATGATATTCACTAATCTAATAAACATTATACTCTTAGCATGTAGATGAAGCGCTTTTTCACATTCGCGAGCGTGGTAAACAGTTCCCTCTCTTGTTTAGACAAGATTGTACTGTCTTGGACACGTTTTTTGTCACGTACGTGAGAAATTTCTTCAAGGAGATGTCAAAGATTCAAAAAATTCCGAAGGCCTTGACTAGATACGCCTCAGGGGAGATACCCAATAATGGAAAGCCGTTGACTGATTGTGCGAAACTGTATGTTCCTTTCTGCAAGGAGGGCGAGGGCCACTGGCTCGCACTAGAGATTGATCTATTGCAGAGATACATTTACGTCTATGATAGCGAAACAACTGTCCTGCGGAGGGCACTACTGGAGAAACAACTTGAGCCCATTCGAGTTGTGGTACCGATGCTACTGACGAAGCTGAATACTCAATACAGTGCCAAAAAGTTTGCTTGGAAACGGTTGACATCTCCTAGCCAAAGCAATGGGTACGTATAATATATATTTTGATCATATTTGGAAACGGTTGACATCTCCTAGCCAAAGCAATGGGTACGTATAATATATATTTTGATCATATTAGGTTTTTAACTGTATTATGAAACTTGGTAAAGTAATAGATTTTGTACATTTATGGTGCAAGTTTGATTGTGGGATGTTTACAATCAAGTTTATAGAATTTTGTTATGCTGGGAAGAATGTTGAAGACGTAGATCAATCTCGGATTACTGCTTGGCGTGAAAAACTAGCTGCTGAGATATTTGGTGCTCATTTTGATCCATAGGTTGTTTTAAACATTTATTATGTAACTAGTTGTATGGATCTTTTGGATAATACATTGTTGTATTATTTTTTCATGTGTTATTCAATGCAATGATGTGGGTGGTCGATTTTTTAAGTTAGTATTTTTTACGTACTTCACAATGCAGTGGTTATAATAGTATTTTATCAAATTGGTTAAAAATGCTAGTGTGACGAGAAGTTTAAACATAATAAGTAATGAATGGGTTCGATTTTGAGCTCCCGAAAAAAAGTTCAGAACCCAATTACAAGTCGTTTAAAAAATAACGACTGTACAATCGTTACTTTGTATGGTCTAACGAATCTACATTCGTTATTTTGGAAAAAACAAATAAAACTTCCTTGTCGCTTGCGCGACGTCCGTCGCGGGTGCGACGTCATGGCAACTTCTCTGTCCGACCAAGAAAATGGCCAGTGTCGCGCCCGCGACACTTGCCCCTGCCGCGATATATAGTTTCAATTACAACAAATGTACAATTAATAACGATCATACATTCGCTATATTAAAAAAAAAAAGTTGCTTGTCGCGGGCGTGACGTACACCACGGCCGCCCGCGACGCCATGGCAACAGAACTGTCATCGTCTGTGTCGCGACCACGACAATCGTCGCGCCCGCGACGCCCTTGACATGCGTCATATTTACGTGCATTTTATAGTGATTTTTGTGTCCGTGTCGTCGTAGTTTATATATAACTAGTTATTGTTTAAATAATTATTATATAATTAATTATATATTTAATTAATTTTATTAAGCTATAATGAGGTGTTTTATTTTGGGTTTTGACAGAAAATAGGTTTGAAATATTTATCGAAGGTGACAACGGCAATAATGGTCAAAGACATTGTGCGAGTAGTGCATTGGAATTGCTCCATTTTCAGGCTTGCTGGGCCGAAATTCCAGCCACTAAAATCCAAATGCTTAGCCCAAATCAACAGCCCAATTCAAGTCCAAATTATCATTTAAGTGAGGTCATGTTGGTCATTTTAATATGTGGATTAAAAAGAATGGGATGAATCATCTTCTTCCTCATCATGTACGTACGGGAGATGTGTGTGTGTCCATGGCAGCCATTAAAGCTTCGCTAAAGCTCGTCACCAGACGTTTCGATGATGATGGACGCATGAAAACCGACCTCCGCCACCTGCTATAGTCACCGGAGAAGACGCCTCGAGGAGCTGCGCGTCCGTCGGGGAGGACCTGCCATGCCGGGCTGAGAAGAGCTGGCCGGAAATCGCCATGCCCGACGATCTGTACGCCTTCCGACCACATGGAGGACCTCTGGGATGTTTAAGGAGATCTATACGCGACCAGGAACATGGAACAAAGCTGAAAGTGATGATTTGGAGCTGTTTTAGCCTCCCAGACTCACACGGGTCGTGTGACCACCGACACGACTCGTGTCGTTCCGACGGGTCGTGAATCGAGCTCTCGACTTTTTCACACGACTCGTGTGCCTTGTGACACGAGTCGTGTGATCCTGGGCGCGACCAATGCGCGTTTTGCGCATTTTTCCTATTTTTTCGGTATTTTCGACCTATTCCGACTAGGACTCGACCCCAACTATTTGAGGGCCACTTGGACACGTTTTTGAGGAGTCTGGAACCTAATTTTCAGATCTTTGGAGAGCTTTTGGAGGCTAGAAACACGAGCAAGACGAGGGAGAAAGCCGGGAAGAAGGAATCGACAGAGCCGAATAAGCTTTTTCTTTCTTTTTCTTTTCTTCTTTCGAACTCAATGTTTTATATTTATTTTGAAAGCATGTTTCTAGGCTAATTTATTTTGGATTCTAGGATTTGTTAGTACTCGGATTGATTTATGATTTAGTTTTTATTTATTTCATTCCGGTTTATCTTTCGTTTATAAATTTCTTGTGCGTATTATTATTGTGTGAGTAGACGGTCGCTATGAATGCATATTTGTAATTGATTTGAGACCGAGAGGAGATAATTGATTGCTAGAATTGGGAAATTTATAACGTGGGAGACTAAACAGACCGAGAGGTTGATAGAGTCTTACGAGAGAACAAAAATCCTAGGAACTTATGGGAGTTAGTTGTTCATCTTGAGACCGAGAGGAGCTAAATAACAATTAATATCTACGATTTGATTGTTCGAGAGAAAAGTTGAAATCAATTTAGTGATTATCTCTACGATTGGTAAAATTAAATAAGGTTTGTATGAATATAAACGTTTCATGAATTATATCTGAGGAAAGCAGAACCTAGAATCTATCTTTATATCTTGATTTATTTTATTGTTTTAGGTAAATTAGTTCGTAGTTTAGTTTGATAGTTTAAAATCAGCATCTCATTCGTTAGTCTAAATAATATTTGATCGTTATTATTTTAGTACTTAATTAATTTAACTACAATCTCTGTGGAATACGACTTTGCTCGCCACTACCTATAGCTACGCCGTACACTTGCGGATAGCGAAAAATGATTAGCGAACATCCCTAGCAACGTTTCTATCAACGGTTGTGTCGCGTCCACGACAAGCGTCGCGACCGCGATGCCCTAGCAACGTTTCTGTCACCGTTTGTGTCGCGCCCGCGAGGTGCATCGCGCCCGCGACGAACTTCGCACTGGTTCTGTCATTGTGTGTCGCGCCCGTGACTGTCGTCGCGCCCGCGGGGACCTGGGCACTGGTTCCGTCGTTCGTTATTTTGAAAAAAAAAATTAAAACTTCCTTCGTTATGATTGTTTCGACGATCTAACATTTTCAAACCATCGTTCCAATGACATATAACATTGATATACAACTTTTATCAAGTAATTCGATCGAAAAAACCATAAAGAAAGTGCGTTTTGGTCGAAAAACATCTATAACGAAAAAACCATGAAGAAAAGCATCTATAAGCTCGTTTTTGGTTCAAAACCATGAATATAAATGCGTTATCAAGTAATTCAATCGAAAAAACCATATTGAAAGCGCGTTTAGTTACGGAAAACAACTATAACGAATGTACATGTGTTATAACATTGAAATAATGATTGTACATTCGTTATAGTTGTTTTTTTGTATACAATCCACCTTAAACGACCGTGCATTCGTCACATAATACATTATAAAGATATTAAACTCCAAATAGGTTTAATTTTAGTCATTTTTCAAGTTTAAATAACGAATATAACGGTTATATATTCGTTAAAGTTAATATATATTCGTTATTTCAAGTTAATATATAACGAATATATATTCGTTCAAGTTAATATATATTCGTTATTTCATACATGATATTTAATAGTTTTTTGTAATCGTTATTTCAATATAACGATTATATAATTGTTTTTTTGTATGAAATAACGAATATATATTCGTTAATTTGGGAAAAAAATCTTATCGCGGTCGCGACGTCTGTCGCGGCCGCGACGTCCTTACAACTTTCTCTGTCCATTCGAGAGAGGTCCTAGTGTCGTGTCCGCAACACTTGTCGCGGCCGTGACATGGAGTTATTTTCAATATAACGATTATATAATTGTTTTTTGTACGAAAAAACGAATCGGCATTTGTTATTTTGGAAAAAAAAATCTTGTCACTGGCGGAACGTTTGTCGCGGCCGCGACGGGCTGACTACATTCTCTGTCAGTTCCCAGTGTCGCGATCGCGACATAAGTCGCGCCCGTGACGCCCTGGCAACCATCTGTCCGACTGAAAGTTGTTCAGTATGTCGCGCTCGTGACAAGTCTCGCGGTCGCGACATATGCGGTCGTCGCTTTCGCGATACTTGTCACTGTCGCGACACCAAATGTTTTTATTTTTTTAGTTTTTATTTTTTTTTTCTTTTGTAGTCGCGACGAAACTCATTTTGTGAAATAATGATACATGTTTCCTTGGTCCTATACGTGTTAACCTGTTATATAACACGATTGGAACGGTAGTTTTAATCCATTATAGCGTCGAATATCTTTGTACATTCGCTTTTTTAATTGATAACGAGTGATGACAATTTTCAAAATCAACACAAGAATCATATGAATCAAACACATCAAAGTCATAGCCAAAACTGAAAATCAAATCCATATTGCAAAAGAAGAAATAAAACTGAAAATCCAGGTGTCGATTCGAAAACACAAACCAAATCACAAATCAAATCCAAATGTCGAATCCAAAAGACAAACCAAATCCACCTTAAACGATCGTTATACCTATAATGCAAATCATAGCCAAAACATCGCAATACCTATAATGCAAATCATATCAATCATATCAAGCTCATAACCAAAACCGAAAGACAAACCAAATCAAATGTTGAATCCAAACGACAATCCAAATCCATAAAAAAATACAAATCCAAAAAAGACAAACCAAATCCATAAGTCAAACCAAAACCAAAAGATAAAACTGATAATTGTGAAGTCTGGAATAAAAGTCTTTGCCTAAAAACAACGCACTGTCACTGTCCATCCGATGGTGGAGGTGGAGGTGGAGGGTATGGTAGTGTAGTGCCTGAACTCCAGCGAACGTCCCATTGCTGGAACTGGTCATCCCATTGTTTCCACTGATCAAATTGTCGAGACTCCCATTGGGTCCAACGTTCATTGTGTTCTCCCCATCGTGCATTACTTTCCTCGATGAACGTACGCATCATGGCATTGTGGTCCGCCCAATGCCTATCATTATGCGCAGTGACGATATCGAGCCTCTTGTTGTGCTCCTCCCAACGCCTATCATTATGCGCAGTGATGATATCGAGCTTCTTGTTGTGCTCCTCCCAACGCCTATCATTATGCTCGATGAAGGTATCGAACCAAGCAGGGGTTTGTTGAGATAATGCATCTGGAGCACCCGCGTGAACTGTTGGAGGGAGGAAATAGTTCGCCGGGTTGGCTTGTGCTTCTTCGTCCTCCGCCTCGTCGTCCGCCTCGTCCTCGGAATGAGGCTGTGGCTGCGAGGAACCACCTTCTCCGGACGATTTTTTCAGCTCTGCCAAATATGCCTTGTAGCACTCACGATGTTTGTAATCAATGATCGTTTTGCTGTCCTTAACGAGATAGGCTTTCAAATCCCACAACACAATCTTCTTCGGTTGAAGCGACACTTCATCAATTTGAACATGGAAGTGCGTAGCGAGCCCAGTGACGATATTGGCCAATCTCGGAGGGCGCGTGGCGAAGACTTTCGTGCCCCGGAGTGTCTATAACGAATGCATGCATGCATATGGGCTTCTTTGCACACATTTCCCACAACAAATAAACTTCTTGCTCGCTAACCTTGTTGGAATCTTTCTTGCCAAAAATATTGTAGCATAGAAATTTATGTACCACCGCAACGACCACATCCTTGATTAGACCATTCGATGGGCCCTTGACTTTGAACTTATCGCATAGAGAGAGAACGGCCCAAATATTGTCCACCTCAAAATCACCCGATACTTTGCGAGACCCCGTAGTTCGGAAACCAAATACTATCACCTTGTTATCAACCTTGTATTCATTTCTTTTGATTCGACAAGTGAAATACTTGCCATTGTCGTGTGGTACAAATGTGGTAAAGAATTCAATAGCTAGTTCCGTGCATGCCACATTGTCCATGGCTTCGTACTTGTTAAGATTGAGGGCCTTCAAGTATTTCCTCACGTCATCCGAGATTTTTAGCGAGTCTAGCAACTCCCAATCAAGTGTCCTTGGGATCCGACATTTCATTTTCATGAGGCGTTTGTACGAGTGCACCTCATCTTGAGAGAAGACAGGAAATGGAATGCCGTGCTTTTGAGCCAAATTTTCAGTTTCGGTGTCTGAGCTCAAGTTGCTATTGTTTGAGCCCGATGAAGAAGGCGGGGTTGCTATAATTGGTGCTTTCCCTTTGTCTTTCGCTTTGGCTTTGCTTTTGGAGGGAGCTTTTGATGACGTACCTCTTACCATTCTCGGTTGTTGGATACTCTTCAAGGAAATAAATACAACAAGCAATATAGCCCTCTTGCGTAGTTGTGGCAATTCGTCGAACACCTTATGTGCGGAAAAACGTGTTTGAGAATTGTCAAGTAAAAAAAGTGTGATTCCTCACACCTCAAGCAATTGTTTACCGTAATATTCAAGCAATTAACGAGACCTTACAGTGCGTTGAAGTGGAGACAACACCCTTGTAGGAATGGCCTTCGTGCAAATTAGAGCTTTGAAGAAGAAGACCTTGCCGGAATTTATGTTGCCGGAATGATGGATGGTCCTCGCCGGTCGGAGTAGGTGGCCAGGGGTGATGTTGTCACCGAAGCTCAGAGATGGAAGGATATGGCCGGATGTGGTGTTGTCGACGATCGGAGATGAAATGGGGAAATGAGGATTGAGGAAGATTTGGAAATGACACAATTCCATTTTTTTCCTATTTATAAAGCTGGGACGTCGCGGGCGGGGCAGTCTTCGCAGCCTCGACACAAAAAAAAAGGCAGTCGATCTCGGTTCGTCACGGGAGGGACAGTTGTCGCGACCGCGACACAAAAAAATACACGCAGTCGAGCTCGGTTCGTCGCGGACGCGGCACAAAAATATAGACTGTCGCATGATTCTTTTATAAATAAAAAACAGTACATTATAAAAAGCTAGTAAATTATAAAATAAAAAAATAGTGTAATCGAACTCGAATTAGTCTAATTGAAGTCAAATTAGTACAATCTCAGACAATTATAGTGTAATCGGACTCGAATTAGGCCAATTGAAGTCAAATTAGTACAAATTAGTACAAATTAGTAAAAAAAAAAAAAGAAGTCAAATTAGTACAATCTCGGTCAATTATAGGGTAATCGAACTCGAATTAGGCCAATTGAAGTCAAATTAATACAATCTCGGTCAATTATAGTGTAATCGAACTCAAATTAGTCCAATTGAAGTCAAATTAATACAATCTCGGTCAACTATAGTGTAATCGAACTCGCATTAGGCCAATTAAAGTCAAATTAATATAATCTCAGTCAATTATAGTGTAATCGAACTCGAATTAGTCCAATTGAAGACAAATTAATACAATCTCGGTCAACTATAGTGTAATCGATCTCGAATAGGCCAATTGAAGCCAAATTAACACAATCTCGGTCAATTATAGTGTAACCGAACTCGAATTAGTCCAATTGAAGTCAAATTAATACAATCTCGGTCAACTATAGTGTAATCGAACTCGAATTAGTCTAATTGAAGTCAAATTGATACAATCTCGGTCAACTATAGTGTAATCGAACTCGAATTAGTCTAATTGAAGTCAAATTAGTACAATCTCGGTCAATTATAGTGTAATCGAACTCGAATTAGTCCAATTGAAGGCAAATTAATACAATTCTCGGTCAAGTATTGTGTAATCGATCTCGAATTAGGCCAATTGAAGTCAAATTAATACAATCTCAGTCAATTATAGTGTAATCGAACTCGAATTAGTCCAATTGAAGTCAAATCAATACAATCTCGGTCAACTATAGTGTAATCGAACTCGAATTAGTCCAATTGAAGTCAAATTAATACAATCTCGGTCAACTATAGTGTAATCGAACTCGAATTAGGCCAATTGAAGTCAAATTAATACAATCTCGGTCAGCTATAGTGTAATCGAACTCGAATTAGTCTAATTGAAGTCAAATTAGTACAATCTCGGTCAATTATAGTGTAATCGAACTCGAATTAATCTAATTGAAGTCAAATTAGTACAATCTCGATCAATTATAGTGTAATCGAACTCGAATTAGTCCAATTAAAGTCAAATTAGTACAATCTCGGTCAATTATAGTGTAATCGAACTCGAATTAGGCCAATTGAAGTCAAATTAATACAATCTCGGTCAATTATAGTGTAATCGAACTCGAATTAGGCTAATTGAAGTCAAATTAATACAATCTCGGTCAACTATAGTGTAATCGAACTCGAATTAGACCAATTGAAGTCAAATTACTACAATCTCAGTCAATTATAGTGTAATCAAACTTGAATTAGTCTAATTGAAGTCAAATTAGTACAATCTCGGTCAATTATAGTGTAATTGAACTTGAATTAGTCTAATGAAGTCAAATTAGTACAATCTCGGTCAATTATAGTGTAATCGAACTCGAATTAGGCCAATTGAAATCAAATTAATACAATCTCGGTCAATTATAGTGTAATCGAACTCGAATTAGTCTAATTGAAGCCGAATTAATACAATCTCGGTCAATTATAGTGTAATCGAACTTGAATTAGTCCAATTGAAGTCAAATTAGTACAATCTCGGTCAATTATAGTGTAATCGAACTCCTAAATTCTACCTATTTTCAAATTAAAAAAGTATATAACGTATATATAAATTCTACCTATTTTCTAAAACAAACAAGTTTCATTATCTCTTTAAAATTTTTTAGTATAGGTAATGAATTTCTAACGTCATTTATAACTAATGTATATGTGTATTTTAATCGATCGGGATGAAAATAAACACTAACGAGAGTATTTTAGTTATAATAATAACTAACGAATGTATATTCGTTATTTTGTATGATATAACCATTCTATAATCGTTACATTACACAGTCAATATGTCGCGGGCGCGGCATACATCGCGGACGCGACACTATGCTCTACTATGTCGGACAGAATGCTTGCCTCGAGGGTCGCGGCCTCGACGATCGTCGCCAGCTCGATTGTCGCGCACGTCACGGCAGCGAAAATGTCGCGAACTTGACATTATTTGTGAGTTAAAAAATGGATGTACATTCGTTTTTACAACGCGATAACGACTCTAAAGTAGTTATATAACACAGTCATATCGTCGCTGGCGCGGCATTTGTCACGGACGCGACACTGGGCGTTCTTATGTTCGGACAGAAAGTTTGCCAGAACGTCGCGCCAGCGACGCGAGTCGGGACAACGACATTTGCGCATGTCGCTAGGGTGACATGCGTCACGGCCGCGACATCCTGGCAAGCTGTCTGTCCCACCGAACAACACCAGTGTCGCGGCCCGTGATATCGTCCCGCGCCCGCGACATTAGGACGGTGTAAAGTAACGAATATGGATTCATTATTTTATATAAAGTAACGAATGTATATTCGTTATGTTTAAAATCATGACAAATGTACTGTTATTTTGATCTCGGCTGATTAAATACACCTACACATACATTATATATTACATTATAACTTCATCAAACCAACTCAATTTAATGAATTGGAGAATAAGTCGGTCAAAACATAATTTCAATATGTAACAACCTGTTTCATTACATTGGAAACTACATAAAAAAAACTATACAAAAGTCAAAACACTACACCAATAAGTCAAAACACCATATGCCCGAGTCAAAACACTATACCAAAAGTCACAACACCATGTGACCGATTCAAAACACTATACCGGAAGTCAAAACACCATGTGGCCGAGTCAAGTCGCTTGATTGAGGTTAATCTCCTCACACTTTCCACGATTATGGCTGGGGTTTGAACACTTGCTACATTTACGCATTTGCCGAGGTTTAGAAGTTGATTTTTTTTCGAGCCTCACCTGCTGATTTTTTCCGTTCGAATGTAGGTCTGCCCCTTGGACGTCGTGATAGTGGCGACAACACAATTCTTGACATAATTTGTTCCGGAACCATCCAATCAGTTTCACTAGACAAAAGGTGAATGGGTTCAGAGTATGCCTCTCTCCAAGAAGCGGTCGAATACATTCCAGTGCATAATGTGTAGCCGTTGCCATTCTCAAATCTTATTGCGGCAATGGCATGTGCACATGGAAACATATCCACTTGAAACTTTTGGCATGTGCATAACCTTTCCTCAAGATCAACTATATGTCTTCCATCAACTTGCAAAATCATGGGGGATACATTGAGCACTTCTAGTCCATTGGACTCATTATAACTGTTGCGCATCTTCTGCTCAAATGGTGGCGTAAGAATACTACTGCATTTTGTAGAATTAAGATTTCTTTCGTAGAACCACTTTTGCAGTGTCACCCGGATAGGTTCAATCAGACTAAAGATAGGAAATTCTCGAGCACGCCTTAGCACAGAGTTCAACGATTCAACATTGTTTGTTGTCATTATGTTGAATCTCGTTGCTCTAAAATGTGCTCTAGCCCAACGGTGCAACTCGGTTTTCTCAAGGTATTCCCGCATTTTCTCATGCTTATTGCATAATGCTGCCACGTTGCTTTCGAAATGAGACATCGTGTAAGCTTCGGCTGTTGCCCAAAACAATGCATCTAATTCCAACCTTGGAAACTCCGATTCTAGGTTTCTCAACAGGTGATAGTTACAATATCCGTGATGTGCATGTTCAAACACTTCAACAAAAGCACCAGGAATACTGCTTCCCCTATCGGAAACTATAACAAGATCTGGAGAATCACCTGTTATATCTTTCAACTTTTCAAAGAAGAAAGTCCAAGAAAGATGGTTCTTTGACTCTACTATTACCCAAGCCAGTGGATAAATTTGAAGATTTGCATCCTGACATGTTGCAATGAGTAAAGTACCACGATATCTTGCTGTGAAGAACGTCTCATCCACAGAAATTACTCTTCTAATAGAAGAGCGGAATCCTCGAATTCACTTCCCCAAAGCCATGAAAAAAAAAATTAAAATGGCCGTCCACACTTGTTTCGATGAAAGTGACCGTCCCAAGATTTGTTTGCTCCAAATAGTAACAATATGAAGGGAGCTTTGCGTAACTTTCTTCCGGGCAACCTCGAATGAGACCAAATCCATGATGCTTTGCCATAAATGCTTTTGTGTAGCTGATTGTTATCCCGAACTTCTCTTGGACATCAAAAATAATATCCCTCGGCTTATAAATCCGATTGACGTCTTTATACTTTTCAGAAATGTGCTTCCCAATCAGCTTATAGGTCGCATGCCTGTGATCTTTACGACGCACACTCATAGAGCAAGTATGATTACCGACATACTTACGAACCACAAAAATTTCACCACTATCTATCTTCACCGCTCTCAAACTCCAAGGACAATTTCTTTCAATACAAGCAACTACATACAAGGTCTTCGTTGATTTTACCACTCGGAATTCAAAGTGATACTTCACGGCCAACAACAAAAGTTTATTTACTAAGTCCTTTTTGGTTGAGAAAATATTGTTACATTGCACATCTTCATTCTTTGGGATCATCACGGAAGATGGACAACGGAGAGGACTCATAGAGCAGCTTGCATTCCCAACCATGGCATATTGTGTTGAAAAATTCTCACGCGCCTCTTCTATAAAAAAAAGTGGTTCCTCTTTCATCTTCAACTTCAACTTCAACTTCAACATTTGTTTCCATAGGACTATCTCTATTCTCCACCATAATGTCCCATTGACCTTCGAGCGGCTCGCCAATTTCATTTTCCCACGTAAGTGTTGCGATCGCCTCTAATTTTTCATTGTTTGTTTCTTCTTCAACTTCAAGATTTTGTTCAACTTCAACATTGTTCGTTTCTTCCTCAACAAGTTTTTCGACAAGTGTTACGCAAAGAGGATGTTCGTCACAAATAGATATATACCATTTGACTGTGTCATCATTGTCGATCTTCACAGGGGGGCTGGAAATTTGGTCATTCTTGGGTTCAGTGATCGCAATTCTATTACGTGTGAGCTGCTATCGAACTTTATGAGCTTCATCACCGCATCTTCAAGCTCCAAGAAAGATATGTCGTCGCGAACATAAATAGGTCTGATATTCTTTTCATTTTCATTCACATATCTCCACGTCCAAGTGTCATCCGTATTATTTTTAAACTCAACATAGTAGCATACTTGTATCCACACCAATGCTAAATTCAATATCTACAAGAAAAAAAAATATGTTAGTTCAATTGAACAAGATAATTGTTGAAACACATGTTACTAAAATAGGAGATAATATACAATGCTCTTAATCATCTAAGAATCCACATTCGTTATGAGAAAATCATCAAATAATGAATATACATTCGTTATGCAATATCAAATGCAACATCATCTAAAAGAAATTGAAGATAAAACGTACATATCAAAGTAAAATAACGAAACTACATTGAGATATGTCATAATGAAACTACATTGGGATGTCGAAACGAAAATACATTTGTTATGTCATAATTAATACAATCATTAGGATATTTCATAATTAAAAACAATGGGATATGTCATATAAAACTACATTCGTTATGAAATAATCATCAAATAACGGATCTACAGTCGATAACGATTCTATAGTCGTTATATAACACAGTCAAATCATCGCTGGCGCGGCAGCTGTCGCGGCCGCGACACTGGGACTGCTTATTTTCGAACAGAAAGTTTGCCAGAACGTCGCGCCAGCGACGCGAGTCGCGACCGCGATATTTGCGCTTGTCGCTACGGCGACAGGCGTCGCGGCCGCGGCATCCTGGCAAGCTGTCTGTCCCACCGAACAACCCCAGTGTCGCACCCCGCGATATCTTCCCGCGCCAGCGACATTACGACGGTGCAAAGTAACGAATGTGCATTTGTTATTAAACTACATAACGACTGTACATTCGTTATGTACAAAAAAATTAAAAAAAAAAATCTCAATGCACAAAAACATGATAAATATGAACCAAACATGTTTATCAAATATAAAATATAAACTAAAATGCTTTATCTGTAAAATAACAAGAAACCCTAACATGCTTTAATTCCAACATCACCACATTTTTTTTGCATTATGAAATTCAAAGTTTACATGTAATGATCATATTTTCTTCTCACATTTTCAAGAGAATAAGAACAAGAGAGAGAGGAGCAAGCGACCGAAAGAGAGAAGACCGAGAGAGAAACCAACGAGATTGAGCAAGAGAGACGATAGAAATACTGATTCTTTTTTATTACAGAGTTGGTAACCAAAAATAGAAGAAGGACATTATAGTCATTTAACACATAAGGGTATTTTAGGTATTACAATTATTTATTTCACTTTATTTAAAGTGGAGGTTACTTAAAAAAATGTTGAAATGGTCATTTAAATAAATGACCCCTTTGACTATCCCTTTGAAACAAAAGCCCCGAGATGAGAGGTGTGGTTAGGAGGGGCTGAACACGTGTCGGTTCGGTTCAGAGATCAAAAAATCTCCAGAACCGAATCAAACTTCAGAAATTCCAAAAACTGAATCTCCGCCATAGAACCAGTTTTAATAATCTCCGTTCAAATCGGACCGAAATTGTCGGTTCTGTTCGGAGATTCAGTTCTAATGGGTCGGTTTGGGTCGGAGAGTTCTGAAATTATTATTATTATTATTATTATTACTATTATTATTATTATTATTATTATTATTATTATTATTTTATTTTTTAATAAAATCTCCTAATTGCATGTTAGATTGTACATATCATGGATGAAAGAAAATCATAAACCTCTCTTTAATTTCAAAAGATATTTCGTCAATTAATAGTAAGAACAGGTGGTTAAAATCTTTTTTATTTAATAAAAAAATGATAATTATATTTTAGTTGCAAAATATCATAATTTAATTTGAAAGAATTATATGCTAAACGTTTATATGCCAAAAAAATCTGCAAGAATTTTAAGATAGTTACTTATTAAATAAAAGTATATTTTGGAAATTAATTATGTCCAAATAAATTAATCTCTTTCGACCGATATCGTGAGATTCTGATATAGTACATATAAAGTTTATTTTCGAAAAGCGAAGATATTTAATTTTATTAAGTTATAATTAATTTTATTAATAAAATGATCGATATATCGGTTTTTAGTCTAATAAAATAATATGGTAACAATGTTTTTCATTTTATTTTTATTTTAAAATATATTAACTTAAAATTAATAATTTTCTCCAAGTTTTGTGAAAGACTTACTTCATAAAGGTCAGTTTTCCAAACATACGGTATTTAAATTTTATTAAGTTATATTTAAAGATTTTCTTAATAAAATATTTGACATGTTGGCTATCAAATTTTGTAATAGCAAGAGTATATTGATTTGATTTTTTTTTCAAAAAATTAATTCGAAAATGAGATCTTAGATTTAATAGTGTCTCATAAGTAGTACCAAAATAAAAATAATTATTTTTTTCAGTTTTTAAATTCTGTTAACATTCAATATTGGATGTTTTTTCGTAACTCAATTTGAAATATAACTTATGATAGTTTATGGACATATACATAATGTGTGTAGATATTATTTGAATACAATTATGTAGAGAGATGAAAAAAATACATATGATAAATAATATATATATATATATATATCTTTTTATACACACACACACACACACACATATTTATATATATTTATATGGATTCTGAATTAGAATCGGTTCTTTTCGGTTCCTCGGTTCGGTATGGTTATTTTCAGTTCAGTCCGGTTCAGTTCGGTTCTCGGTACGGATATTTTATGAATCTCCAGAACCGTACCTAAAAAAATTCAGTACGGTTCGGTTCGGAGATAGTCAAACGGTCAACAGATATTTTTGGTTTCGGGTGAATTTGGTTCAGTTTTTGGTACGGTTCGTTAATCTCCAAGACACGTATTCAGCCCTAGTGGTTAGTCTTCATCGGCATGGAATGGTATATTACAGAGTCAGTAAATCCAAAAGATTTTACAGGACACGAAAGCCATGTGGCACAACTTTGGACGAGTACCAACCAATAGTTTGTTTTGGGAGGGGC
>CACSLK010012195.1:2479-14139 GCA_902706635.1 Striga hermonthica | reverse complement strand
GCTTGCTGAAGACCTGGGCGCGGACATCATGCGTGAACAGTACCTGGGCGGATTTGTGTGCGCGGAAATTCGACGGAAAGCTGGGAAAAATATATATATTCGACGGGATACGAATAGCAACCTTCAAATCTTCTATTGTATGACGTTTACATGATCTCTAATAAATCTTGGTGGAGCGATTTATTAGATTTCCCAAAACCTCTTGATCATCTTCTTCTAAGACCTTACGGTGCTAACCGAATTTTAACTTGAAGAAGAATCTCTCTCTTTCTTTGTCGCTTGAAGAGGCCGAATTTCTCCAGCCCTTCGGGGAGAAAAACGTGTAAAGCATTGCCAAGAGGTTAGGGGTCCTTGTGTATTTATAGGCTACAATAGGGACCTAAAGGAGGTGCTAAATATGAGCTTATTTCTTAAGGTTTAGGAATCCTTATTATCTTCCATCTCCTTTTCCCATCTAGGATAATATTCCTAATAATTAATTACCTTCTAGAAGACTCCATAGTCTCCTAACCCTAGGTAATATTCTAGAAGGAATATTCCCATCCTTAGGGAATTATGGAATATAATTAATTCCTAATTCCTAATATTGGAATTAAATAATAAAACCTTCCACTAGAGTAATATTATTGCTCTCCCCATTTAGCTCTGAATTACAATTAATTCGTTTCCACTGATTAAATATATTAATCCAATTGATCGATTTATCTCCCCATGTTTAAGATATAACGTCCGTTGATTAATTAAATTACTGACAAAATAATTAATCAACTTCTTATTCATTTCCGAAACTAGTACAACTCAGATCCTTAATCATTATGCCGGATAACACATCCGCCTGCAGGGCTTGACATAATATTCCTTCCTGAGCTCATTTCGGGGACGTCATCAACCCAGCGCACTGGGACACAGTGACCGTAAATAATTTATAACAGCACATCACATAAACACACTTATTTACCAAAATATCGAGTATGTCATCCTAGAAAAATAGGAATCACCCTTGATAAATCAAATAAATAAGTAATGAATACATATGCCCATTTTATATTATCTTACAGCTTAAGAGTACACATATTTAATTGAAGGTCTAGATTACAACAACGGTCAGTGAGTCTCATAATCTTATCCTTCCGTGGTCCTGTTCAACACTTAACATAAGTGCTAGTGTAATCCTTCGGTCAGAGACCAACTGAATCAAGAATACACTAAAGTCTTTTTCCAAGTGGGGTCTCACTGCCAGTCTAGACTGTGAACGAATAGTTTAGTCTTATAAGGAACCGATAGGTGATCTTTCTGTTCGAAACTCTTCGAAACACACTACCTCAATATAAGACATGGAAGTATGATTGCATAAATAAATAAACTGCAAGCATATGTACTTTGACCGAAACATGATGGCCAGATCAAAATGGAATTGATAGAATCTGTAAATAGGAGCTTTTACAGCATACCTCTAACAAGTTCGAGCAGTGGTCGAGATGAAACCACCAGCAAATGTGAAGGAGGTACAGATATTAACGGGTCGAATAGCTGGGCTGAGTTTATTCATTTATAAAGTTGCGGAGAAAAGTGGTCCACTATTCAAAACGCTGAAGAAAAGCTCGAAATTCCAAAGGACAGCCGAAGCTCAGAAGGCTTTTGAGGAGCTGCAGGGGGTGCTCGCTAAGCTGCCTTTGTTAGTTAAGCCTATGCAAGGAGAGAATCTAGTGCTCTATCTATCCATTGGAGAGAGTGCTGTGAGTTAGGTGTTATTGCGCGAGGAGAGCGTAGCACAATTGCCGATATATTATGTTAGTCGAGTGATGCAGGGGGCGATATTGAGATTTTTGAAGATTGAAATGTGCACTTTGGCAGTGGTCGTTACAGTCAGATGGGATTACGAATGTCGAACAATGAAGCAGAGTATGAAGCAGTAGTTAAAGGCTTGCAGTTGGCTATGGCTGGAGGTGCTCGTAAAGTACAAGTCCATTCAGATTCCCAGTTGGTATTTGAGCAATTTCAAGAGGGTTTCGAGGTTATATCAGATAGATTTAAGCGTTACGTAGATGCGATGAGAAGGTTGCATGAAGAATTCCAGTCTTTCGAGCTAATACAAATACCGCGAGGAGAGAATGGGCAGATTGCAAAAGCCAAAGCGTAACTTTGCTTCATATGGAAAAAAGTGTGGTCGAGGCAGACGTAACAGATCGAGGAGGTGGAAGACTGGTGATCCTTAATCTTGAGGGAGTTGCGAGAAGTGGTGGTCGTGTTGAGAAGATTCTTCAAGCATGGAGAAATTCTTTATAAGCGATCATATGCTGGGCCATACTTGAGGTGTGTGACAAAGGAGGAAGGTCGATATGTATTAAAGGAGGTGCATGAGGGGTGCTGCAGAGACCACAGTAAGGCGGGGACGATGGTCGCTAAGATAGTGAGAGCTGGATATTTTTGGCCAACAATGAAGGCTCACGCCAAGGAGTGGCGAAGAAGTGCTTGCAATGACAAAAGCATGGTCCACTTATTCACCAGCCAGTAGAAATAATGACAACGATGAGTGTCCCAATTCCATTCGCCCAGTGGGACATCGACCTGGCGGGACCAATGCTGCAAGGAACTGGGCAACAATAAATCTGATTGTAGCTGTCGACTATTTCACGAAGTGAGTGGAGGCCGAGCCATTGGCAAAAATTACAGAGGAAAAAGTCATACATTTTTTATATAACAATATTTGCTGTAGGTTTGGAGTCCCAAAGGTCCATATATCTGACAATGATATGCAATTCAATGGCAAGCAAATTCGGGCGTAGTGTAAAGACCTAGAATGAACAACACTTCGCCTCTGTCGCCCACCCACAAGCCAATGGACAGTCGAAGTGACCAACAAAATTATCTTGAATGGCCTAAAAATGAGACTGGAGAAGGCTTCGGGAGTGTGGGTCGATGAATTAACATCAGTAATTTGGGCATATCGGACCACCCCTAGGTCAATAACTTGAGAGATGCCCTTTAGTTTGGTCTATGGAATGGAGGCACTTTTGCGGTGGAAGTGGAGCTGCAATCCCAAAGATTGAGCACGTACGAGCAGAGGAAAAATGAAGAAATCATGATGGCTGCCCTAGATACAATCGATGAACTTAGGGAGCAAGCCTCGACCAGAGTTGAGGCTTATAAGCAAAGAATGCGAGCGGCACATGATAGAAAAATGAGGATTCATAGATTTCAAGTAGGCGATTTGGTTTGGAAGAGGATCGACGTGCTCAAACATGTTGGCAAACTGGAGCCCAATTGGGAGGGACCATACTTGGTCGAAAAAGTACATGTTGGGGGAGCATATTCCTTGAAGGATGCAAGGAGAAGATCATTGGCCAGGTCATGGAATGTTGCCAATCTCAAGAAATATTATGTTTAAATTTTTTCTTTTGTAATTAAGCCATTAAATTGATGTAATTCTGAATTGTTATTCTCCTAAAGATTATCAAAGTTGCTCATTTTTATGTTAATGGCGTTATCATATGGTCTTATTGGATTCATTTTATGGTTTGCATGCGTACCCTACATGGTTCACTTAAAAAACTCGATGTGGTTTATTCAAGATATGGATATTGTTTACTTTAAAATGTTAAAATGACTTCGTCGATTTCTTGTATGGATTCATTGGTCCGCTCATATGATATGCATAAATCGCTTATGGAGTCACTTAGAAGTTTTTGTATGGTGTGCATGGACTCGCGGACACGACCTCGATAATGAGTTGCTCGAGGAAACAAGACAAAATTCCCTCGTTTACGGAACATCGTTGATCCCGTGATAGGGGTGGGCGAGTGGTCGCTTGCTTTCGGAACATCCCTTGGGGTGGGCAGGTGGTGGAAAAAGTCCACGCCTCCAGGTTGGACGACCACCATATTTTCAGAACATCCCCTGGGGTGGGCAAGTGTAAAGACAAAAGTCCCTAGTTTTCAGAACATTTCTAATCCCGCATTAGGGGCGGGCGAGTGGTCGCTTGCTTCCAGAACATCCCTTGGGGTGGGCAGGTGGTCGAGAAAGGCCACGCCTCCGGGCTGGATGACCACCATGTTATCGGAACATTCCCTGGGGTGGGCAAGTGTCAAGACAAAAGTCCCTCGTTTTCGGAACATCCCTGATCCCACGATAGGGGTGGGCGAGTGGTCGCTTGCTTTCAGAACATCTCTTGGGATGGGCAGGTGGTCGAAAAAGTCCATGCCTCCAGGCTGGACGACCACCATGTTTTCGAAATATCCCCTGGGGTGGGCAAGTGTCAAGACAAAAGTCCCTCGTTTTCAGGAACATCCCTGATCCCGAAGATATGGGTGGGCGAGTGGTTGCTTGCTTTCGTAACATCCCTTGGGGTGGGCCGAAGGAAGACGGGGGAGCATTGGTAGTCAGCGGCTGAGGAGGGATATTAATGGGAAGACGGACCATTGCAGTCTCGTCGGGCTTAGGCAAGTCAAAATAATACTACAGTGTCCTGCCCCTTACCAAAGCCCGCTCAAGCGATTCCGACCAGCAAGGGTGCTCAACAGGCAGGGTGGGGTGCAGTTTCTCGACGAGTTGTTCGCTGAGGTACAATTCGAAGTTGCTGCACACTGGTTGGTTGCTGTGGCATGCGAAGGGGCGTATGTCGGGTTGTTGCAGGCTATTGGCAGAGAAGAGCTCGCATCCCGCTGAAAAAACAGACAGATCTTGATGGCTGGTGCTTGCGACGACAATCTCGACTAAGGCTCCGATTGCACGTGTTCGCTAGTGATGGCCTGCTCCTCTTGTTGCAGGGTCTCGACATGGTGCTCGGAAAATCGCCGACTATGAAGTTTTCCCGTTGTTTAACCAGGGCTGTCTCTCGTCCTAGTGTGGTCGTTCGCGGTTCGAACAGAGATCCGACGATTTTTGCGATGGTCATGGGGTTGCCACTCGCGTCTTGTGTGTGGGCTGTCGGAGGTTCAATCATTGGTAGTGGCGGCTGTCAGAGACGGCGAGAGGCTCACATTTGAAGTGACCCACGATTGTGGATGACTCTATCGGGCTCTGGCGGCTAGTGGTCGGGGTGTGACTGAGGCTTGCGGTGGCTCGAACGGCTACCGATCGAGTGTCGAGGTAAATTTGGTGGGTTCTTGCAGATGGCTCAACTCGCATTGAACTGAGGTTGAACGACTTGATGGTGAGGAATAGACCTGCTGTTGATCGAACGTCACTCGAAGGTGACAGACATAACTTACTGCTCGCGTTATCTCCTTCCCTGTTGGTCGCGGGTGAAGGGCTTCGCCGACGAGTTGAGGGGCCAGATTATGGAGTGTTTTGATTGATGAATGAAGGAGTTTTGATATAAAATATGTTCTGAAACATTCTGCTATGGTCGAGAAGGGGTGGGAGAAAATATACCACCAACAAAACTTGGAGAAGGAGAAATGAATAAGTATGGAAAGTGTTTGGTCTGACTTGGTCATTTGGAAGCTAATTGGCGTGAATAAGGGGATTTTTGGAGCTGAAATTCGGATTTTATGGGCTGAGTATACTGCCTTCAAATATAACATTTTATGCTTGGGAATTATTTGAATAGAAAATTAGGTGCTAAGACTTTTGAGCAGGGTCTAAGGTCTTAAATCGACCGAAATTGGACACCAACGAGATTAAAAATAAATATTCGAGGTTCAGGTCGAAATGGTTCGACAATTTTAGTAAAAGCTCGGTTTATTGCTAAACAGTCGGTAAATAAAATAAATTAACTGGCACTTATATATATATCACACAATAATATATATTAATCTAACAATTCATATCAATTAGGTAAATAATTCAAATAAATATAATAATAACAAAAATTAATAATCCAAAAATCCATTAAACAAACGAGGCATCACAGTTATATAGAGTGAGTGATCTGGTGCCTAGGAGAGTCTTAGTTAAGAAAGAGATTCAACTGATAACATTTCACATTTCTATCTCGAAAAGTCTTCTTAGCAAATTATACTTTTCATCGTACTAGGATTCTTTCACCATTTATCACACAAATCTTAGGTCCCCAGGTCATAACTACGACCTCCAGACTTCTCGTTTTAGCATGTCTGAGGTCTCAACCTCCGCACTTACGGCCTAGACACCTTGTGGTCACTCTTCATACTCGAGCTCCTGCAGATCATAGCATTCAGGTCATCTTATCAGGTCGACCAATACACTGAGTTATGTCCGCGAGCTCTTTGACCGGGTTATCTTCTTCTTAGCGATCAGGAGCTCATCAGGACCGGCCTATCCCGAGCTAACAACTCGGGCCAGTTCGCCGAGATATATTGGGTGCTACATTAGTTTCATTTCTTTAAAAGCCTTGTCAGGTTACATTGTCGTTCAATACATCAAAGGGAAATTTACATGTTTCTTACGTGATTCATAAGTAATTGTAAACATACGATTGGGTAGAAAATATTAGCATATGACCGAATTCAGTGTGGATTAATTGTGTTTATGCGATACTTTATGTTACCAAAAGAAAACGGATTATTTTACTTCTTTTGCGTAACCCATGATGAAGAGTTGTCTTATGAATCGCGTAACTGATGGGATTCAATACAACAACACCCAAAATTCTGCTCATCCATGGTGAAAATTCGATTTGTTTTCTCAATCCATGGCAAAAATTCGATTCTCATCCACAGCAAAAATCCGATTCGTTTTCTCGATGAGGTGTTGGTGCTCGACCCGGGCTTCGTAGGAGGCGAGGATGGTGGCGAAGCCATAGAGAATTGTGATCTTGATGTTGTTGTAGGATTTTTGTATCTGCCTTCCACGGGGAAGGGTCGAGGCGGGGAGGTACCGTTGGTGGTAGAGACGGTAGTTAGAAGCGTGCTCGATGTTCGCTTAAGAGCTGAAGAGGTCTTATTGGAACCATCGAAAGAAAACAAGAAAGTCCAAATGAAATTTGAGTGTCTGCGTGCGAGTTACAATATTCTTTTTGGTATATATATTGTATAATTGTAGTATATATAATGTTTATAGAGTATGTTTGTGTTAATTTTTGGTATATATATTGTATAATTTTTATATATATGCTGTTTATTGATTGTGATGGTTTTTAAAAACCTTATAGAGTATGTTTGTGGTACATATTATGTATATATACTGTATATATTTAGTTCTCTCCTGTCCAAGGACTGAATCAATCTCATCATATGTTTGCTTCGTCTTGGAATGATGTTGCATTAGTCAGACGGAATCATATACTGAAAATATACTATATATACCTGCAACATATACAAAATAGTTTGAAGGATGCTACATTACTCAGATAAAAATATATAATGAAAATATATTGTATATACCCGCAACATATACAGAATAGAAGTATCTATCAACGAACCAAACACACCAAATTGTTTCGACAATTATCCTTTGAGAAGTTTTTCGTCAAACGTATTCAATTATGGCCAACACAAGACCAAATTATTCGTCTAAACAAATTCAAGAAAACCAAGTTTCGTCAAAATGAATATCCAAAATTACCTAAACAATAATCAACCAAAAAAAAATTCTAATTTTTTCATCTCATATAAAATTATTCGTCAACAAAAAATTTGCTAATACACTAAACATAAACATAAAATAAACATTGAAACAATCTAGTCCAAACTCTTCAAATGTCTTTGCTGCTCACAAGCACGATTGTGGTCGTGTATTGAGACTCTATCTTCCCGAGACAAGCCCACGACCGCAGCCTCTCATCTCCGAGTCAAGTGAACCACTGCCGGTTGAAAGCGGGGACGCCCTTCATCTCGTCAAGCGAACCACAATCCGTCGAGAATTGTGCAACGGGTAGAAGGCGATGGAGTCCACCATCAGGTATCTCCCCAATCGTCGGAAGTCGTCACTCGTCCACCATCATCACGCTCGAGAAGCATGCAGTGATGAAGACTTGGCGAAGCCGCGGATTGCACCATCAAAACTCGACCGAACGAACGAAAAAAAAAATAGAAAAAAACAAATCAATTGTAAGGCAAAAAGAGAGAATTATGCGTAGAATTACAGGAGAAGAAGAAGAAAAAAAAGAAGAATGAGAAGAAGAAGAAGAAGAGAGAAAGAGAGGGATAGAGAGACAAAGAGAGAGAGAGAGAGAGAGATAGAGAGAGAGAGATTGCGTTAGAGGAAAAATAAATCCCGTATATGGTACAAACCAACTCATGCCGAAGTCAAACTTTGTTAAATTCTCTCGTCGGAGAGTACGATTATCTCGTCGGAGATTCAATTATCTTGCTGGAGATTTCGATTCTCTTGTGGAAGAGTCCCTAGCGTTCATCTGCTGTAAATTTTGCCATATAGTCTTCCATCTGGTTGTATTGGTGTCGAAATCCAAGTAGGTCTCTGTTGGGTTCGATATACTGTACGGAACAGAGTTTACAGCGGAATTTAAAATTTTATAAGTATTTATCTTATAAATACTTATTCCGTACATAAGTATAACGAGATAACAAATAAGCATCATTTAAAATCTAGTAACTTTTACTAATTTTGATTTGATATGTAATTTATAAAAATTACCTTTGTTCTTGAACTCCTTCAAAACCGACGATGTATGAGGAAATCAATTCCCGGTTTGGTAACGATCACTCTTATGGTTACTCACTTTAGGAATCCAAATTTCTTCCCTCTAATCGTATCCACCTTTTGAAGTCCGGTTCCGACAATAGTTCCGCCGCTAGTAGAAACTACTCGGTTTTATTCAATAAGTATGAAATATATATTTATAAGGAAATTTTTCAAGAACACTTTCTTGTATTATCACTCAACTCTTTGAATGAATTTTCTCTTGGAAGAATTTAGCTCAAAACCTTAGTAATCAATGTGCAAACATTTTGCACCTATTTATACTAAACATTTTAGCATAAAATAATCAATATTTGCTATATATTTTATTTTAAATAAAATCAGATTTTATTTAAATAATCATACCAAATATTGACTTTTAATTAATAATGTAATGCAAGTGTAAGCGTCCGGGTCCGGTTTGGAGTAGATCGGTTCTTGTCCTCGCCGGTAGAACGCTGGAAACCTGCAAATAACTCTCACACCGGGGGTTGGGTCCGGTGAAGAGCCTCCGATGCTTAAGTCAGTATGTGTATGAGTATACTAGAATTTGGAGAATGAATAGAATGTGTTAAGGAAGAAAGGCTCATCCCCTTTTTATAGGGGTGAGATACCTGCCCTAATACCTGCCCGGATAAGGATGAGCTGGCTGCCCAAGCTGCCCGTCCGTACTCTGACACGCCGCGCACATGTCAGAGGTGGCGCGGGGCGTTGGGAGCTGTCAGAGGTGGTTATCGCTATCACCCAATATATCGTCGACACGTGTCCTTCCTGCACATGAGATAAATATTCTCCTGAGTTTCAGTTAGGGGCTTTTACGCGCATCTGCAACCCACGCGCCTGTGACTAGGTCGATCACGGGCTCCTCGATCGTGGGCTCCTTGAATAGATTGCTCGATCCCTCGTCTGGTCAAACAAGGGATTGTTCGATCATATATCTGGTCGAGCAATGGGTTATTCGATTACGGGATTTAGTCGTGCAATGGATTGGTCGATCGACTGTCTAGTCGACTGGTTAAATGATCGATCCTCTTGTCTCTCGTTCTGGCTTCCTCCTAACATGGTCTTCTCGACCGGCTGAGTTGACCGGTTTAGCCTTGTGTATATAATATCCCATATCATCTAGTCCCCCCCCCACTCTGGTCGAGTCTGAATGACTCGATCTAAGAGTGAGTTCATGCTTATCGATCTTCTGGGTGGCCCATCATCGGATATCGACCAGCTGACGGGTTTCCCGCCTACTCTTTTGAATAATTCCCCATTAATTTCCAGCAATAAAGTCGCCTGTTTCAAATCCCTTCTGTCACTCCTGCTTTTTTGACACGCGTCCCTCCTGTTCGCGTGTGTCAGGCACTTTAATGATGACGCCCCTTCGTATAACGCGCCCGCTTGGAGTACCGTGTACTTTAACTTTTCCGCCGCACGATCAAACTTTAATCTTACGGTCTTCATCTTTTCCCCCTTTTTACTCTCCAAGGTATAAAATCAACACTTACGCAATTTTTCGACTTTTTCCACCTTCGCACTTTCTGCACTCCTCTGTACTCAGAATTCTCTCTGCAAGCACACTTATTCTCCCGGCGATTTCTCTTGCGCTTTTCTGAACCTCCATCCGTCGTTAATTCTCGGTTATGAGTAAGTCTTTCCGCACTTGAGTTTTTATTCTTCGTAGTTCTATTTTGTGTACTCTGGGATTTTTAATATTGGGTGCCCTTGATCTTTCTGCTGAATTATCTCGAATTAGTATGCCTTGTGTTGGATTTGTGCTTTTAATATCCTTGTCTGGTTGTTGAGTGTTGTGGATTTTATTTTTCCTTCTCAAAAATTTCGAAATTTCTGTCTCCGCCGCTCTTAAGTTCCTCTTTTGATTTTTGGGTGTTGCCCTTTCTGGAAACCCTAGTTCTCTTTCTCTCCCCCTTTTCTCCTTTGTGACGGCTTCCTTTTGACATTGTCTCCTTTGTTCTTATTTTTCCAGACTCTGAGACCTCCTCTGGTTCAGTCGAAATATTGCCGTCCGCACTTGAAGCTGTTCCTCTCTCTATTCTTCGCCCCGGTGATACTGTTCCTACTCGTGTTTTCACAGCTCGTGTTGCTTCCTCCAATTCCGGCGACACCATGGATAATATCCCCCTTCGTAGCCGTCGACCTCCTCTTGGCTCGATGGATGAGCCTGAGGAGGACGAGGTTGTTTCTTCTCCGCCTACCTTCCCTACATCTTCAACCATTCCTCCTTCTTCTTCCCCTGAGAAATCTTCGATCAAGAAGTCCTCGACCAAGAAATCTTCGAAAACTTCCACCCAGCGCTCTTCCCCCACTTCTCTCTCTGGTCCTTGGTATCATCCCGATAAGATCGGTCGACCCTCTGGCTGGGTATTCTATAGCCGTTCTCCTTCTGACAAGTATGACCATCCTCCCAGAGATTGCTATACCTTCTTCGAGGTTCAGTTCAAGCTCGGGTTGCGATTTTCTCTTAACCCTGATATAATCCGCGTCTGCGAGTGGTTCTCACTCCCTCTGCACCAACTTCCCCCTAATGCCATTCGCTTTATAACTACTTTCATCATTCTTTGTCGAATCCGCCTAGGTCGGTTCGACCTGGATTTCTTCCATTACTGTTATGGCCCTTGTAAGTTAGGCCGAGGCCTTTACTTGAAAAGTCGTAATGGAGCCCATTTCATTAATGACATTCCCTCAAATCTCCCGAAGTGGAGCGATAAATTCATTTTTGTTCAGCCCGACGTCCCTTTCCCTTGGCCCTCCGTTCCTTGGGTCAAGGAAGTCTCGCGAGAGGCAGCCTCAGCCCCTCCGTCAAATGCCCTTTTCGACCAACGGATCCATACTTGGAATGCCAAGACCGTTGCGTCCGACACGTTGCTTGGAGATGATAATCTTCTCCACTTTTGTGGTCTTCTCACCCACAAGACACTTTCTCTACCCACAGAGGAGATCCTCGATCTCGTTCGGCTTGATAATGACCTAGGTGATCATCGGTCGGTTGATTTGAGTGTCTTTATATACTTGCTTTTATATCGGTGTAAGTGCTAATGTTGAGTTTATTCTGTTTGATGTGTTCGTGCAGAGACTCCCAGCTTCAACAT
>CACSLK010012187.1:8163-24778 GCA_902706635.1 Striga hermonthica | reverse complement strand
ACAGGCTCCACCTGCTCAGGGTGAAGATCATGGCCGTACGATTGAGCGGTTCCAGAACATGCGTCCCCCAACCTTTTCTGGAGAGGAGGGTCCAATAGCTTTAACGGAGTGGTTCCGTAAGCTGGAGAGAATCTTCACCGTTCTCCAATGCTCGGACGCCCAGCGCATTGAGTGCGCAGAGTACCAGATGGAGGGTGATGCCGCCGACTGGTGGACTGACTATTGGGTTCTGAGGCCGGAGGCTGAGCGGACTGCCCTCACATGGGTGAGGATGAAGGAGATTGTTACTGACAAGTACATTCCCAAGAGCTATCGTGACCAGAAGGAGCGAGAGTTCTATGATCTCCGACAGGGTACCATTTCTGTTGATGAGTATGCTCGGGCCTTAACCCGGTTGAGTGTTTTTGCTCGGCACATGATCGACACTGAGGAGAAGAAGGCTCGTAAGTTCAGAGATGGGCTTCGCCAGGACATTCGTGTTTTGGTGGCTAGTCATGGGGAACTTCCTTTCGCAGACATAGTTATCCGAGCCTAGCAGATTGAGAGCTGCATGACCCTGGTGGCCCCCGCCTCTTCCTATTATCATACCCAGCCTACTCAGTCAGCTATCCAGCCAGCTATTTCTGCTCAGCCACCATCCGGCTCGGGCGAGAGGAAGAATGATTATCACTCAGGCCAGAAGAGGTCTAAGCACAACAAGAAGCCTATGAGAGCTCAGCCTATTCAGCAGGTTCAGGGAGGAAAGCCGAGGTGTGGATCATGCGGTAGGTCCCATGCAGCAGGTGAGTGTTTTGCTGCCCAGAAGACGTGTTATAACTGCCATCGTCTCGGACACTTTGCTCACAAGTGCCCCGAGCCAAAGAGGGAGAACCCAGGGCCACACCAGCATCAGCTCTAATACCCGCAGCATCAGCAGCAGAACCAGCAGCGACCCATGGCCCAGGCTCGAGTTTACGCTCTCACCAATGACAAGGCCGCCAACAACGCAAGTACCATGTCTGGAATGCTTTCTATTTCCAACGTGCCTGTCTTTGCCCTATGTGATACTGGTGCCACGCATTCTTTCGTTTCATCGATTTGTTTGGAGGCCTTAGGAATTAGGGATGTCAGTGAGGTCGACGCTCTCGAGGTTAGCCTAGCCTCGGGAAAGATGATCGCTACCGCTTCAATGGTTCAAGGTTTGCAAGTTAATATCGGCGGCAGGAACTTGGAGGCCAACACTTATATCATTGAGATGCGGGACTTCGATGTGATTCTCGGCATGGATTGGCTTACCCAGTACCGCACCGACATCAGATGTTTAGAACGTGAGGTAACTCTACTTCCCGACGATGGCCAGCCGATCACCTTTTTTGGGGCGTGGACGAGATCTGTGCCCAGAGTTATCTCCTCCTTGAAGGCAATGCGGAGCTTATCGAAGGGTAGTTGTCGAGGCTACTTGGTGAGTGTGGTTAGCGAGGAGAAGAAGGAGTTGTCTCAAGAGAGTGTGTCCATTGTATGCGAGTACATGGATGTATTTTCCGGATGAGTTGCTTGGAGGACCGCCAGACAGACAGGTTGAGTTCGCTATCGACTTGGTTCCTGGAGCTGGCCCAGTCTCGAAGGCACCGTACAGAATGGCACCGAAGGAGCTGCAAGAGCTCAAGTCGCAGATCCAGGAACTTCTGAACCATGGCTTCATCCGACCGAGTGTTTCGCCCTGGAAGCGCCCGTGCTGTTCGTCAAGAAGAAGGATGGGTCGATGAGGATGTGCATTGACTATAGAGACCTGAATAATCTAACCGTGAAGAACATATACCCACTGCCCTGGATTGAGGATCTGTTTGACCAGTTGAGGGGTGCCAGCGTGTTCTCTAAAATCGACTTGAGATTTGGCTACCATCAGCTGAAGATTCGGGATTCCGACATTTTTAAGACGGCCTTTCGAACTAGGTATGGACACTACGAGTTTGTGGTGATGCCGTTCGGGTTGAGTAATGCGCCGGCAGTCTTCATGGACTTGATGAACCGAGTCTTCCATCCATACTTAGACCAATTTGTCATTGTCTTCATCGATGACATTTTGGTTTATTCGAGAGACGTTGAGCAGCATAAGGTCCATCTGAGGCTTGTACTAGAGATGCTTCACAAGGAGAAGTTGTACGCGAAGTTCTCGAAGTGTGAGTTTTGGCTTGATCGTGTGGCTTTCCTTGGTCATATCGTGACGGCCAGAGGCATAGAGGTGGATCCCAGCAAGATCGAGGCGGTGAAGAGTTGGTGTACGTCGAAGAATGCCAGCGACATCCGTAGTTTCCTGGGCTTAGCAGGATACTACCGCTGATTCATCGAGGGTTTCTCGAAAATAGCTCAACCGATGACGAACCTGACAAAGAAGGCGGCAACATTTGTTTGGAGTCCTGAGTGTGAGGCTAGTTTCCACGAGTTGAAGCAGAGACTTACCACACCACCAGTTTTGACCATTCCAGATCTGACCTTGGAGTTCACCATCTACAGTGATGCTTCGAAGATGGGTTTGGGCTGCGTGTTCGTGCTCGTTTTCTTGATTTCCAGTTTTGATGTATATATCTTTTCCTGTTTCATGTATATATGTTCTGTTTTGTATTTCTGAGGACGGAAATATTTTAAGGGGGACAGGTTGTAATACCCCGTCATGTTATGAATGTAATATCATGTTTGGTTCTGGAATATTTATTTTATTAAGCGTTATCGATCGGAACTATTTATTTCAGTCAAGAATGTTCGAATTAATTTTCGAATATC
Source organism: Striga hermonthica (assembly GCA_902706635.1). Lineage (NCBI taxonomy): Eukaryota > Viridiplantae > Streptophyta > Magnoliopsida > Lamiales > Orobanchaceae > Striga > Striga hermonthica. The sequence continues at coordinate 22,018 of CACSLK010012187.1, read as the reverse complement.
ATGTCTATGTTCGGAATAATTTTTCGATAATTGATTCATGTCTAATTGCTCGATAATTCAGATTACCGAGCTTAAAATTCATTGATCATGTACTAATTGTACTTAGTTAAGCCTAAGTAAGGCTTGCATGCACGACCATGTGACATCACACGGTAATCGCACGTTATTAGTGCGAATGTGCTTAACGCAAACTGCCCTTATCATGCGCTTAGTGTACCTAATGCCAAGCTTAATGGCCGTAAGTTGGAGGCCTTCAAAGTTCACGTGCAATGTTATCATATCACATACACATGGAAGCCTAAGAGACCATTGGAGGGGTGACTAAGCAAGTGAAGTGATGAGTAGGCATTTAAAGGCCACCTTGGGCCATATGTGCAAGGCAAGTGGCGTGCGCCTATTGGCCACGCCCTTGACTAAGTTTTCTCCAAAATTTTACCATCTCTTACCGTGTATATATGAGTGGAGTGGAGTGAAAATGTTCAGCATAACCTCCAATTATTCACTAATCAAGAGTTAACATAAGTTAAGAGGAATTAAAGCTAGAACTCACGCACACACACACAAGTCAAGAAAGCACGTCCGTTCTTACGATTTCAGCCGACCGTTTGGAGAGGTAATTTTGTCTCCAACTCCTTTTCATGTTATAAGATTAAAACATCATGGAATGGTTCAGCTCATGTTCTGAAATATTATAGAAAACCATAATGGGTTCGGTTATGCCATGAATTGGCCGTGACTGAGTAAATTTCCATTTCATCCCGCAACCTTCGTACAATTCACGTTTAATTGATCGTTAATGATCATTTTATGTTCAGTTCATTCATGTTGGCCGAAGAAGAATGTTGTTTGTTCATGAAATGGTTCAAAGTTGTCGACAGCGCAACTCGCGCACGCCACGGGTAGTCATATGTCATGTCAAGTTATCTTTCGATATAATCAATTTTGATCGAGTGATTCATGTTCCATTTGGCATTAAATGGGGTATTATTTGATAGATTTTCAATATTGTTCGAGAGAATGTCATGTTTATTCGAAGTTTTGGCTCAACACCGAATTCGTGTATATGGTGTGCACGTCTCGGTATAATTCAAGTCTCTCGAACAAAAGTCATAAAATTTTGTAAAGAGTCAGCATGTTTGATCATGTTCTACTAAATCATGATGAATCATGTTAATATTGCCAGAGGAATTCGCCGGACGGCCGATGAGGGTCGGCCGTACTCGCGCTGTCCGCACCTCGCGGTTGCTGCGTACCGGCAGTGTACGGGATGCGTGGGTCACTTGGTAGTGTACCGCGAGCGGTCAGTACCCGCAACAGGTGGTTGTGGGTGATGCGCGAGCGCACACCAACACTCAGTCTTGCAGCCGACGCACATAGCGTACGGCCGTGCCACAAGTCATGCCCTGATGGGCCTATCGCACGTCTTCCGTGGCCAGGTGCACACAGCACCCTCGGCCGTGGCCAGGGTAGGCCCGGCAGCGGCCATACCCGCACCCAATTCCGTCCGCAGTTGCGCCCGTAGCCACAGCAAGGCCGTGGGCCGAGTCAGCTGCCCACCGGCCGGTCTGAGCAGACCGATGGTTCGGTCAGACCGGTTCAGACCGGTTTATGCCGGTCTGATCCCAAATCATATCAATGGGTCTCGGTTCATGATTTCAGTCTCATTTTCAGTTAATTTTCGAGTCCAGTTCAGTTTAGTAAATTCATGTCAGTTCAGTTCTGATTTTAACTGGTTTCGATTATACCGGTTAAATCTAAATGTCATGTCAAGTTCAGTAGAGCATCTTAACATATAAAAGTTATTTTATCAGTCTGAGCATAGTATTTAGTAATTGTTTATAATATTTTGAGTTTGATCAGGATACGATTGTCAGCACTGCCTTTTCAGTCAGACAATTCAGGTGGGGACTCAGACTGGGTATTACATTGATTATAATTATTCTACCATGTTTGAGGTATGTATTATCAGTTCAGTATCCGCTCGGAATGGTCGCCGGTCCATTCTGGGTTCTAGTGGCCCTAATCTGCCCACTAGAGTGTGCACATGGTGTCCGACATTAGTTTGTGTCGGTAGATGTTCAGGTATCAGGCAGGTGATGATGTTATCACACCCTCAGTATCACAAATCATGATTATTCAGATCGATTTCATGTTCATGTTCATGCCAAGATCATGTTATTGTAATTATTTTCACTGTTTACTTCAGTATGAGTTTTCACGGAGCACAGTGTATTTTAGTGCTCACGACCCACTTTTATCATGTTTTTCAGGTCAGGACGTCGGGCCGGAGGTGTGAGATGACGACAGTTTCAGGACATTTGATCGTGTATTGTATATATTTTTTACTATGATACGTTTCCGCTACTCATGACTTTTGACGAACTTGCTTTTGATTAAGCTTTCAGTTAAACCGTAAATTCTAATAAGAACTGAAATAACGGTTTTTCAGAATAAGTCATGTTTTCACGGTAGCACCCCGAATCAGTTTTCGCAAATTAAATATTTATTTTAAAAGATTTTGCGAAATTGCGCCCTCTGGTTTTCCCGATAAGGCGGGGTGTTACAGTTGGTATCAGAGCATGTTTCTGTGTCTCTGAAAATACTCACGAGTCAGATATTTTCAAAAACCTGAACATGTCACGCTCACGCCTCGCCGACTACAGGTAAGTGCTGATTCATGTTTCAGTTATAAACAATTTAGTATTTCTATGCTCAGAATTTTCAGTTATTATATAGTTAAGATGCTCGAATCATGCTCAGGATCAGTAATCAGTAATCAGTAGTCAGGATTCAAGTCAGAATTTTCCAGTCATGTTTAGCAACTCGTCAAGAAATTTGTGCGCTTAAATAATCAGTTAAAGTATTTTCTTCATATGTTGATCATGTTGAATCTTTTCAATATTCAGATGTCGCCCCGTAGGGAGCCTGTTCAGCCAGCGGTCACCCAGGCCACTGTGGTCGCACTGTTCCGCGACTACCACCCTGAGAAGTTCTCCAGCCAGGGAGATCCGCGTATTGTTGATGAGTGGATTCAGGGCCTCGAATTGATATTTGAGGTCATGGATTGCCCAGATCGTTACCGTGTTATTTGCGCACAGCTTCAGTTGACCGGTGATGCAAGACTCTGGTGGAATGCCTACTGGAGTATGCGTCCCGGCGAGATAGAAGGTTGTACCTGGGACAGATTCAAGGAGATGATCAGAGAGAAGTACTATCCCTCATACTACTGAGCTGAGATGGAGCGGCAGTTCTTGTCGCTCAACAGGGTACTCGTTCTGTTGATGAGTACGAGAGAGAGTTTACCAGACTCGAAGCTTTTGTTCCTGATCTGGTACGTACTGAGGCACAGCGAGCACAGCGTTTTACTGACGGGCTTTACCCAGCAGGCCGTCATAATATTGTAGGTCACGGGACCCAGACGTATGCTCGTACCGTTGCCATTGCTCAGGAGGTGGATGCCAGCATTCGTAGGGAGGCGAACCATGATCGATTGCAGCCAGTTGCCCCTGCCCAGTCATCTACAGCTCCACCGATGCCACCAGTTGATGCCCAACCCCAAAAGAACCAGAAGAGGAAAGGGAAAGGTGCCCCGATGGACAGGAAGACCCGACGGAGACTACAACAGATTCCACAGTGCCCCACTTGCGGATGACTTCATCGCGGAGAGTGTCACATGGGCCAGGATATTTGCTATTACTGTCACGAGCCCGGGCATTTTTCCAGTCGATGTCCGAAGAAGCTCCAGCCGCAGCCACAGCAGCCACAGCAACAGCAGCAGCCCTGACAGCAGGCTCAGAGGCCACCACAGCAGCAGCAGAGGGGTAGACAATAGACCCGAGTTTATGCGGTTGATCAGGCAGAGGCAGAACAACACCCAGGTACCATGTCTGGGATGCTTACGCTTAATGATATTCCTGTCTTTGCCTTGTTTGATACTGGAGAGACTCATTCATTTATATCATGACGATGTCTCGATGCCATCGGAGTTCATGCTATTACCGTTGTCGATCCTCTCAAGGTGAGTCTAGCCTCGGGACGAAATATAGTGACCTCAGCTAGAGCCACAGATCTCAGTCTCTCTATCGGTGGTCGTATATTGTCTACCGATGCTTATGTCCTCGAGATGAGGGATTTTGACCTCATACTCGACATGGATTGGCTAACGCATTTTCATGCAGATATCCGATGTCATGACCGGGAGATTATTCTTTCTCTTCCGGGAGATGATCAGATTACTTTATTCAGTACCAAGACTCGTTCAATGCCACATGTTATCTCTATGGCAAAAGCCAGGAAGATGTTGCGACGAGGCAACTTTCAGGGTTATCTCGTCAGTCTTGTTGATGATTCTCCGAAAGCGCGAACACCTCACCACGTTCCTATTGTTCGTGAGTTTGTGGACGTGTTTCTGGACGAGCTTCCAGGAGGACCGCCTAACCGGCAGGTAGAGTTCTCCATTGATCTTATTCCAGGGGCCGGTCCAGTTTCTAAAGCACCTTATCGTATGGCGCCGAAAGAATTGCAGAAGCTAAAGGCGCAGATCCAGGAGTTATTACGACTCGGTTTTATTCGACCGAGCGTTTCACCTTGGGGAGCACCCGTTCTCTTTGTCAAGAATAAGGACGGATCCATGCGCATGTGTATCGACTACTGGGATCTTAATCGGTTGACGATCAAGAACAAATACCCGCTTCCCAGGATTGATGATTTATTTGATCAGCTGAGGGGGGCTTGTGTTTTCTCCAAGATTGATTTGTGATCAGGCTACCATCAGCTGAAAATCAAGGAGTCGGACATTCCCAAGACAGCTTTCTGTACTCGTTACGGTCATTACGAGTTCATTGTCATGTCATTTGGCCTCAGCAATGCCCCTGCAGTATTTATGGATCTGATGAACCGTATTTTTCCATCCTTATCTTGATCAGTTTGTTATCGTTTTCATTGATGATATTCTTATCTACTCCAAGAGCCAGAAGGAACACGAGGAGCATCTGAGGGTTGTTCTTGAAACCCTTAGACGAGAAAAGTTATATGCAAAATTTTTCAAATGCGAATTCTGGATCCAACGAGTAGCTTTTCTTGGTCATGTGATTACTCAGGCAGGTATTGAGGTCGATCCATACAAAGTTTCAGCTGTTCAGAACGGGTCGGCACCGAAGAGTCTGTCCGAGGTTCGCAGTTTTCTCGGTTTGGCTGGTTATTATCGTAAGTTCATTGAGGGCTTTTCTAGGATTGCTCTTCCTTTATCCCAGCTGACGAGGAAGTCTGTGAAATTCGAATGGACTGACCGATGTGAGGCGAGCTTTCAGGAGCTCAAGAAGAGGTTGACTTCAGCACCGGTGTTGAGTATTCCCGATCCTTCTCGGAGTTTCACCATTTACCGTGATGCTTCAAGAAAGGGTTTGGGATGCGTACTCATGCAGGATGGCCAGGTCATTGCTTATGCTTCACGCCAGTTAAAGCCACATGAACAGAACTATCCGACGCACGATCTGGAGTTAGCCGCAGTTGTTCATGCTCCCAAGATTTGGCGACATTATCTTTACGGCGGTCGATGTGAGATTTTTACAGATCATAAGAGCTTGCAGTATATTTTCACTGAGAAGGAGCTCAACATGAGACAGCGCCGTTGGTTAGAGCTCGTCAAAGATTATGATTGCACTATTCAGTACCATCCGGGGAAGGCGAATGTCGTTGCTGACGCTCTAAGCCGTAAGGTGAAGGGTGACTTGACTTATATTATTACTCAGCAGAGCCCGTTGATTCAGGAGTTCGCCCGGATGCAGATTCAGGCAGTTGATGCACTCCCTACAGCTATTACGGGGAGTATTAGTTCCATGCAGGTTCAGCCGACGCTGAGGGAGAGAATCCGGCAAGAGCAGGCTTCAGATGAGTTTATTCGTGCGGTTGATGCCAAGGTTCGAGCCGGAGGCGTCGAGGGTTTTCACCGAGGCACTGATGGGGCCTTGGCGTTTCGTGGCAGTATTGTGGTGCCAAAAGTTGAAGCGTTGAGGAAAGAGATTTTGACTGAGGCTCATACCACACCATATCTAGCACATCCAGGAAGCACGAAGATGTGTCATGACCTGAAAGGGTCGTTTTGGTGGCGAGGATTGAAGAAGGACGTAGCCGACTTTGTGAGGAGATGTTTAACCTGTCAGCAAGTCAAAGTCGAACACCAGAGTCCGATAGGCCTTCTGCGACCACTGCCGATTCCGCGGTGGAAGTGGGAGGAGGTTTCGATGGATTTCGTTACTGGATTACCGAGGTCGTCTGAACATCACGACGCTGTTTGGGTTGTGATTGACAGATTGACTAAGGTTGCTCATTTCTTACCAGTATCGATGAGTATGTCTTTGGACAAGTTGGCTGAGATATATACCCGTGGAATCGTTCGACTCCACGGAGTGCCTGTTACCATCGTGTCAGACAGAGATCCCAGATTCACTAGCAGATTCTGGCAGAGTTTGCACAAGGCGATGGGCACGAAGTTAGCATTTAGTTCAGCCTACCATCCAGAGACTGACGGACAGTCAGAGCGGACTATTCAGACGTTGGAGGATATATTGCGAGCTTTGGTTGTTGACAGGGGTGCTAAATGGGAGTTGTTGTTACCGTATGCCGAGTTTGCGTACAACAACATATATCATTCTGCTATTCAGATGGCTCCTTATGAGGCACTTTACGGTCGTAAGTGTCGTTCCCCTCTCTATTGGGACGACGTCGGTGAACGTCGAGTACTCGGTCCGAAACTGATCGAAGAGACAGCCGAGCAGGTCGAGTTGATCCGGCGGAGACTTAAGACAGCACAGAGTCGGATGAAATCAACCGTAGATCATCATCGACGAGACATTCAGTTTGAGGTTGGCGAGCGAGCTTTTCTTAGAGTTAGTCCATTTCGCGGAGTTATTCGATTCGGGAAGAGAGGGAAGCTGCACCCTCGGTTCATTGGCCCGTTCGAAGTGCTCGAGCGAGTGGGCGATGTTGCGTATCGATTGGCCTTACCTCCCGAGTTATCCAGCGTTCATAATGTCTTTCATGTATCCATGTTACGCAAGTACGTGTGCGACCCCGATCATGTCATTTCTCATACTGATATTCAGATCCATCCAGACTTATCTTACGAGGAGCAACCGGTAGCTGTGTTGGATCGACAGGTTTGACGGCTCCGGAAGCGTGATGTTCCCCTCGTTCATATTCAGTGGGATCGCCACGGAGCCACTTGGGAGCAGGAGGCTGATATTCGTGCTCGTTTTCCTGATTTCCAGTTTTGATGTATATATCTTTTCCTGTTTCATGTATATATGTTCTGTTTTGTATTTCTGAGGACGGAAATATTTTAAGGGGGACAGGTTGTAATACCCCGTCATGTTATGAATGTAATATCATGTTTGGTTCTGGAATATTTATTTTATTAAGCGTTATCGATCGGAACTATTTATTTCAGTCAAGAATGTTCGAATTAATTTTCGAATATCATGTCTATGTTCGGAATAATTTTTCGATAATTGATTCATGTCTAATTGCTCGATAATTCAGATTACCGAGCTTAAAATTCATTGATCATGTACTAATTGTACTTAGTTAAGCCTAAGTAAGGCTTGCATGCACGGCCATGTGACATCACACGGTAATCGCACGTTATTAGTGCGAATGTGCTTAACGCAAACCGCCCTTATCATGCGCTTAGTGTACCTAATGCCAAGCTTAATGGCCGTAAGTTGGAGGCCTTCAAAGTTCACGTGCAATGTTATCATATCACATACACATGGAAGCCTAAGAGACCATTGGAGGGGTGACTAAGCAAGTGAAGTGATGAGTAGGCATTTAAAGGCCACCTTGGGCCATATGTGCATGGCAAGTGGCGTGCGCCTATTGGCCACGCCCTTGACTAAGTTTTTTCCAAAATTTTACCATCTCTTACCATGTATATATGAGTGGAGTGGAGTGAAAATGTTCAGCATAACCTCCAATTATTCACTAATCAAAAGTTAACATAAGTTAAGAGGAATTAAAGCTAGAACTCACGCACAAGTCAAGAAAGCACGTCTGTTCTTACGATTTCAGCCGACCGTTTGGAGAGGTAATTTCGTCTCCAACTCCTTTTCATGTTATAAGATTAAAACATCATGGAATGGTTTAGCTCATGTTCTGAAATATTATAGAAAGCCATAATGGGTTCGGTTATGCCAAGAATTGGCCGTGACCGAGTAAATTTCCATTTCATCTGGCAACCTTCGTACAATTCATGTTTAATTGATCGTTAATGATCATTTTATGTTCAGTTCATTCATGTTGGCCGAAGAAGAATGTCGTTTGTTCATGAAATGGTTCAAAGCTGTCGGCAGCGCAACTCGCGCACGCCACGGGTAGTCATATGTCATGTCAAGTTATCTTTCGATATAATCAATTTTGATCGAGTGATTCATGTTCCATTTGGCATTAAATGGGGTATTATTTGATAGATTTTCAATATTGTTCGAGAGAATGTCATGGTTATTCGAAGTTTTGGCTCAACACCGAATTCGTGTATATGGTGTGCACGTCTCGGTATAATTCAAGTCTCTCGAACAAAAGTCATAAAATTTTGTAAAGAGTCAGCATGTTTGATCATGTTTTACTAAATCATGTTGAATCATGTTAATATTGCCGGAAAAATTCGCCGGACGGCCGATGAGGGTCAGCCGTACTCGCGCTGTCCGCAACTCGCGGTTGCAGCGTACCGGCAGTGTACGAGATGCGTGGGTCGCGCGGTAGTGTACCGCGAGCGGTCAGTACCCGCAACAAGTGGCTTTGGGTGATACGCGAGCGCACACCAACACTCAGTCTTGCACGCCAGCGTGCGGTAACGCACGCCGGCGCGCGAGGTCACACGACAGCGGGCCGCATGGTGCCAGTAGCGTCGTCCAGTGCTGATGCGCCCAGTGGCACGTTGTGGTGCATGGCAGTACCCAAACTGTGCCAGTCAGGTGGCAGCCGACGCACATAGCGTACGGCCGTACCACAAGTCATGCCCTGATGGGCCTATCGCACGTCTGTCGTGGCCAGGTGCACACAGCACCCTCGGCCGTGGCCAGGGCAGGCCCGGCAGCGGCCATACCCACACCCAATTCCGTCCGCAGTTGCGCCCATAGCCGCAACAAGGCCGTGGGCTGAGTCAGCTGCCGACCGGCCGGTCTGAGCAGACCGACGGTTCGGTCAGACCGGTTCAGACCGGTTTATGCCGGTCTGACCCCAAATCATATCAATGGGTCTCGATTCATGATTTCAGTCTCATTTTCAGTTAATTTCCGAGTCCAGTTCAGTTCAGTAAATTCATGTCAGTTCAGTTCCGATTTTAACTGGTTTCGATTATACTGGTTAAATCCAAATGTCATGTCAATGTTAGTAGAGCATCTTAACATATAAAAGTTATTTTATCAGTCTGAGCATAGTATTTAGTAATTGTTTATATTATTTTCAGTTTGTTCAGGATACGATTGTCAGCACTGCCTTTTCAGTCAGACAGTTCAGGTAAGGACTCAGACTGGGTATTACATTGATTATAATTATTCTACCATGTTTGAGGTATGTATTATCAGTTCAGTATCCGCTCGGAATGGTCGCCGGTCTATTCTGGGTTCTAGTGGCCCTAATCTGCCCACTAGAGTGTGCACATGGTGTCCGACATTAGTTTGTGTCGGCAGATGTTCAGGTATCAGACAGGTGATGATTTTATCACACCATCAGTATCAGATCATGATTATTCAGACCAGTTTCATCTTCATGTTCATGCCAAGATCATGTTATTGTAATTATTTTCACTGTTTACTTCAGTATGAGTTTTCACGGAGCACAGTGTATTTTATTGCTCACGACCCACTTTTATCATGTTTTTCAGGTCAGGACGTCGGGCCGGAGGTGTGAGATGACGACAATTTTAGGACATTTGATCGTGTATTGTATATATTTTCGACTATGATACGTTTCCGCTACTCATGACTTTTGACGAACTTGCTTTTGATTAAGCTTTCAGTTAAACCATAAATTTTAATAAGAACTAAAATAACGGTTTTTCAGAATAAGTCATGTTTTCACGGTAGCACCCCGAATCAGTTTTTGCAAATTAAATATTTATTTTAAAAGATTTTGCAAAATTGCGCGCTCTGGTTTTCACGATAAGGCGGGGTGTTACAGAGTTACTCCGGGATTTTGAACGGCTGAGATTGGAAATAGTGGAGTCTGCTCCGAGACCTAGTGGTGTGCTGGCATCATTAGTTGTGGGGCCGACTCTCCGAGAGAGAATAATTGCCGAACAGCCGAAAGATCGATTCCTTCGTCGGATGAAGGAGTTGGCATTAGCTGAACAAATTGGAGGTTTCGCGGTTTCAACTGACGGTGCTTTATTCTTCGAGGGGCGACTTTGTGTACCGAATGTTTGGGAACTGCGACGTGAGATTCTGAAGGAAGCTCATAGTGCTCCTTATTTTGTTCACCCTGGTAGCACGAAGATGTACCAAGAATTGAGGAAGACCTTTTGGTGGCGGGGTATGAAGCACCAAGTGGCGAGGTTCGTGAATAGTTGTCTAGTGTGTCAGCAAGTGAAGGCTGAACACCAGAAACCGAGAGGCCTTTTGGGTCTGCTTGAAATTCCCATGTGGAAATGGGAGTGCATTACCATGAATTTTGTGGTAGGTTTAACGAGGTCGAGGAAGGGACACGACTCTATCTGGGTGATTGTGGATCGACTTACGAAGTCTGCCCACTTCTTGCCCGTCCGAACGACGATGAAGGCCAGTGATTACGCCATGTTGTTCGCAGATGAGATTGTTAAACTGCATGGGGTTCCCTTGGAGATTGTGTCCGACCGAGACGCGAGGTTCACTTGTCAGTTCTGGAGGACTCTGCACCGAGCCATGGGGACGAGGTTGGAGTTCAGTACAACTTTTCATCCTCAAACAGATGGTCAGTCAGAGCGGACGATCCAGTACTTGGAGGATATTCTTAGGGCTGTGGTCTTGGACCGTAGCCTAACCTGGGAGGATTCGTTGCCATTGGTTGAGTTGGCTTATAATAACAGTTATCATTCATCTATCAAGATGGCTCCATACGAGGCTTTGTACGGGCGAAAGGTGGGAACTCCCATTTATTGGGATGAAGTTGGAGAGAGGACGATTATGGGCCCGGAGTTCATTCGCATGACTTCGGCTCAGGTTGATGAGATCCGAAAGAGGATCAAGTCTGCCCAGGAGAGGCAGAAGGTCTATGCCGACCGGGAGAGGCAAGAGCGCGAGTATGCTGTGGGTGATCACGTCTTCCTGAAATTCTCGCCCATGAAGGGTGTGATTCACTTCGGGAAGAAGGGGAAGCTTTGGCCTCGCTATATCGGGCCTTTTGAGATCCTTTCTCGAGTCGGAGGCTTGGCGTATCGGCTAGCTTTGCCACCGGCCTTGTCGGGGGTGCACGATGTATTTCATGTCTCCATGCTCCGTAGATATGTACATGATCCCGACCATGTGGTGGACTTCGGCGAGCTGCAGGTCGAGCGAGACATCACCTATGAGGAGGTGCCGGTTGCCGTACTGGACCGGAAGGTCCACCAGCTGAGAAACCGGGCAGTGAGTTTGGTGAAGGTGCTATAGAGCCGACACGACGAGACCGAGACGTCTTGGGAGATCGAGGCCGAGCTTAGGAGGAGATATCCGAACTTTGCTTTTTGATCCCTTTTGTACTCCTTCGTAAGGGTAAATTGTAGCGCCCCGTTCGTTTATTAGAATTTTCCAGGATTTATGTGATTATTTATTTGCATTTATATTATCTTTGCCTTCGTTTCCTTATTTATATTGTTCGCTAGTTTATAAATATTATATGCTCGTTCTTACCTCGTTGCATTTATCTGCTATATTGCTAAATTGTTATGTACTTAATTGTGTCTATTTATTATGTGAATTATTTTGTTTTGTGATGATTGAGTATAAATTAGAATTCTTTTAGATATTAGATTTATCGTTGGGTGATCTTCGATTATAACGCGTAGAATAGCTTTCGCCCCCTTCTCGACCCATTTCAGTGTTTTATATCCAAAGCATGGAGGATTAAACCATTTTTGGGCCCAATTTCAATTAAATATTTTCAGCCCAATTGTGATTTATTTCCCAGCCCAACTGATCAATATGAGCCCAATTCCCTTAATTATTTTTGGGCCAAATGGAAGTGAATTAATTTCTTTTGCCGTCCTCGTTTTGCACGTGATAATTTGGATCAGAAGAGATATTTTTTTTCCCAGCGACTCGTTCTTCTCCTACTGTTCAAACTTGTTGCGATTTTCTGGGAAAAATTTTCAGCGCACGATCAGTCACTCCTCTTATATCTCGACCAGAGAGTTCTTCTCGCCTATGATTCATTCAAATTTTTTCCTGTTCTACTCTTATTTCCGCCGTCAACCTCCATCTCTCGCACATGAGCAGTCCTCGAACAGCAGCAGCCATCTGCCAATAATTCTGTCCGTCAAGCAACCTCGACCGCCGAATGCGACTGTCCGATCAATACCTGCCGCCCCGTACGTCGTCAACTTTCTGATCATCGGCCCTCGCTGCAGTCATCGTTGGAGGAACAGCAACTCGTTTGCTGTCGTGTTCAAGTTACAAACTTCTGAGGGTACCGAGTTTCCGTTCGTTCCGACCATTTTCAGATTGCTTGTAGATTCCCGAGGACGGGTAATCTATCCCAAACCTTTCTCTTATATTTTCGTATTATCACGTGTTGGGACTAGTTGCTCGTTGAAGCGATATCCGTTGATTGTTCGGTTTATATATTTGTTTGTTTAGTTTTTCGTGAATAACCGTGGAATCATTGGAACTCTCTTTTGTATAATCGAGTTTTGTTGCTATGTAATGTTTTCGAGTGATTCGGACTCATTATATTAATTGTTTTTTCGAGTTGTCTTGTTATACCATTCGTTTGGCTTCGAGCAGGGGCGGAGGCACGTGTAAACACGCCTGGGCTGTAGCCCGGGTGCTTATTCTATGCCATCCATTAGTTTAATATATTGTTTGATATTTTATTTTGCAGTTCAGCCCGGTGAGTAACCTGCCATCCATTAGTTTAATATATTTTTTGATGTTTTTTTTTTCAATTCATCCTGGTGAGTGACCAAACAATTAAAATTAATGCACACCCATAATATTGTAAAGTTTTTTCAATTTATACTTAAAATTTTATTTTCCAAATATGCACTCCTTTTATAAATATTATACATTGTTAAAAATTTTATTTAGTTGGTAGGTAATTGAAGGTTTATAAACTTTTATAACCGATTTGAGCAAGACTACTAGTATTTATTTAAAGATATATATTTTATTTGTTAAGTTAATTATCAACTTATTAATTAATATGTGAGATATAAGTGAGTTTTTTCTTCATTTTAGTATTATTCGGTAAAAAATATACATTCTTTATATTATTGGTTAATAAGAAAAAATCTGAATTTTAGACATACAGTGCAAGTATTTCGAGAGAACCTAACAAACCCATTGAACTTATTTAAGGGGAACATCTAAAATTAACAGTAAAGAATACAATTGTGGTTATCGCCAGAAAAATAAAAAATATTCTTTATTTTTCTAAATTATCCTCTCTCTCCTAATTTCTAGTTACTAATTGATGCAGTGCATCCCACATCGGGTTTGAAAAGAAACGAAGCAGGTCTTATATGAGGATGTGGATACCTTCACTAGTAAGACGCGCTTTGGTGGGTGTGTATTGAAGCCCAGCCAAGAACAAAGCCGTGCGGGTGGCGGAAGTAGCCCAAAGCGGACAATATCTTACTAGGGTCTGCACCAGTTGGTATCAGAGTCAGCCCATGTGCCAGCGGTGA
>CACSLK010012180.1:35160-45441 GCA_902706635.1 Striga hermonthica | reverse complement strand
ATAAAATTTTAAATTCCGCTGTAAACTCTGTTCCGTACGGTATATCGAACCCAACAAGTTTGTGCCGACAGATTTCAGTTATCAGTTACGTGACTTATGTCGCGAGATCAGACCGGTATCAGATATCAGTTCAGTTTCAGTTCAGTTATATATGCTTAGTTCATGATATTGTTATTATTTACGATGTTTACATTAGTATGAGTTTCTGCGGAGCACAAGTGTTTTAGTGCTCACGCCCCCACGCATTTCATGTTTTTCAGGTCGCAGGGTCGGAGACGAGGAGTGAGCGGGCGGGCTGTTCAGGACATTTGTGATTATATGTATATATGTTTTTGCCACGCTTGATTTCCGCTAAATCTTTCAGTACTTATTATCAGTTTTTGTTCCGACGTTAGTCAGATAAGACAGTATAACCGTTTTTATTTATCAGTTTAAAATTTTAACGGTTTTCAGAAAAATCAAGTTTTTCACGGTAGCATCCCGAATCAGTTTTCGCAAAATAAGTATTTTATTTATTTATTCAGAAAATTGCGAAAAATCGCGTACTCTGATATAGTAGAAAGTCGGGATGTTACAACTCAGCCCTTATTTCTCCTACTTTTATATAACACGAAATTAATATAAGTTTGTTCATCACTTTCTCTTAGCAAAAAACAAAATTTTCGTTCGCAATTCAGCCCCATTACTTGTGATTAACTTACTCCGTTCTATGAACTTCCATACCAATTCACTTACTAACATCAACTATACGCCAATGTCAAGCCCATTACTTAAGGTGTGAATCATCCACCAAAAAGTTTTAATTTTTAACAAGCTGAGAATATATTAGGATGGCCAACCTTATTTCACCAGCGAACCTTCATTCTTCGAATGTTTACCTGTAGCTATCACACCTCGATTATTATTAGACACGTAACTCATTTCACAGGTAATCAAGGAAGCACCTCATGTGATAGTTGGTCGATGCCTATTTTCACGAGAGCAGCTCTTACAAGTATTAAAATGGTCATCATGACGAGCTCTTACAAACTGACTAGTTAAAATTCATAGACCATTAATCAACAATCTTAACAATAAACGATCAAAGAAGAATTCAGGGATGAACCTACATATTTAGGATGCCTAAGAAATAAAAAAAAATAAAAAAAAACTTATATGCCAAAAACAAGATATATATATATATATATATAGTATCGAAATGCAACTGACATAATTCACATAAATTATATAGCACACATACCTAAAGATTTTCTCAAGGACAAAAATTGTTTCGAATCAAGAGTTTAGTGAAAATGTCAGCAAGCTGATCATCTGTAGGTACATGATCTAACACAATAACCCCATCTTCTACCAAATTACGAATAAAATGATAACGAATGTCAATATGCTTGGTACGAGAATGTTGGACAGGATTTTTTGAAATGTTTATAGCACTAGTGTTGTCACAGAAAAGTTGAGCCGAATGAACGTTCATACCATACTCAGATAGAATCTGTTTCATCCATACCAACT
The DNA here is from genome assembly GCA_902706635.1 of Striga hermonthica. Lineage (NCBI taxonomy): Eukaryota > Viridiplantae > Streptophyta > Magnoliopsida > Lamiales > Orobanchaceae > Striga > Striga hermonthica. The sequence continues at coordinate 43,929 of CACSLK010012180.1, read as the reverse complement.
GAGAGCAACAGCTTCCAGCGGCAATGTACTCGACTTCATCAGTAGAAAGAGAGATGCATTTTTGCTTTTTACAGAACAGGATACCAATTTGATCCTATGTAAAAGCACCCACCAGAGGTGCTTTTTCGATCATCAAGATTTCCAGCCGAGTCAGCATCACAATAACCTGCAAGATGTAAGTTCGTATCAGCAGAGTAGAATAAACCATACTCCGTTGTACATCCAATGTACTTTATGATGTGCTTGACAGCTTTCATATGTGATTCTTTGGGGGCAGCCTAATACCTGGCACATAATTTAACACTAAAGCAAATTTCAGGTCTACTAGCAGTGAGATACAAAAGACTACCATTCATACTTCTGTATAGAGTTTGATCAACAGATGAACCTTCATCATCTTTGGACACTTTTACATGAGTGCCCATGGGAGTTTGAGGACATTTAGTGTTTTCAAGACCAAACTTTTTAACAAAGTTTTTAGCATACTTACTCTGATGTAAGAAAATACCATCTTTACCTTGCTTTACCTGAAGTCCAAGAAAGTATGAAAGTTCACCCACTAGGCTCATCTCAAATTTAGATGACATAAGTTTAACAAAGTGATTGGCCAGCTTCTTGGAAGTTGATCCAAAAATGATGTCATCAACATATATTTGAACAGCCAACAAATCCTCATTTGTTCGTAGGGCAAAGAATGTCTAATCTACCCCTGCTCTCTTGAATCCCTTTTCCAACAGGTACATGGTGAGGCATTCATACCACGCCCGAGGTGTCTGCTTTAGTCCATACAGAGCTTTCTTAAGTCTGTAGACATGATTTGGATTCTTGGGATCTTTGAACCCTTCAGGCTGTTTAACGTATGCTTCTTCATGCAATATCCCGTTCAGAAAGACAGACTTCACGTCCATCTGGTAAACAATGAACTTCATTAAACAAGCAATAGATAGAAATATGCGTACAGATTCAAGTCTAGCAAAGGGAGCAAAAGTTTCATCAAAATAAACTCCCTGAGTCTGAGTATAGCCTTGAGCAACTAATCTAGCCTTGTTACGTGACACATTTCCGAACTCATCAGTTTTGTTCTCGAAGATTCACTTGGTTCCGATAACATTTCCTAAAGAAGGTTCAAGCACTAATTCCCAAACATCATTTCTAGTGAATTGCTCCAGTTCCTCCTGCATGGCTAGGATCCAACACTCATCTTTCAGGGCTTCTTTAGCATTCTTGGGTTCAAACAATGAGGTGTAACATGCATAATGAAAAACCCCCATAAGTTCTCTGACCGATGTCTTCGAGTTTCTTGTTACTCTCTCGTTTAAGTCACCAATGACTTGTTCGGATGGATGGTCTTTCTGAACCTTCAAGGGAGGATCACGCCTAGGTAGTACAGAATCTTCCTGTGTTGCAGGGACAGTGTATTCAGTTGACGCCTCAGTATTTTCAACCGATGGTTCAACTGTCTCCTTGTCCGAAGAACTCTTATCATCATGAATTTCCTGCAATTCCTTAATATTTCCAAATTTATTAAAAGATACAGAGGAACCAACTTGAGAATTTTTTTCATCAAAGATTACGTTAATGGACTCAATTACAGTGGAGGTACATGTGTTGTAAACACGGCACGCTCGACTATTGTTAGAGTAGCCAAGAAAAAAACAAATATCTGATTTTGCATCGAATTTCCCAAGTTGAACACGGTCATTATAGATAAAGCATTTACACCCAAAAATATGCAAATGACTGAGGTTAGGACTCTTACCTTTCCAGAGTTCATACGGATTCAGACCAATACCTGGACGAAGGTATACACGATTTACAAGGTAGCATGCTGTATTGATAGCCTCAGCCCACCATCTGGAAGAGATGTTTTTGGAGTTCAACATGACTCTGGCCATTTCTTGTAGAGTGCGATTCTTTCTTTCAACAACTCTATTTTGCTGAGGAGTTTTAGGAGCTGAGAATTCGTGACTAATACCCAAGGAATCACAAAATTCAGCAAATTCAGAGTTTTCAAACTCTCTTCCATGATCACTTCGGATACTTATTATGGGAAAACCTTTCTCCGTTTGAAACTTCAAACATAGTGACTTAAAAGCAGGAAATGCATCAGACTTTTCACGCAAAAAATCAACCCAAGTATATCGAGAGAAGTCATCAACGCACACAAAAATATACTTTTTACTTTGATAGCTTTCTACCTGAATGGGACCCATGAGATCCATGTGAAGGAGCTCTAGGATCTGTTTAGAAGCAATATGGTTCAGTGACTTGTGGAAAGTCCTCGTTTGCTTACCTAGTTGACATGGCTCGCAAATTGGTTGGTCCTTAACAGCAATCTTTGGAACACCCCTAACTATCCCTGCATTTGTCAATTTGACAAGGTGAGATTATCCAATGTGTCCTAAGCGTTGATGCCAGATTTCAGGTTCGCTCACTTTTGAGAGAAGACATTTTTCGGTAAAATCAACTAGATAACAGTTATCAGATGAACAAGAACCTGTAAGCACACAAGAACCTTCACTGTCTTTCACATAACACTTATCACATGAGAAACAGACACTAAGACCTTGATCACAAAGTTGACTCACACTCAAGAGGTTTGCCTTTAGTTCATCAACAAGTAACACATCAGTTAATTTAGGTATTCCAACCAAGTTTAAGCAACCTGTTCCTATAACCTTATTGCTCACACCATCACCAAATGTGACTTTGCCGCTTGAACCAGGCTAAATATTCATTAAGTACGAAGGTTCCCCAGTCATGTGTCTAGAGCAGCCACTGTCCAGATACCATTTACCTTTCAAGGAAGTCCTGAGTGACAAAACTGAGGCAAAACAGTTTAAGGATTTCTTAGCAACCCACACTTGATGAGTTTTAGCGCGGTTATTCGGGAGAGTTCTGGCATGAATCTTCACTGGAATGCCAGAATGATTTCACCCTCTAACATTACCTGTATAAATATCATGCTGCATTTTATAACATTTGGGTCTTATGTGACCGGTTACACCATAGTAATGACAGATAGGAACAAAGTTATGATGAGTCTTATTAACAGATTTCTGCATAAGAGTATGAACCTTCGAGGGCATTTTTGGAGATAAAGGTTTACTTACAGTGCTTTTTACAAACCTGTCAAACATGTTTCTGGAAGGTCTCCCATGTAGGTTCACACCCCCAATTCCTGGTTTGTCACCAAATCCAAGATCAGCATATAGTGTGCTCGAGGTTCCGGTTGAGCATTCTGGATGATTTTTCTTGCCCGTGTATCCTATCCCAGTGAGATCACCATGTTGTTTCCCCAAGGCTAGAAGTTCATTCACATCTGCCTTCCCTTTGTTCAGTTTGCGAACGACTTCTGCAGTTCAGTTTAGCTCAACAGAGCTTGCCTTCAGCTTGCTTTCCATGCTAGCATGTTCGTTCATAAGTCGATCAACTTCATTTTTCAGTAGCACGATTTCCTGGTTCCGCTCTGCAAGAATTTTCTGAGTAGAAAATAATTCGGTCCTCAAGCATTCAATGGTCTGAGCCTTCTCCAGTCCATCTTGTTTGGCAAGTTTGACACTACTCTCAAAAATGCTGGTTCACGCCCTTGCAGTATCCAGTTCACACTTCTTAGTAGTAGTGGAGGCAGATGCTTGTTCGTTCAGCACCCGGTTTACTCTTGACAGTCTAAATACTTCATTTTGAAGCTTTTGCAGAGCTTCAGATGCTTGAGCACACTTTTCCGTAGCAAGTAAGTGTACTGGATCTACACACACATTGTGGTCTGCTTCATCTTCAGACACTTCAGCTTCTTTTAAGCTCTCTTCAAACTTGGGTGGAGCATGAGAAGTGGTGAGACACATGAACTTCTTGACTGATGTGTGGACTACCAAGTTGCTGGTGTGTAAAGAAGGTTCATCTGTGCCTTCTTCATCTGAATCTTCCCAAGTTGCCTTTAGTGACTTATTCTTCTTCGTAAGATTCGCACGCTCATACTAGAAGTGCCCAAAACCTCGACACTCCCTGCATTGATCCTTCTTAACTCGTTGTGAATCAGATTTTGAAGGTGGCATACTACTTTTCTTGTCCTGCACTACATTCTTGCTGAAGTTGTTCCCTTTTTTTCTAGCAAATTTGTTCCTGTACAGCCTTTGAATCATCTTCCCATAGTTTCGCGCAATTAGAGCTAGTGCTTCTTTCAGCTCACTATCATCTGCCAATGGACCTTCATCGTCATCACTTTCTTCTCTCTCCTCGACTACAGCAGCTTTGAGAGCTAAACCCTTACTTTTGACTCTGTTATAATTGTTGTTGATTCCAAACGTCCTGAGCTCTCCAAGAAGTTCATCAACATCCAACGTCGCCACTCTTTGGAAACTTTCAAGGGCTGTGATCTTCTCCCTAAACCTGGGAACAACAGTTCTCATAATTTTTTGTACTTGAGTTTTTCAGAGATCTCTTCTCCAAGCATCATACTTTGATCCCCAGATCACAGAATCTGGCATAGTATACGTCAATTGTCTTTTCATCCCTCATTTTGATTTCATTAAATTCAAGAGTTACCCGTTGAAGTCTAGATGCTTTGACAGCTGTTGAACCTTTAAATTGGCGTTGTAAACCCGCCAGGCTTCTTTCGCAGTTTTACAATTAACTATTATCTTGTGTCTCGTTTCATCAACTGCCATCATAATCGCATACAAGGCACGATAGTTGGCTTCTTCTTGAAGCTTCTCAGCATCTGTCCAATTGTCCTTAGGTTTGGGAACCATGACTTTTGTTGGATCCTTTCCTTGATCCGATGCTTGTTGCATGACGGGATGCTCCCATCCGTTTTCAACACTTTCCCACACACCTTTTTCAAGTGATCTTAAAAAGATTGTCAGCATAGACTTCCAATACGAATAGTTCGAACCGTCAATTGAGGGGGCTGGACATCGATCCGCTTTCTTGATTCATGATTTGAAGGTATCACACGTCCTAGAATCTTTCGTAATGAAGACGAAAACCCGCTCTGGTGCCAATTGTAATTTGATACTTGAACACCAAGTATCCAGAGTTGCTTGTAAAAGATGATCAGACTGTAATGAAGATTCAAACAATTTGCAGAAAGTCTTTTACAAAATATTGAACCTTCAGGAGAGCGTCCCGCTCTCCCTTCAGATCTCTTTCATCAATGTGAACAACTCATACATCATCAAGGGTTTACAGTATAGACTCCCTCTACACTACTTGAATAATGATCCACACAAGTACTTATCTGACCATAATTCCCTTGTGGATTTTCTAGTTCGAATCCCTCAAACTATAAGAACGAACATCCGAACGTTCTGTTACAAAAGAAGATAAAATATTCAGACTGGTACAATCTCTTCTCACAAGAAAAAACAATATCTGCTAAAAAGAATAATCAAAAGTCCACCTCAACTTCTGGTCTCGTCCTCTTTTTATCTTCATCACACTTTGGAAAGTCTTCTTACTCAAGATAATTATGTACGGAATGAATATCTTCTTGAACTTTTTCCTTCTTTGATTATGGAAATAAAATCTCGCGATCCTCCTCTCTCAGATTATGGAAAGTGCATCTCCCCCTCAATCCCAAGGTCCTTCTAATAAAATAAATAATCAGTTCTTCGGTCTTAATTAGAATTAAGACTTATTCACACCGAAAATAAACTTCCCTTAAATACTTCCGTAAATTTCAGAATTCTGCGAACATCAGAAGGTTCATCGATTTACTACCAATCTTCAGTACTTACATTTTGAACAGAGGGCCACTCCTCTCGGCCACCTTAGAGATGAATCTGCTTAAGCCCGCTATTCGACCAGTAAGTATTTGGACCTCCTTCATGTTGGCAGGTGGCTTCATCTCGATCACCGCTCTTACCTTCTCAGGGTTCATCTCTATTCCCCACTTCGTCACCATATAGCCCAAAAATTTTCCTGCTTTCACACCAAACAAGCACTTGGCTAGGTTAAGTTTCATACCATACCTTCTCAGTGTTTGGAAAATCTTCCTTAAGACTCCCACATGGTCCGCCTCCACCTTGCTTTTGACCAACATATCATCGACATACACCTCCATATTCCTCCCCAATTGGTCTTTGAAAATTTGGTCGACCAACCTTTGGTAAGTTGCCCCAACATTCTTAAACCCAAATGGCATAACTACGTAGCAATAGGTGCCTTTGCTTGTTATGAAGCTCACCCTCTTCCAATCTTCCTTCACCAAGGGGATTTGGTGGTAGCCTTGCGAGGCATCCATTAGACTTAGCAACTCGCATCCTACCGTGGAATCCACTAGTTGGTTGATCCGGGGTAGTGGATATTAATCCTTCGAGCACGCCTTGTTCAGGTCGCGAAAGTTAATACACATCCTCCACTTCCCCCTGATTTGGACACCATCACCGCGTTAGACAAACATTCTGGAAACTGGATCTTCTTGATATGTCTGGCGTTTAACATCTTTTCGACCTCCTGCTCGATTATTTTGTCCATTTCCATGCCATGATGTCTCCTCTTCTGCTTCACTGGCCTCACACTGAGATCAATATTCAACATGTGCTCGATCACCCTGGCCTCAATCCCTGTTAACTCCTCCGCCGTATACGCGAAGATATCCGCAAATTCCCTTATCAAGCCGACCAACCTCCACCTGATCGGCTCTCCTAACTCTTTCCCAATTCTAAACTTTCGATCATCACTCCCCTGCACCATCTGAATTTCCTCGACCTCCCCACCGGGTTGTATATCCATCTTCTCCTTTTCCCTGACTTGCCATCACTTTTCCTCCTTAAACCTCGACCCTCCTGGTCGATCAAGCCTTTCTTCCCCATCTTTCAATTGCTTCCTCGTCAGCTGCTTGTTATTGCTGACTGTGGTTTGGTAACAACTTCTCGATGTGAGCTGGTCCCCAGCAATCTCGCCCACATTTTCGCCCACAGGATATTTAATCGTCATGTGGTATGTAGACACGAACGCTTGAAACGCGTTCAATCCTGTCCGCCCCAAGATGATATTGTAGGACGACTCTGCTCCGACCACCACAAACTGCACCATCCTTACCTTCCTAGTGTCTCCCTATCCTAACGCCACAGTTAGACTTACTTCGCCCATTGGCATCACCTCAGCCCCATTAAAACCATACAAGGCCGTCACCACCGGTTTCAACTCTAGATTCAAATACTTATTGATCTGCACGAAGCAGTCATAGAACATCACATCGACTGAGCTCCCAGTTTTGATGAACACCCTCTTCACGTCGAAACCCGCTACCTCCGCCGTGTTTACAAGCGCATCGTTGTGGGGTAGTAAAACCCCCTCCGCATCCTCTGCTCGAAAGCTGATCACAAGCATTCAACCAGTTATTCCGACATCCTCTCTCTTGCGCTTTATGGCTCGCACATGTCCCTTTCGCGCATTGTTCGAATCCCCATCCGTGGGCCTTCCAGAAATCATATAAATTGTGCCCTTTTTTGCAGGCACTTCTATTCTTGGTTCGTCTCGAGCATCCTCGCCTCGCCTCGCCTCCTCTTCTCCGTCCTGGTATCGTCCTCTCTGTCATCATCCCTATCACTCCTCGCCACTGAATTCTCTCTGCACCTCCTTTTCTCTTTACCACGTGGTCGATCGCGGATGACAAATTCTTTCAAGTGCCCTACTCTTATGAGACGCTCGATCTCATCTTTCAGATGTCTACAATACTCCGTGGTATGTTCATAATCCCTGTGGAATCTGTAGTCTCTATTCGACCAAGGCTTGGTCGGCCCATCAAATCTCGTCGCCGGCCATGTGACCTCCTTGCTTTCCAATTTCTCTTCTATAGCCACCAAGACTTCGCCCACTTGGGCACTTATAGGAGTGAAATTTTTATATCTTTGACCATTGGGTAGGCAGGGTCATCCCTGCCAACGATCTTCTCGCCCTCCACAGAATGAATTTCGCCTATCTTTCATGGGCGACAACCTCTTAGATGATCCGCCTTTCGGGGAATTCCTTCTAGGTGATCCTCTCCTGGGCGAACTCGGCCTCCCCTTCCTTTGCTCGGGTTTCGATGCCTCCTCGAGTTTGGCAAACTCAGCCTCCTCTCTTCCAAATTTATGTACTTCTTGTACCTCTTCAGCACCTCATCATAAGTTCGAGCAGGCGTCTTTGCCAACGACGTCCGACATGGCCCTGGTCGCAGACTTCTAATCAAACCTCCTGCCTTCACCTCATCGACCGCCGTAGGCACCTCTAAGCACATCTGATTGTATCGAGTGACATATTTTCGTAAAGTCTCTTTCTCGCCTTGCGGCATCGCCATCAGAGTGAGATATGTCTTCTCCTGCGCGACCGCACTCGAAACGGGCTGGTAAGTTGTCCTGCAAAATCCTCAAAATCTCTGATGGAACCAGGAGCGAGTTGGTGAAACCAGTCGAGCGCACCTCCTCGTAGGGTCGACAGGAACGCCTTGTAGCTGACCGGATCTGAGTATCCATGGAAAACGGACATATTTTTGAACGCCCTCACATGCCTCAATGGATCACCCGACCCATCAAAGGTTAGATTTATCTCCCTGAAACGTGCGGGCTGCGGTGCCACTAGAATCTCCCTCCATAATGGATGTCCTCGAGCACGTCTGTCTGGCCTTCCCTCCACTTTCTCTTGCAATAGTCGGAGTTGCTAAGCCATCCTCTCCATCATCCTGTCCATGGGATCTCCTCCTCTTCCATAGCTCGACACATCCTCCTCTTGTGTAACGCCCCAAAACAGTAATAATATTCAAACGGTTTCACTGCTCGACTACGA
>CACSLK010012143.1:605646-618505 GCA_902706635.1 Striga hermonthica | reverse complement strand
TTTATCTTGTGCTCACTCCCACCTGCTCTTCACGGATGCAGGTTAAGCAGGTGCTGGATGACGGGGAAAGACGAGTGGGTTGGTCATGATTATGATGTTTATGCTTCCGCTTCCTTTATGAATAAAGTGTGGTCTTTGAGACATGTTGAACCGTTTTCAAAAATAGTCCGTGTCAGGATTTTGGACCCTTTGTTTGATATTCGTATGAGAGTTATTTATGAATTATCATGTGTCTTCGATTATGCATGCTATGTGGTTTGGCAAATAATCATGTGGAGTTGAATTTTAAAAGGTTAATGAAAACCATGCGAACAACCAGGTACGACTTGGTTGATGTTTAATGTTGTATAACGCCCATGATTTCGAAAATGAGTTCGAAAATTTTATACTGATTTTTGGAATGTCCGAAATTTCTTTAAAATCAAAGTGGGGTGTTACAGTATCCATGGCTCTATCTGTCAAAATCAAATTAGGTTTGCTCGATGGTACTGTCTCTATACCTTCTTCTACTGCTAGCAGTTCTGAGTTTTTGGCATGGACACGCGCGAATAATCTCGTATTGAGTTGGTTACTGAATTCAATTTCCAAAGACAAACGACAATCTCTGCTTTTCTTTACAAATGCAAAAGATGTATGGGATGAGTTAAAAACTAGATATGCATTGAGCAGTGGTCCTCGTGTTTTCCAAATCGAAAAATCTTTATGTACGATGGATCAAGGCTCAATGACCATCACTCAGTACTACAATTCTTTCAAAACACTTTGGGATGAATACTTATCTTTCAGACCTATTATCCGTTGCTCTTGTGGTGCTTTATCTTCCTGTACTTGCAACATTTTTGAATCCATGGCTTTGTCCCAACAATCTGATTCTGTGATCAAATTTCTTATTGGCCTGAATGAGTCATATTCTGCCCTGAGGTCTCACTTTCTCCTGTCCACTCCATTACCCTCACTAAACAAAGTCTATTCCCTTCTCCTTCAAGAAGAAAGTCAACGAGCCCTTCAATCCACTTCTAAACAGCTTGATCCTATAGCCATGGCTGTCAAAGCTCACTTCCCTCCTAAGAACACATACAAACCAAACTTTAAAACCTCTGATCACTCTACTGCCCCTAAAGACCAGACTATATCTCGATCAAAATGCTCCCACTGTGGTTACTTAGGCCACACTAGTGACAAATGCTATCAGTTGGTTGGTTATCCCTCAAATTGGGATGGTCCTCGTGGTACCAAAATTCATCCTAAACACACTGCTAACTCTGTGACATCCTCACAGAACAATTCTCTGAATATTTCTGCCCCTTCCATGACTGACCATCTCTTTCATGAATTCTTAGCTTTTAAAAAGTCTTATGAGAAATCTCAAGCATCATCATCTGAGACCAATCATACTTCTGCTATTTCCAATGCCTGTGTCACTCAACCCAGCTCTGCAGCAGGTATAACTAATTCTATCTCATGTTCTGCCTGCTCTACTCATAATGCATATACATGGATACTAGATACAAGAGCATCAGACCACATGATATGTGATATCTCTCTATTTACATCTAATGTGCATCCCATATCTATTCATGTTAATTTACCAAATGGTCAAAGCACATTAGCATCTCATATTGGTGACATTATCATATCCCCATCCATCATTTTCAAAAGATCTTTATATGTCCCATTCTTCAAATTTAACTTGATTTCCATTTCAAAATTAGCGTCCAATAACAATTGTGCAATAAATTTCTTTGCATCACATTGCATTATACAGGACTTAACATCCCACAAGATGATTGGTTCTGCTAAGGCAAAAGATGGCTTATATCACTTTGATCCAACCTCTTCTATTACATGTCAATCACATACTTACAGCAACCTTGTAACACATGATACATCATCTACCTGTAATAACCTTGTAACCTCTGATGTCTGGCATTCTAGATTAGGGCATCTCTCATTTCATAAACTGTTGCAACTTAATATTCCTACCTCAGATTCTGTGAATTTAAAAACTCTATGTGATATCTGTCATTTCTCTAGACAGAAAAGGTTATCATTTTCTTTAAGTACCTCTATTGCACATAGTTCTTTTGAATTAATTCATTGTGATGTCTGGGGGCCCTTCTCTGTTCCTTCTTATGCTGGACACAGGTATTTTCTTACCATTGTAGATGACTTTTCTAGAACTACATGGGTGTATCCTCAAATCAGATACAAGTTCTAGTATAAAACATTTTCATGCCCTAGTTCAAAATCAATTTCACAAATCTATTAAAACACTCAGATCTGATAATGGTACAAAATTTATACTCAATGATTTTTTCAAAGAAAAAGGTATCATTCATCAGAAGAGTTGTGTGGAAACTCCACAACAAAATGCTAGGGTTGAAAGAAAACATCAGCACATTTTACAAGTGGCTAGAGCATTTCTTTTTCATGCACACTTGCCTCTGCATTTTTGGATTGATTGCATATTAGCTGTTGTTCATGTTATTAACAGAATCCCCATCCCTGTTTTACAAAACAAATCACCCTTTGAAATCTTGTATAACAAACCTGCTACTCTTGATCATTTAAAAACTATTGGGTGCCTCTGTTATGCTTCTACTCTTCAGTCCCATAGACATAAATTTGCTCCCATAGCAACTAAGTGCATTTTTCTTGGTTATCCACTGGGTCATAAAGGCTACAAACTTTATGATTTGGAAACCAAGAATACACTAATATCTAGAAATGTTGTGTTTTATGAGACAGTTTTCCCATTCAAACAACTATCTGATGTTAATTCTCATACACCATTATTTTTTGAACCTCATTCATTTGACCATTACTCACTGCCCTCATTATCTCCAACTGTACAGCAGAAACCTGTTCCCACACCCCATATCAATAACCAAGACCCTACTCCTACACAATCAAATACTTCACCTCAACATACTTCTCCTCAACATAACACTGTTGTTTCTCCTTTCTCACAACATCAATCTCCAAACTTACCACCCTTATCCCAACAACACAATCTCAGAAGATCAACAAGAACTAGAAAAAAGTCCAGCTTATCTTCAAGCCTACAATCATCAATCCCATCCATCCTCTAACCAAGCTTCTATTGATCAGTCTCAACACACTTCTAGAACATCTCCATTATATCCCATTGAATCTTTTGTTTCCATGGACAGCCTTTCTGATAATCATGCATGCTTCACATCTGCCATTTCTCATGATATTTAACCAAAATCATATAAGCAAGCATCTACTAACCCTTTATGGCAGGAAGCCATGAATAAGGAAACATCTGCCTTAGAAAAGACCAACACTTGGCATCTCACTGAATTGCCTGCAGGTAAGAATCCTATAGGCTGTAAGTGGGTCTTCAAGATTAAATATAAGGCTAATGGTTCAATAGAAAGGTATAAAGATATGCTAGTAGCAAAAGGATATACACAGGAAGAAGGGGTAGATTACTTTGATACCTTTAGTCCTGTTGCAAAAATTACAACTGTCAGAGTCCTTATTGCTTTAGCTTCAATAAATCATTGGCATTTAGAACAACTAGATTTCAATAATGCTTTTTTACATGGGGATCTTGATGAAGAGGTTTATATGACACCACCTCCAGGATATTGTTCTAAATCTGAGACTAGAGTTTGCAAGTTAAATAAGAGTCTTTATGGATTAAAACAGGCTTCCAGGCAGTGGTTTCATAAATTAACTCAATGTTTACTTGACTATGTTTTTCTCAGTCCATCTCTGATTGCTCTCTGTTCATTAAAAAGTCATCTAAATCATTCCTTGCATTGTTGGTATATGTTGATGATGTCATTTTAGCTAGCAATGATCTGTCTGAAATTCAAAATATTAAATCCCATCTTGACAATTGTTTTACAATCAAAGATTTAGGCCATCTAAAATACATCTTAGGCTTGGAAATTGCTCATTCATCTACAGGTATAAACATTTGCCAAAGAAAGTATGCTTTGGACATTCTCAATGATACTGGCTATTTATCAAGTAAACTGTAAACCAGCATCCACTCCTATGGATGCTAACATTAAACTTACTTGTTTAGATAAGACAGATACACCTGTAGATGCAACTGCTTATAGAAGATTAATAGGCGATTATTATATTTAACCATCACAAGGCCTGACATCTCTTATAGTGTACAAAGTTTGAGTCAGTTTCTGGTCAGGCCAACACAACAGCACTTGACTGCAGCCCACAGAATTATCAGGTATTTAAAGAAAACAGTTGGGCAAGGTATATTCTATCCTAGATCTTCTTCTTTATCTCTTACTGCTTACTCTGATTCTGATTGGGCTGGCTGTGTGGACACTAGAAAAAGTGTTTCTGGTTATGCAATATTTTTGGGAAATTCACTAGTGTCTTGGAAATCAAAGAAACAACCCACTGTGAGCAAATCCTCAGCTGAGGCTGAGTATAGAGCTTTGGCTTATACATCTTGTGAGGTGCAATGGTTATTATACTTGTTAAAGGACTTGAATACTTATCATTCTGCTCCTGTTTGTGTATTTTCAGATAGTAAAGATGCTTTATCTATTGCCACTAACCCTGTCTTCCATGAGAGAACCAAGCACATTGAATTGGACTGTCATCTTATCCGAGAAAAGATAGAAAATGGCACAATCACTGTCTCCTATATTCCTTCAAAAGCTCAAATTGCAGACATCTTCACAAAACCTCTTGAAAATCCAGCTTTCAGTGAACTCTCTTCCAAAATGAACTTAAAAAATATTCATGTTCATCTTGCGGGAGGGGGGGGGGGGTAAATAAATAATATGTAAATATTCTTTTATCTTTTATTATAAAAACAGGTTTAGCACTTTTGTATTAGGAATAGCACTTCTTGTATTATTAGGGTTTCAATCCTTCTCATATAAATAGCTCTCAGATGTACAGTAACACCACTATTATTTTTCAGCAATAATATTTTCTCTCTCTTTTCGTCTTCTTCATATGCTCTCTACATCTCTGTGTTTTGATTCTGATCTTGTCATTGATCCTATTACTTTTGGATTGATCAACAAAATATCTCTCAATTACTTGACTCTTAAAGCAGGTAAATAAAAACCAAGACTGGTAGCAGTAGTAGAAGGATTTAAAACGACTTGCCAAAGAATTTCACAGACGACAATGGTCACACGATAAATAACCAACATTTTAGAGGTTCTTGTTTATAAAATATATTTCAAATTTAACTTAATTTTAACTTAATTTCACTATTTTTACTATTATCATTATAATTAAATAATATCAACTAATTATTCTTACATATTACATCAATTTTAATTCACTATTTATCCACTCACATAATTTTAACTAATTATCACTTCACATTATCTCTTTCATACTTTTATATCAAATCAACTTTAATAATATTTTAATTTCAACTAAAAAATCCAACTCAAAATCAACTTTAACAAATTGTATTTTAAATAATATTTTAATTTCAAATTTTCAACTGAAATTCAACTGACAACAAACCATACGAACTTTTTGAAAATAAATTTTGATTACGAGATTTGAAATGCTAGGTTTCGCCGCCACCACTGCTTCCAAAGGCACGGAGACGTTGACTGACCCTAAGGTTGACCCACTGGATCCCTTCCCGGCATTACATGTAGCAAACCCTCCAGGGGCATCTGGTCTTCGCATTTCGAAGAAACGACGCTCTGACTTGCCGCCGGACTGTCCGTCGGCAAAAGAGGCTACGGCCATCTCGGAGAAGACCTCTCCGCCTCCGGGGCCAGAAAACCAACACCTCCATTTAGCTTCAAGGATACCCTTTCCAACAATCGCCCTCACGTGGTGCTGGAGCCTGAAGTGGAGGAGGACGACCTGGATGATGTATTCGTTGATTTTAATGCTCCCATCCCGAACATCAAGATGAAGGAGTCCTTCTATGAGAGTCGTATTAAGTCGTTCCGTAATGTCATTGCGGTTAAACTACTGGGTCTCAAAATGCATATGGAGACACTATACAGGAAACTATCGAAGATTTGGCCGTTTGTGAAGAGTTGCCCAATCTTTGATGCTGAAAATGCATATTTAATTATCCAACTCCGTTCACATGATGATGTTGTAACATCGCCGGTTGGTAGCCCATGGGTGATTAACAAACATTATTTACACGTTCAACAATGGTCGAAAGAATTTGATGAGACCGCCAATCAAATCACTTCCACAGTCGCATGGATACGGCTACCGGGCTTGTCGGTACACCTTTATCATACGAAAGTCTTCTGCACAATTGGGCTCATTGTTGGCAAGGTGATCAAGATTGATCACCAAACTGTGGCTCGGACACGTGGGAAGTTAGCCCTATTTAGCAGTGCGATTTAACCAGACCACTTCAAACTCAATTCACGATCCATGGAAAACTCTAGAGAATTGAGTACAAGATGCTGCCGAACATTTGTTGCTCGTGTGGCTGTTTTGGTCACCTGGCATCGTTATGCCCTGACCAACTGGAGGAGCCACGCCAGGGCAATACCTCGGTCGTTGCTAACGGGGCCACTGTGCCCAAGGAGACCTCTGCTACCCGTGATGCCACACCGAGAGTAGGAGGTATCGAGCCACAATTTGGGCCGTGGATGAGGGCGAAAATGGGCTTCACGAACCAATCATGGAGCAACAAGGGGGTGCCCAACAACGTTAAAAAACCGAGAACTGGAGAAGAAGCTTTGGGATCACGATTTGCGTCGCTAGCGAATGATGAGGGGATTGATTTGGACAATATTGAGGGTCCCAACAATACTAACGCCTTCATTGGTCTAAGAAAGGGTAAAGGTGTGTTTGAAGCACTGGCGACGAGCTTCCTAGCTCATGGAGATGGTGAATGGAAAACAACAGGGTCTAGAGGGGGCAAGAGAGGTAAAGGGCGGCGTGGAGGAAAAAATGAGAAAACTTGGGTTAGTAGGGCTGAGCCTTCTACGGGGCCTACCGTAAAACCAACGAACAATAAGGTAGTCCATGCCATGCAACAAGGACGACAAGAGTAGGGGCGGATTCAGCATTTGACCAGTGTGGGCCGAGGCCCACACTGAATAAAATAGAGTGAGCACTTCATTAGGTATCAAATAAACCTGACAAGGAAGTGGGCCATTAAACAATGATGTTTATCTTTAGATTAATTGTATATATATTGCACACTTTGATTAGTTTACGTGTATTGTTATTGTTCCATAATACCATACCTTCGATTGATTTTTGTATGGCTATTGCTAATGTTAAGATTTTATGACTCTACAATTTCTTATATTTTTTTGGTTATAAATGATATATTCTTATTAAGAGGGTTGTTGAAATTAATGTTAAAAAAGAATGCTAACAAAGTAATTTTATTTAAATTAAGTTATTAGTGACAACATATAAAATAAAAATGTTTTGACTTGTGTATGTTTACGTTGGGTATGTTTGCGCGTTCAACATTGATTTGATTATGGTTTTGGTTTTCCTTATCATGTTTAAAAGCCAACTTCTAGTGAAACTTGAAATAATAACGTTTACTATTTTATAAATTTTTTAAAATGTGTGTGAAAATAGTAAAAGAAGTGTTTAATTATTTCATTATAAAAAATCGATTTCACAGTATGAAAAGTCATGTAATTTTTATTTAAATGTTTTGAAATGTGTGTGAAAATAGTAAACAAGTTGTTTAATTTTTTCATTAGAAGAAACAATTTCAAGCTATGAAAATTCATATGTAATAAATTGTAAATTTTATGTTTTTTTTCTTTTCACTTTTAATTATAATGTACAATATCTAATATCAAAAATTAGGCCTCCACTCGTTTACATGGCTAGATCCGCCCTTGGACAAGAGCACACTACTGGAGAATGGACGACGCTCAAGCGGTCTTCTACATCCCATCAGACAATTTCTATTCAATTAACATTCGCTCTGGATCCGTTAAAACATCAGGCGGTCCAGGTCGTGGATCACCCCACACAACCTATCCTGAAAGGTGAAGCGCCGATTTACGTGACCCAGGAGATGAGATGGACCATGGGGGACCCGGCCTTCATCGTGATGAACATGAGATGATGGACCGGTTGGAGGGCATTGTGTCCCATGATCTTATGTCAGATGATGAAGCTTTGGCTTCTCATGTGCCCAACTCGATATGACGGATGTCACCCTCTTTTGCCCGCATTTTTTTTAAGAACATTATATTGTGGAATATACAAGGAGTGGCTTCAGCGGAGCATTTTCCGAAGTTTCTCAACAATAAAAAACCATTACAATATGGATGTGTTTGCTATGTTGGAGCCATGTATTAGTGGTAGTAAGGCTGAAAACTTCATTAAAGAAGCGGCTTTGGTCAGTCGTTCAAAGTTGAGGCGTCTGGTTTCCCTGGTGGAATTTGGATTTTGTGGAAAGAGAGGGTGCATCTCAGTGTCCTGACATGCCGTCGTCAATTTATCCATGTTAGGATCTCTACAGATTTCATGGAATTTCTCATCACATTCGTTTATGCAAGCGCGAACCCTCAAATTCGTCGGGCTTTGTGGCCATACCTTGCAGCCCTAGCAGATGATATTAACGAACCTTGGCTTATTGGCAGTGATTTTAATTGCATAATCCGGGCATGCGAACGCACGGGAGGAGCTTGACGGCTCCATATTATCAGCCCAGACTTTTCTTCGTGGATATTTAATAATAGACTTGAAGAACTTAGAACTGATGGCCTGCTCTATACATGGGAGAGGGTGACTTGAAACAAAAACTTGACCGGTTTGTGGCCAACTCGGCTTGGATGAATTATTACACTGAAGGCTTCGTTCAATCACTTACCTCGAAAAAAGTCGACCATTTCCCTCTCCTCGTCCATCTCTCAACCTGCAACTTTTCCTCCCGTGCGCCCAAGCCTTTCAAATTTCTGGCGTCTTGGCTTCTCCACGACGGATTTTATGATCTAGTGCAAGATGCTTGGTCTGGGCGACTTATGTGGAACCTCTTCAAAGATTTCAAGATAAGTCACGGTATTGGAATACTCATATATTTGGGAACATTTTTCAGCGAAAGAAATGACTCCTCTATCGTGTTGCTGGGGTCCAACGTGAGCTACAAAAGTATACAACTGCTCGCCTTATTACTCTAGGTGCTGACTTACGCAAGGAACTCGATGAGGTTTTTTTACAAGAGGAGTTATCAATGCTTCTAAAATGCCAACGGGATTGGATGCTATTTGGTGACAGGAACACATCTTACTATCATAAGGCCGTCAAGCAGCCCCAATACCATACTTGGATAACTTTCTTGCGCGAGTAGAAGTGTAACATTGTAGAGGATCTTGATCTTATAAAAAAATATGGCTCTCAATTTTTTTCGAACTATCTACACGCATTCTGAGCCGATTCAGTCCGTCCCGGGCATGGGTAATTTATTCCCTCGATTGATCATCGCTTATTTGACAACATGGGTTGCAAGCTAAGCAACTCGGACATCTTTCTCGCTGTAATATCCCATTCAATAATTAATAAAAGTAATTATTTTAGTTCCGAGTTTGAACTAAATTACTTTTATTAATAATGCTCGTTTCTAGTTGAGAGTCCAGTTATTAAGTTATAAGTTATAAGTTTGAATTTAAGTTGAAAGTATTCTCGGTTAAATTTTATTTAATAATCGAGCCAGTTCATTAATTATTTCTATATGTTTGATAAGTTTATGATTAATTTGACATGAGTGTCTAATTTAATCATTTGAGTAAAATAATTTATTTAGACATTTTAGTCTATTTAAATTATTAAGAGAGAAATATGAAGGTTTTAAAATTTTTGGGTTTTTTCGGTTTTCAATTGTAGTCGGAATTTAAGTCCGATTTCACATCCGGAAAATAAATTATTTCTTCTCTATATTTTTAGTAGACTACATGATAAGAAAAGTTTTTTAGCGTTAAAAGGAAAAATGCTAAAAGCAAAATAAGGAAATATGAAATTGTTAGAATTTTCGATTTTACGGTAATTGTTCGTTTTAAGTCCGAATCCGGTTCCGTAAAATGTAGATTTTTCTTTAAGTCACGAATTTTATCATCAAAATCAGAATGAGATAAGATGATATATCACTAAATGGCCATTTATAAGCATTGACTATAGATTGGTTAAGTTTATAAGTTAAGATTTCTATTTATTATCTTTATTTATTTTTACAAGTTTTGATTGTTTATTATGTTTATTTCTTCACTCAATCATCTTGTCCCCTCTTTTGTAGCTATAAATAGAGACCGTCAATCATATTATTTTCATCAAAGAAAAGTTTCAAAAGTTATATAACTCATTAGAGAGAAATAAGTTGTGGGAATTTTGGAGAGGTGAAGAATTAATTTTTAAGTTCAAATTTTAGTTTCAAGCAAGAAGAGGAAGGTAATAAGTCATTATTTTAGCATACTTTATAGATAATTTAAAGTGCCTTAATACATGTTATAATGTGTTAAAGTTTCAGCCTTTAAGTATTTATAATCATGTCATGAAGTAAGAAGTTATGCTAGATCGTATGCATGATTGTTATGTGTTGTTGATTTCGAAATTAAGCATGCTTTGTATAACCTGGTATATTAAGCTTATTATGTCTATTTTTTGTGTAAATGATGAGTACATAAGAGCAAGAATCATGTCTTTTGGTTAAGTATAGCTCGAGTTATAGATTTTTAAAGTTTATCATGCAAGCTGAATTTTATGTGCATGTTTCTAGCAGTGACTTTGAATGGGAATAAGTTGAGATATATGCATGATAAAATTATGAAATTTTTATTACATGTCAACATATGTGTTGAGATCATGCTTGCCAAATTTCATGATTTTAAGTTGAGAAATGAATGAGATAAAATATTTATACCCCATGCATGTCAAGATGATTTTATATGCAAGAGTACTCAGTCCAAGTTCGAGTTTTTAACATGAATCTTTTATGTAAAATTCTCACATGAGGGATGAACAATTTGACCAAGTTTTAACTTAATATGTTGTTACGATTTTATAAAATTGTTGAAGTTTCACATGTAAATAGCATATTTTCATGTTATGATTAGCACTTAAGTTAAATGTGCTTTAATTCAAATTTTTAGTACCAAGCATGTTTAAGACGAGTTTGATAGCTATAAGTCCTTATAAATTATGTATATGATGTTGGTAAAAGTTGAGCATGTTTTGAGTTCGTGTACTCGGTCATCTATTATGTGAAATTTTGCTTATTTTCACTTCCGAGTCATTTTAATTTACATGAGAGTATAAGTCAATATCTAAGATTCAGAAATCATGATTTATATGGTTTAATTTTGGCCTTAAGTAAATGTTTAAGTTATGTTGTTCAATGGATCAGTGTTCATTTGAGCTATAGTCGGAATTTTTTTTAAGATTCAGATAAGTTATCAGTTGAGGTTAAAACATCTTATTGAGTACATGAGCATAGTACTTAGTATATTTGTGTATATTTTTATGTAGCTTGGGGAGTTAGCTACCCAAGAGCAACACTTACGATTTTCAAACATTTTCGAAGAAGAAAGGTGGGGACCCAGCCTGGGTATTACATTTACTATAATAGCTATATCATGTTCGAGGTATGTATACAGTTTATAAAGTTCTGGTGGAGGCCCCATGTTGCCTTAGTAAATATCCATCAGAATTAAGCTCGCCCAGTCAAGACTGGGTTATGTTGGAGGCGATCCCCAAAATGTGATCACTTGAGAACCGGTCAGTTACCAGTAGTTGCACAATTCAGTTATAGTTACCGGTCAGATAACGAGAGACTAAGTACAGATATATACCGACGATTATGATATTGATATTACTATTGTTGTTTACTTTAGTATGGGTTTTTACGTAGTACAGTGGATTAGTACTCACGCCCCACTGTTATCATTTTCAGGTAACAGGTCGGCCCGGAGGTGTGAGCTCAGATGTGGTGGTGATGATTGTGCATTTGTTTCAGTGGACATTTATGGACTTTTTATGTCTATAAAATTATTCACGATTTTAAGATTTTTTCGCTACGCATTCAAGTTTCGAACTTGCATGTTATGTATTTTCAGATATACAGATTTAACTGGTTCATCAGTATGAACAGGTTTTCAGTTTTACATGCTTGTTTCGATAAAGATTTAAAATTTGTTTTCTTTATGTCTAAATTAGTAGTTAGACCAAGTTCAAAGAAAAACGGATTTTCAGGAAAGATAAGTTTTAGTAGCATCCTGAGTTTAGCGCAAAAGATTTCGAAAAAATTATAAGCATTTTCGAAATAAAAGTTGCGAAAAATTTACTCTGATAAGCGAGGTGTTACAGTTGGTATCAGAGCTAAAGTTAAGATGTAATGCCCCAAATCAGTAATAATATTAAGAACGGTTTCACGGCTCGACTCTAAGTGAAATCCGTAATTCTCAGAAATTCCAAGTTATATTTTATATGCTAAATGCTCAATTAATTCCAAGTTTGATAGATCATTCTTTGGATACTTCGATGACAAGTTTAAGTCAAGATCAATCCATTAATTTGGGTTGTTAAATTATAGTTAATTGACTCGAGAATTTTAGCCTCAGACCCTAGTCTCGATCCTAGTATATTTCAAGTCATTTCTGAGCATAGTTGAACTTTAGTAGCAATACTTAGAATATTTTTCTAAGTGTTGTAAAATATCCAAGTTCAAGATTCAAGCCTTGGACCTCGCTCGAAAAGTCGAGAAGTTCACCGAGCCACTAGAGCCGCGCCCACGCCAAAGGCCCCGGGCCGAGGTCCAAGACCAAGACTAGTTTTAGGAAGCATTAGTATGATTTTCTAAGTCCAAAACATCTACAAAATGGAGCAAAAACACCAGCTCAAGTCATTCACGTGCGCAGCCCAGCCAGTCCGC
>CACSLK010012143.1:510529-522123 GCA_902706635.1 Striga hermonthica | reverse complement strand
TTCCGTTGTATCTGCGGGAACTGATCGAGAGAGAAGAGAGTTTGAGCGATTAAATGGACTAGGTTAGGGTTAAATAATCCTTTCTAACAAAGCAATCAAGTAATAAAAAGGAAAAGAGGGATCCGGGTCGGGCTCACTCGCGTCGCTGGGTCTTTGGTTTAACTCTTACAATATTCGGGCCCGGTTCGATTGAACAGTTATTAAAATAAAACCAAAATATGTATAATATATATATATATAATATACACAATAAAATTAACATATTAATAAGAAAATAATCAATTTAGACAATTAATAGCAATTAAATATTTAATAATAACATAACAAAAATAATAATATTAATGAAATAAATAAATAAACAAATAACCTCAAATATTTCACAAATAAACGGTGTATTACATTAAGTTTCAACAGAAGTTTTATTATGAATATTTCAGAAAAGACAGAAATTTTAAAAGATACAAAATATTTTCAGAAAACCGACCACATCACATTCACACCTCGCCGACTACCAGGTAAGTGTTGTTAAAAGTTTTTACAAGAGTTTTTAAATATATACAAATTTACTAAGTCTATGCTCAATAGAATTCAAATATTCGCACCTTAGAAAAAAAAAGATGCTCAGATCAGTGTCAAGGACTCCTAGTAGTATCGGATATATCCTCATATCAAAAATCAGAACTATATTCAGAATTCTAGTTGAACTCTTGCTTATCGAGTTAGTTAGTGACTCATCAAGAAATTGTGCCTTTTCAAGAATCCAGTATTGCTTTTTCAGTAATTCTAAGTTAAACTCCTGTTAAGATCAAGTATATGGAAGGCACGCTGTAATGTTAACGGGAGATATTCATTATAGTTGCCCAGTTTCGCACTATAATCTTGAAAGTTCACTAGAACAAGAAAGTTATCCGAACATTCTAAAGTTAAGCCATCAGATTAAGTTTTTAAGTTGAAATTCTGACTCTAGAGGTTGACTTATTTTGAGTATGTGCATAAGCTAGTAACATAATGTACATAAGTCAGTATCCGAAGTAAGGGTTTTTCAGTGTATAAGAGCCATAAGTCCGGGTAGATCATGGAGGTTTGAAATAAGAACCACAAGTCCAGATAAACCATGGAGGCTTGAAACTGAACCGTAGAAGTACAGATTAAGAAAGAAGTATATTTAAAGTCAGTAATGTAGGTATCTTATCAGTAGATACCGAGAATCTTAGTTGGCAATGTTCAGGAATAAATTATAAGTATTTGTAAGATCAGTTAATGTCAGAATAGTCCTACATAGTACATTTCAAAAGTCAATAAGCATGAGTTTAAGTATATCAATGTATAATAGCTATAAAGCCAGAGATTTTCACTAATTATTATTATCATGGCGGCTTGAAATAAGAGTCACAAGGCCGGGTAATTATAAGATAAAGATCAATGTTCATGAATTTTAGTTAATTTCTTATAATAGCTAATTAGCTGGGTAAATTATGGAGGCTTGGAATAAGAGCCAGTAGTCCGAGTTTACCTGGAGACTTCAAGTGGACCTTCAACAGATATCAGTCAGTCAATAAGTTTCACATTCCAAACATCGAGAAGATTAGAAAAGTAAAAGTCATCTAGATATGTGAAAGTTGAAGATTGTCTGTTTAGTAAGACAAAGACAAATAAGTTTCCATTTATATTCGTCAAGATAACAGAAAAGATTCATGAAAATTTAAGCACACAGTTGAGGATTTCATTATTACTAAGAAGATAGTACAGAGTCATCAGAAATAGCAGGAAATGTAGATAAAGCAAAAGTGAATCCTCAACTAAGGAGGGTGCGTCTCAGGAGTCTAATAGCCCTTAACTCTGCCACCCATAGTAGAGATCTTATAAAGATAAATTCGTTGGATCGAAAGTTCGCTTTTGCTTAACCTCATGAGTTTCCACAGAATCTTGAGAAGTGATGTTTTCTTGAAGTTTCTTGATAAGTCCAGCAGCAGTATCTGCATATTTGAAGATATCTTTAGTAGAACCAGATATAAAAGTCTGAAATAAACTTTCATCAAGAAAACCAAGAAGGCCATTGAAGATGTGATGGGAATTTAATAGACCAATGGGCTTACTATGAAATTTCATGTCTGCCCAAGAAACAATTGTAAGCATGGTCATTATAGTTTCATATCCACTAGGAAGTATGATGAAAGCATCACTATGGTTCACCATGAACATAGTGCAATCATAAATAGAGTTAGAAAGCATTAGACTGGTAGAATCTTTGAGAACATTTGAAGGAGTTTTGTGAAATGACAGAACACTTTTCACTTCAATATCAAAGCCTTTTCCAGCCAAGAGAAGGCTACCAAAGAATGTGAGGCTAGTTTCTCCGTACAGTAAATTGATCTTTTGTTTTCCCAGTTCTCTTACTAGTTGGGATACAATATCAATATTTTGAGAAGAAGCTACAAGTTTATGACCTCCAAGAATACATATGGTTTTTATAGGTTTAAGAACCTTAGTAACTTGAGAAGACTCAGAAACCTCCATTTGGTGTGGAGAGATCATAAAGAATGATAAGTATATTTAAAGAGAAAGTATATAAAGAGATAAATATTATATTGTTGCACTCTGACAGAAGCAACATACAAGTAAGAAGTTAAGCTTTAAATGAGAGTTACTTATCAGAAGGGATAAGATATTCAATACCTTATAATAAATAGGGTTAATAGAGACAGTTGTTGCAAACAGGATCCTTAGCAACAATATTTTTGAGACATAGCGGTTTTGTTCGTCTTTGAAACAGACCCATAAAGACATAAGCTCTCGATGCACATATCCACTGGGATGTGTCTCGAGAATTTGTTGGAGGGTTTGATCTAGAGATTCCTTATTCAAGCCATTCTTTATGAAAGCTATTTTATCTTCTCGATTTTTGGACACAAACCCCACCGATTTGCATCGGGTGCCGCAGTTCCATCGAGCACATTTATAGCAGCCACCTATTGTTTTTGCTCTATGTTTCTTTGAAAGAGTACTTCTACCCATACCTTGCAGATATTTATAAGAATTTGGAAATTCGCCAGATAGTCGAACTTTTGCTTCAATCAACCATCGTATATCATTTGGAATATTATGGAACATTAGCACTCTCAATCTTTCCACTCGGGATCGATAAATTCTTCTTATGTTATTAAGTGGAAGAAAGGGATAAAAATTGTGTATATTTGAAAGTGCTAAATCCATTTGTTATTTCGGACCATTGCTGAAGAAGATTGAAAGATTAGTGAGCCTGTTTATAGAAGAATGATGTGTATGAGATAAGTTTCTGATGATAAAGTTGAGCATTAAAATATACCGAATGCCAGAATATGCAACCAGTATGCATTTAATGCAGCCGAAACAGATATGAACTGTCGGCAATAATTATAGTAGGAATTATTGGCGATGTTACCGATTTTAAGTTGTGTCGGTTACTATTATTGGAGGTAAAGATAGGTTACCTCGATGGATGAAATTGTGGTATGATCAGTAATTGGGTAAATTATTCCACAACAGTTCAGTACATTCAACTCAGTTCTCTAAGAAATATTGACTATAGTTAAGTCGGAAGAATATAAATACTGATAGTAGTACTTGAGCAAAAGGTTTATCGATAGAGAAGCAGGTTCAATACAGTGAAAATGCTAACATATATGCGAATTGTTAGGAACTACAGGTGATATTGACATTTTAGGTACACGCATATAGATGTTCCGCACCCGAAGGGCCCTGGGTAGTGGGTAAATCGCATGCAAAGTGCCACATAGTCATGTTTCGAGTCATAAGTGTCAAGTTAAAAAGTGTTTAGCATTACCATCAATATGATGGAAGATGATCGACGAAACAGTTGAGCAAGTAGCCTGAATTCAAGAAAGGCTCAAGAATTCTCAGAGTCGGCAAAAGTCTTCAGCTGATAAGCATAGACGAGAAATGCATTTTGAGGTAGGAGATAAAGTCTTCTTGAAATTTCGACCAATGCGAGGTGTCATTCATTTTGGGAAGAAAGGTAAGTTGCATCCTCGTTATATAGGTCCGTTTGAAGTTCTTGAACGAGTAGGAGAAGTATCTTATCGATTAGCTTACCTCCTGAGTTGTCCAGTGTGCATAATGTATTTCATGTATCAATGTTACGTAAATGAGTGATTCAGAGTATGTGCTTCAGCACAATGAGTTTCAGATTCAGCCAGATTAAACTTACGAGGAACAACCGGTATAAGTTTTGGATTGAAAGGTTCATCGGCTTAGGAATCGAGATATTTTCCTCGTTCGTATTACATAAAATTGCCACGGAGAATCAGATGTCTAAAAGTTGATATTAAGGCTAGTTTTCCAGATTTTTAGTTCTAATATGTTTTCAGTTAGTATATATTCTTGTTTCAGTATTTCCGAGGACGGAAATAGTTTTAAGGGGGGTAGAATGTAATATTCCATTCAGTAATTAATAAAAGTAATTATTCTAGTTCCGAGTTTGAACTAAATTAATTTTATTAATAATGCTTGTTTCTAGTTGAGAGTCCAGTTATTAAGTTATAAGTTATAAGTTTGAATTTAAGTTGAAAGTATTCTCGGTTAAATTTTATTTAGTAATCGAGCCAGCTCTATAACGCCCCGTTAGATTTATAAGATTTCTCGGAATATTCTATTTATCGAATATTATTTATAAGGATATATTCATTTTATTAGCCGCGATGTCGACTTGAATAATAGGTTGGCACACTCGATCGTTTTATTGAAAAATGTTCGTCGTAGGCGATTGCGGTTTAATCGCGTGACCCGAATTTAATCCGTTTGAATATGGAATAATTGGGTTATTATTATTTATTGTCTTTATTATTGTTATTATTATTATTATTCATATTTATTTTAAATGTCTAATTTGCTTAAGTGATTAATGTGTGTAAATATCATTATGTGTATTATATTTATTAGAATGTGTTAATTGCGTATTTTTACTAATATTAAAATGTGTTATATACATATATAATTATCGTCCGATTATCATCGAGCCTCGTCTGTCCTAATGTTGAGCCGGGAGAACCGAACTGGCCAAGCCCGACCCTGTTCCTCTCTCTCCCTCTCTCGTGCATGTGTGTATCTTGTGGGTTAAGTAAAGAAAACCCTATCTATATAATTGAGAGAGAGCCCTTAGCATATCAAATCAATACCCGCAGCTTTTATTTTTCCTCAGTTAAATTCGCTCGTCGTCCCAACAGAGAAAGATAATCTTTCCCTTAACTTGTTAGTCGACCATCGACCTTCACCATCTTCTGTCGTCATCATCATCGAACCACCGTCGTTCCATCTTCAGCGCTCACGCCATCATCACCTTAGTCTGCCACGAACAGGGGCAGAATCTCGGAGACCTTCAAGCCTTGTCCCGGCGAGTTGTGAACCAGTCCGGCGAGACCCTGTGCTTCCCGGCGAATTCCTCAGTCGTACACCCTCTCCGCGAGCAGCCTTCCAACGCACCAGACCGTCGGTCGCCACCCTCTGTTCCCTGCTCGTGCAGCCCCTCCTCGTGATCATCATCACCATCGCAATCGCTGGACCACCATTCTTAGCCGTCGGGTTCCGTCGAGTCCCGTCGGAGTGTCGAGCGTAGCTGTTGAGACCCGTCGTGTTCCGTCAGAGTGGCGAACAAAGCCGGAGAGTCCCGGCGTATATTTTTTCTTTTGCTCGCACGACATCGTCATCCCCGCTTACGTTGGATGCGTGAACCAATCACCTCCGGCCATCACCATCGCGTCGCCCTCGGCAGTTGCACACCACCGAGTTCAGCATCACCATCGCAGCCCGATAACACGAAGGTCCTGTACCCAGATTCCGACAATCCTCCAAAGCTGCGCGTGCCTCCTTTCAGCAGCCCTTCGTTCCTGTGCGGGAAGAAAAGCGGCACCTCGTGGCCGACGCTATTTCAAGGCCCTGTGTTCACGCGATCCCTGCTCCGGTTCCGTTTGTGCACCACCGCGAGACCACTAGCTGGTTGTCTTCCCCCCTGCTGTACCCCCCTTTCGGCGAGACAAGAGTATCCGTCGAGCCCCGTCGTGCCGTTCGTTGCTTTCATCCCGTTTTTCGAATGTTTCCCGAGAATGGTACTTAGGCTCGACCTCTGTCTCGTTTTGATTTCGTGTATTGTGATATTGTGCTATATTATGTGTTGAACGTGTGAATTACGAGTTATTACGTGCCTTGGATATGTGTTTGTATGAATTATGATAATTTATATGCGTTTTGGATATCAAAGTGATTGCTGTCACTTTGGTCGTTATTGAACTGAGTTTCGAGTGGTAATTTTCCTAGAAATCCTAGTGTTATAGGTACTTGGAGTTCTTTTTGATTTATTGGTTTTGGTTTGAGGTCGTTTCGATATGTATATCATGAGTTATGAATTTTCTAAACCGAGCATGCTTCTGAATTGTAATTAATTCATGATAAATCGTGTAATTGCCCCGAATGCAGTGAAATTTTATATGTGATGTCCTATGAAGATTTTGTAAGTCGTGTAAAATTTCAAGTTGATACTCCATATGTAGCTATTTTAATTAATTAAATTGGTTTCTGGTCAGAATTTTGTAAAATTCATTAAAAATCGTACAGTTGGAGTTTTGAGCTGAAACTTTGTGAAGTATGTTATTTTGTGTTATTTTGTGTTGTGTCAAAATTTTAGGTTCAAATTCAAAGTTTAGCTATATAAACTGTTAACATCGGATTTTGACACTATTTTTGCTTTAATTATTTGAAAATGCTCCCAGATGAATTTAGGGCTTAAACCGGCCATTCCAATTTTGATTCTAAAACGTGAATCCTGTCTCAAGAGAAAGAAGGCGGAACTGAGCCAAAAGGATGGTGAAGCTATGTGTTTTCGTATGCTCTCTGATGTGGTAAAGTATCAGGTGGATTGGTTTAGTCTAACTCCAGATTCTGAATTTTGTTTATTTTGGAGTCTTAATGCTCGGTTATCCGTTGTCTAGGTTTGTGTTGGATTTTATTGATGTTGACATGATTTATGTGTATTACCTGAGGTATATGAGTTGTCTTCAGGTCTAGTAGTCACTCCATTATACTTAACTCGGTCAAGGAATCCACGAGTCACTTAGTCGATATGATTTCGACTAAGTATATGTGTTGTGTGGTCTTGTATTGGATAGTCAGTTGATAGGCTATTATAATTGTTGTAGGTTCATCGCTGAACTTATTCCATTATTCCTTCAACCCTGTGTTTGGCTATATCTCTGATATAGGATATTATATACTCCAAGATAAACCGGTCTGCTAAACCGGTTTGGGGAGTCATACTATGAAGGAATCGAGCCAGGCAATGAGAATATCGAGCAAAACAACTTGTCGACAAGCCAAGTAGTCGACCAATCCATCACTCGACCAAACAAATGATCGAGCAACCTTATTGACCTCAGCAGGTCGAGCATCTCACGGACTCAACACTCAACAGATCGGCCTTGTCACAGGCGCGTGTAAGAGCCTCCAACCGAATTCCAGGAGAATATTTACCCCATGTACAGGAGGACACGTGTTGAGAAAGTATTGGGCGATAGCAATAACCACTTCTGACAGCTCCCAACGCCCCGCGCCATCTCTGACATGTGCGCGGCGTGTCAGAGAACGGACGGGCAGCTTGGGCAGCCAACTCATCCTTATCCGGGCAGCTATTAGGGCAGGTATCTCACCCCTATATAAAGGGGGTGAGCCTTTCTCCCTTAACACGATTTTTCCATTATTCACTTCAATATACTCATACACATACTGACTTAAGCATCGGAGGCTCTTCACCGGATACAACCCCCGGTGTGAGAGTTGCTTGCAGGTTTCCGGCATTCTACCGGCGAGGACAAGAATCGATCTACCCCAAATCGGGCCAGGACACTCACACTTGCATTATTGGCGCCGTCTGTGGGAATTTCGTTTAAGAAGATGTGTTTGAAGCTCAACTATGGCGGACGGAATTACCAAAAACTTGCAGTCGACGTTCGACGATGCTTGGACGACGACCAGGCCGTAGGGACACGGCCCTCCTCCGGGTTTTTTTGGCCCCTCGCAAACGCCAATCACTCTTACACCTATCCTTCAAGGTGTGGGAACGACGACAGCGATTCCCAGAGGAGACGCCGACTCCAATCGGGCCCAGGAAGCTCGCGCAGCAGCTGCGGCGGCGATGCCACCGCCGCCGCCACAAAATACGGTGATGGTGCAAGGAGGAGTGGCGACATGATATAGCCACACTGGCTCATAACGGTCCGTATCATCATGGTTCGAAACTATCAAGTCGACTTTAACAAAGTCGACTCCGCCAGTAAGGCTCCACGATACTCACGGTCAAGGATCCCGACTCTCGTCTGAGTCGATGCACACCTGTCGACTAACATAAGTCGATTTCTGCTAAGACGACGGTCAGACGTATCAGGATCCACTAACGGTTGAATGCGATCCAGTCGACTCGACTCAATATCTCAGGTCGACTGAAGGAGTCTTGCAGTTCGTGGTTCCCGATAGCTTTGATACACCTCAGTGTATTGAGGGATAGTTAAGGATAAGAAGGAAGCTAAGGAAGGATCTAGATGCTGACTAGGAAGTAGGCAGAATACGAACCGACCAGGGTATTCTGGACATTTCCAGTAAGTCGGCCGGGGCATTTTAGGGACTTCAGGTAAATTTTACACTTCTATATAAAGGACTGAGGTAATCCCAAAACCCTAACTCCTATTCATTCCACATTCTCCCTCACTGCTGCTGCTCTCTCTGAGCAGTTATCTTCATTTCTTTCACATACTGACTTGAGCGTCGGAGGCTCTACGCCGGAAACCCTTCCGGCATTGAGTTCTTGCAGGAGTTCTTGCGGCTCAACAACGGTTCGAAGGCCATCCAACCAGATCTGAGCTCATTCATACCGGTTCATCCCAGATCCGAACATTTCCTCATCGGCCCGTTCCAGATCTGAGAAGAGACCCATCATTTGGCGCCGTCTGTGGGGAGCTCTTGGAGGAAGTAAGAGCTTTACACCTAGTTTGGATCTGTTTTCGATGGCTGACAAGGAAGGACCGCAGAAAAACTTGAACGAAGATTTCAGGGCGGCATGGACTGACAAGCGACCTCCGCCGATTCCCAACCCCAGACCACCGCTCCATGTGTTCGGTTTCCCACCGTATGGGGCACACGCGCCATCAGGAGGGCGTATGGAGGAAGAAACGCCTATCACCCCACCAGGAGTCAAGATCCCAGTGCTCACTCAAGGGGAGACCAGGCACGTGAGGAGCATGAGCGGAGAAGTCAACAGTCGTGAGTCAACCGAGACGCTCCTAAGTCTGGGAAAGCAGCCTAGATCGCTCGAGCCAGGACAGAGACCGCTGCCCCAAAGCGAGGAGCAAATGCTGACCATAACACGGGGCGAGATGCAGAGGATGATTGCCGAAGCTGTAGCTGCCCAAATCAAACAAACACCAGTCGAGCAACCCAGGGTGGAGCAACCCCGAATCGAGCAAGCTAGGATCGAACGACCCCAAAATGAGCAGCAACCCCCTGAGCGCGAACAACAGGCACAATCACATGAAAGGCAGAACAGGAGGGTAGACGAGGAGGAGTCCTCTGTCAGAACCGTTAATCCACAAGTCAGAAACGACACGCTGGAGCAGCTGTTAGCACAGGTCCGAGACTTGCAGGCTCGGTTGGAAGGAAGAAAAACGGGAAGCTCGAGGGGACACCCTTTTTTACAACATATTTTAGATGCCGACTTGCCTCAAGGGTTCAGGGAGCTTAATATCTGGTATGACGGGTCGACTGATCCCTCTCGACATCTCAGGAGTTTGGAAAACATGGCAGTATTGCATCGATATAACGACCCCGTTCAGTGTCGAGCATTCCTGACGACCCTGAGAGGGCCAGCACAGGATTGGTTTCATCAATTGTCCCCGGGGGCCGTCAGGGATTTCGATGGATTTAGCTCGAGTTTCCTAAACCAATTCGCAAGTGTAAAAGCCCAAGAAAAGTCGTACCTTACTTTGATAGGTATGCAGCAGAAAGAAGGGGAATCACTGAGGGACTACGTGGCGAGGTACACGCGGGCGTGTGTCGACGTCCCCTCGGTCACTGAGGAGATCAAGTCGGGAGGACTCACTCGAGGGCTACTCCCGGGACTGTGCAAAAATTCCCTAGCAAAACGACCCGGAAGGACGTTCGATGAAGTATTGGGAAGGTGCACCAAATACATGAATGTCGAGGAAGCCGAAGCTGATTTTCTGCAAGCAGCCAAGCCAAAAACTGAGCCTCGGGACGAGAAGAAGGATAAAAAGCCTATCGCGGCGACTGAAAGGAAAGGATCCCTGAGGACTGAAAGAGAAGGACGATCAAGGGGGTGGAGGACAGCCCAATATACTCCTCTGTTGGCCTCGCATGCAAGGATACTGGAGGTTATGGAGAGAGAAATCCGTGATAACGTTGTCAGGTGACCACGGACGAGAAAGGATGGGCCGACAAAACCTAAAAGTAACCTGTATTGTCGATTTCATAATGTAACGTCCCGATCAGTTATAATATCAGAACGGTTTCACTTGCTCGACTTTAAAGTGAAATCGGTATTTTGCGAATTTTTCTGAGTTGTTCGACTAAGTGTTATTATGTGACTTATGTGATTATATGTGCTTATTTGCCTTAATGTTCCATCTATGTTAGACTATTTCATTTACTAAGTTCGACATTTTTTGATTCGTACAGGATCGTCAATTCTCCCGCGTCGAACCCGAGCCTAGTGTCGAGCCATGGCTCATTGTGGCCCTTTTTCCTTTCAAGTTCAAGATCATGCATGTATATTAGAGGGTGATTATATAATTTTAAGTTAAGTTTCAGCCTAAGCCATGCATAAGAATGATTAGCTCAAGTCATCGATCATTAGTAATATTTTATGCTAAGCTAGCATGTGCATTGAGTTTAATATTGAAAGGTGTTAAAGACCATGTTACTTCTCCACCTTAAGTGCTTGACCAGACCTCTTTATTCACTCAAGATTCTCTGAAAAATCATGCATTCCCACCCAATATTCCATCCAAAATCGTGCCAAGACCATGCCCCAAAGACCAATGCACATAGGAAAGTGTAGTCATCACATTTGTCTACCATTTTCCCTCCTAAGTATTAACGCCCTTAGACCAGCTTTTAAGACATCACTTCAGCTTCTTAGAGACCTCATTTAGCACTTGGAAGCTCAAAAAATTTCGAGCATAATCCCCTCCAAGAGTGGCAAAAACCGAGAGCTAAATCAAGATGCCGAGAGTGAACCTTGTGCTACCCGAGTGCTTTGTTGTTGAGTGTTCTTGAGTTCTAGCTAGTATTTTCGAGAACCCCAACTATATATTCATCTTCCACCATCCTACTCTCATCCTAGAAGTATTTAGTGCCAGCAAATTGAAGAAATCAAGCAAAAGAAAGCAAGAAGCCGCAGCTATACGAGGACCGAGCAAGAGCGAGTATACCCGAGTTTCTTTGCATTTTTCTTGAAGTTTAAGAGGTTGGTGTGTTCAAATATTCTCAAAATAATAATATAGATGAGATAAAGGAGTTGATTTATATAGATATGTGCC
>CACSLK010012143.1:457102-492136 GCA_902706635.1 Striga hermonthica | reverse complement strand
CCCTCGGGCTGGGTGGCCTCATGTTTAGAACATTCCTAGCGGGTGGGCAAGTGTGAAGACCAAAACCCACCATGACTAAGGCCCTCGGGCTGGGTGGTCGCTTGTTTAGAACATT
Source organism: Striga hermonthica (assembly GCA_902706635.1). Lineage (NCBI taxonomy): Eukaryota > Viridiplantae > Streptophyta > Magnoliopsida > Lamiales > Orobanchaceae > Striga > Striga hermonthica. Next base: position 492,021 of record CACSLK010012143.1, on the reverse strand, counting down.
CCTTGGGGTGGGCAGGTTGGTCGATTACTCACGCCCTTGGGCTGGGTGGCCTCCTGTTTAGAACATTCCTCGCGGGTGGGCAAGTGTGAAGACCAAAACCCACCATGACTAAGGCCCTCGGGCTAGTTGGTCGCTTGTTTAGAACATCCCTTGGGGTGGGCAGGTTGGTCGATTACTCACCCCCTCGGGCTGGGTGGCCTCCTGTTTAGAACATTCCTCGCGGGTGGGCAAGTGTGAAGACCAAAACCCACCATGACTAAGGCCCTCGGGCTGGGTGGTCGCTTGTTCAGAACATCCCTTGGGCTGGGCTGGTTGGTCGATTACTCACGCCCTCGGGCTGGGTGGCCTCCTGTTTAGAACATTCCTCGCGGGTAGGCAAATGTGAAGACGGATTCCCCACGACCAAGACCTGGGAGCCTAGGGATAACATACGAAGATCAGAGAATCGAGATGAGCAGGATCTCAAAACCCAACGAACGAGCACCCAGTGAACGAGCGCTAGGATAGAAAGGTAAAGAGAGACGAAGCGGCACAAAAAAACCCATCATGTCTAAGGCCGTGAGGCTGGATGGTCGCATGTTTCGACCACCTTTGAAGGTGGGCATGTGTTCAAAAAATCTAAAACCCATCATGTCTAAGGCCGTGAGGCTGGATGGTCGCATGTTTCGAACACCTTTGAAGGTGGGCATGTGTTCAAAAAATCTAAAACCCATCATGTCTAAGCCCGTGAGGTTGGATGGTCGCATGTTTCGACCACCTCTGAAGGTGGGCATGTGTTCAAAAAATCTAAAACCCGTCATGTCTAAGGCCGTGAGGTTGGATGGTCGCATGTTTCGACCACCTCTGAAGGTGGGCATCTGTTCAAAAAATCTAAAACCCATTATGTTTAAGGCCGTAAGGCTGGATGGTCGCATGTTTAGAACATCTCCAAGGATGGACATGTGTTCAAAAATCTTATGTGAAGGGTACAGTATGTATGTGGTGCATGTTATGGCAAAACTTCGGATAATCAATCAAGTACAAAGCAAACACGATAGCATAATCAACATGGAGAATCGTTAAAAAGACATACAAGAACATCAAATCAGTTCGTTCAAAAGATCATCGACAACAAAGACGGCTTAAGCAAACATTCATATTCCAATAGATAATTGTCAACAGTACATCGCTCAGATTCGAAAAAGAAAGTATAATAAAAGAAGCTAATATAAGGAGGAGGGGTTGCAGTCGAGTCCGCGTTGCTCTGATTAGCATTTGGCTAGGGCAGATGGCTAGTCCCGGAGGTCGAGTCGCAAGCTTCATTAAGTGGACGTTGGCGAATAGACTCAGTCATCATGGCCAACATCGAGGCTCGAGGAGTTAGACCATCGGGCAGAGCATAAGTTTTCTTCAAGATATCTGATCGAGCCAGAGTCCTTTCAAGTAGCCCCGACCACCACTATTGCTTGGATGGTAGGCTAGGATCACCCTGGAAGCTAGAAGGGACCTTGGGCAAGGCCTCCCAGATAGCCCCAGGGTCGAGCTACTCGAAGTCGTCCTTGGCGATCTGCTCGCCGGCCTTCTGAAGGGCGAACTGAAAGTAGTCCACCCCAAAGTCTTGCACCTCCTTCAAAAATTGGGGTGACTGCATATAATCGGCCACCACTTGTTCACGAAACTCGTGGAGGAAAAGCTGCCCAGTTTTTGTGCCCCACATCATTTGCCGAGCTCGAAGAGCTGCAGCATCAGCGTAGCGTTTGCATTGGCTGGCGTGGGCAGCCCTTTCTTTGGCTAAGATAGCCTCCAGCTCAGCTCGAGCAGCCTCTGCCTACACCCGAGCAGCCTCTGCCTGTGCTCGAGCAGCCTCTGACTGCACTCGAGCAGCCTCCGACTGTGCTCGAGCAGCCTCTGCTTGGGTTCGAGCAATCCGCTCTTGCTCGAGCGCAGTCTCCTTCTACTTCAGCGCGGTTTCTTTTCGGCCACCGCAATCTCCTTTACCGCGAGGGCGGCTTCTCTCTCCGCGAGAGCCTCATTCTTCTTTGTGAGCTCTTCATCAAGGGACTTAACCTTGACTTCGAACTCGACCTTCTGTTCTGTCTGTGTCTCGCGGAGTTTAGCGTTGGGTCGAGTTTTTATCTTACAGGTAGCCAATGGTGCTCTCGAGGCCCTTTATCGACTTACCCAAGCTGTCTCGGGCCTCCTTAGCCAAAGGCAAAAAATCGACCAAGCCCTATCAACAAAAACGATAAGATAATTCAATCTATGTATCGACAAAGGAAAATGAAAGGGACCAATGTAAAGTTAGAGACGAATAATACCTGGGCGAGCCACTGCACGAGCTTATCGCCAACCTCGGGCAGAGTGACGCTAGCCTTCTTGCGGTCGTCCTCGAGTAGGGCACCCTCGAGACGGTCGGCCACCTCATTTACGGAGGCCGACAACAAGGAGGTAGGCTTGGGAGCCAGCGGGTCAGGCCAAGAATGGCTGGCTCGCCCCTTTTTCCACACCGCGTTGCCCTGGTCGGTGCGGGAACCCTTCCCCAGGGCCAGCTCGCGCCCCGTGTCATCTCGGCCACCGGACTCGACCAGTGCCTTGGTCGAGTTAGCGGAGGGGGTCTGAGAAGACTGTCGGTCGAGGAGAGTTTTCCCTTGAATTTTGGAGGAGGGCTCAGGAGTTTTAGTTTTGGAGGAGGGCTCGTGACTTTTGGTTTTAGAGGATGGCTCGCATGTTGTGGTTTTTGAGGACGATTCAGGGGCTTTATCCTTGGTTTTGGAAGAGGCGATATTTTGGGAGGTGTTGGCACGAGAATCGTTTTTGTGAGAAGAAGATTGGGTTTTGTGAGAAGAAGATTGGTTGGCATCGGTTTTCTGGTGACGGTCGGCAATTTTTTTATGGTCGTCAGCCTTGGAGGAGATCGAGGACCTTGTGGTCGATTGAGAGGTAGACTTGTGCTGCGGGTTCTTCTCGGAAAGAGGCTGAGAAGTTTGTCCTTGTGGCGGCTTTGATGATGGATGTTGCTGCTGTTGTTGCTGTGGCTGTTGCTGCTACTGCGGCCCAGGCGGCGGAGGTGGGGGCAAAGGGGTCTCTCGCAGAGGCGACCACGGCTGTGGCTCCGGTCGAGACCTAGAAGAAGTGGTCGACTCCTCAGCCTGGCCCCCGGCCGACTAAAAAATAGTCCCCGTCTTCTTTTTTAGAGGAGTTTTCCTCAGAGGGATATTGAAACTGGGCACCTCTGCAAGAAAATCACAACACAGATTACATACGATAATCAGCCAAAATTACTCAGAACAAAAATAGAGAAACGAATAAACACTTGACTAATCTGCTCGAGGATTACCTGGATCATCTTCAAATTGAATGAGATCGAGGATCTCATCGGTAGGAGGAGGACAAGTTCTATGAGTAGGGAGACCACAGTGGTGGAGAAGATTTTCATCCTTAAGAAGTCTTTCTGACGCAACGGACTTGGAGTTCCAAGTGTGGACCCGTTGGTCGAACAGGGGGTTTGGAGGAGGGGCCGAAGCCGCCTCTTGTGAAACACTCCTGACCCAAGGGATCGAGGGCCAAGAAAAAGGGACATCATGCCGAACAAAGATGAATTTATCGCTCCACTTAGGAAGATTAGAAGGAATGTCGTTAATAAAATGGGCGCCGTTGCGGCTCTTCAAATAAAGGCCTTGACCTTGCTTAGATGGGGTATAGCAATAGTGGAAAAATCTAGGTCGAATCGACCTAAACGGACGTGACAGATAATAATGAAGGTGTTCATGAAACGGATAGCATTAGAAGGAAGTTGATGTAGGGGAAGCGAGAACCACTCGCAAATGCGAAGCAGCTCGAGACTTAGGGGGAAGCGGAGGCCGAGTTTAAACTGAATCTCGAAAAAAGTATAACAATCCTGCGGAGGATGATCGTATATGTCAGAAGAAGAAGACCTAAAGAACGCGCAACCAAGAGGTTGGCCGATTTTTTTAGGTTTGAACCAAGGGTGGGAGAGAGAAGTGGAAGATGGACGCTTGGAAAGTTTCTTGGTCGAAGATCGTTTAGGAGGAGAATTCGAAGGTCCAGGTGTAAAGGAAGAAGGCGGAATGGTCGAAGATGCGGGAACAGTGGGTGGAGGAGAAAGGGTCTCGCCCTCTTCTGGCTCGTCTAACGCGCCGAGAGCAGGTCGGCGGCGGCGGAGAGGAATGTTATCCATGGTATCCCCGGAGTTGGAAGAAGCAACGCGGGCAGTAAAAACGATTGTTGGAACGGTCTCGCCGGGACAGAGAATCGAAAGAGGAACGGCCTCAAGTGCGGAAGGCATGATCTCAACCGATACAGAGGAGGTGGCCGAGGTAGCAGGATCTGAAAACAAAAAAAGAAAGGAACAATATCAAATAGAGGAATTTTGGTAACAAAGGAGAGAGGAAGGAGGAGAAGGCTTTCAAAATTAGTGGTTCACGAAAGGGGCAATTTTGAAGAAATGATATAGGGATTCCGAGAGAATTTCAAAGGGAGAGGACGAAATCTACAACGATTAACAGGCGAGCACGAAAATTCAACACACAGATTCAAAACACGCAATCAGCAAAACTTCAGATACCCAATTCGAAAAAAAAAAGAAAGAAAAAATTGTCAAAACACAAAATTTCAAGTATAAGAAGCATAGATCAGGCGAACAACAACTTACTCATAACCGCAGAGGAAGAATCGGGAAGACTCAGAGATTGCAGGGAAATCGCCGAGGAAGATAGAGTTTTTGCAGAAAGGATCTTAGACGCAGGAGAGTTCAAAATTGCAAGGGTGGAATAAGTCTGGAAATTCACTAAGTGTGGGATTTATACCTTGGAGAGTCTAAGGGTTGAAAAGATGGGGACCGTTGGATCAAAATTGGATCGTATGGTGGACAGCATTAATTGGCGCGGCACTCAAAGTGGGCGAGTTATGCGAGGAGGCGTTATCATTAAGACACCAGGCAAGTACCTGACAAGCGGGACACGTGGCGAAAAAGCAGATACGACAGAAAGGGCGTGTGGCAGAAGACTTTATTTCTGGCAATTAATGAGGCATTATTCAAAAATTAAGCGGGAAACCCGTTAGGGGGTCGATATTTGGCACCACGCCACCCAAGAGGTCGAGGAAGTACAAATTCACTCTTAGATTGAGTCATTTAGACTCGACCAGAGTGGGGGGACTAGATGATATAGGATATTATATACTCCAAGATAAACCGGTCTGCTGAACTGGTTTGGGGAGTCATACTATGAAGGAATCGAGCCAGGAAATGAGAAGATCGATCAAAATAACTTGTCGACCAGCCAAGTAGTCGACCAATCTATCGCTCGATCAAACAAACGATCGAGTAACCTTATCGACCTCAACAGGTCGAGCATCTCGCGGACTCAACACTCAACAGATCGGCCTTGTCACAAGCGCGTGTAAGAGCCTCCAACCGAATTCTAGGAGAATATTTACCCCATGCGCAGGAGGACACGTGTCGAGAAAGTATTAGGCGATAGCGATAACCACTTCTGACAGCTCCCAACGCCCCGCGCCACCACTGACATGTGTGCGGCGTGTCAGAGTACGGACGGGCATCTTGGGCAGCCAACTCATCCTTATCCGGGAAACTATTAGGGCAGGTATCTCACCCCTATATAAAGGGGGTGAGCCTTTCTCCGTTAACACAATTTTTCCATTATTCACTTCAATATACTCATACACATACTGACTTAAGCATCGGAGGCTCTTCACCGGACACAACCCCCAGTGTGGGAGTTGCTTGCAAGTTTCCCGCATTCTACCGGCGAGGACAAGAACTGATCTACCCCAAACCGGGCCAGGACGCTAACACTTGCATTAATCTCGGTGTCCAGGTGGGTCTTATTTAAATTGTTTATGCCATGAATGATAATGTTTATATTTGTGGGTATGATCTATGAATGAACATGAAATATGTACCTATCAATGTGAGCTGTTACGGCCGTCGGTACGGTTATCCCCGTCGATGTAATACGGTGGCCCTTGTGAGGCAAGCCTCCTTAAGTCCTGATATGGTCGTGCGCTTGCGAGGTACGTAAGTCCATATGGAAGGCCGTGTCCGTAGCGTGGCATGTACTCCCACCTTCGGGTAATGAATCCCCGTTTTGCGGCTAGCAATAGATGTGCACAAGAGTAATGTAGTTGTTGTGATCTTGATAGGAGACGAGATATGATATGATTATTTTATTTTCATGTTGTGACCATACTATTTTGACATGTCATCATTTATGTGCATAGTAAAGAGCACTACGTTCATTTTGTGCTCACTCCCACCTGCTCTTCACGGATGCAGGTTAAGCAGGTATTGGGTGACGAGGAAAGACGAGTGAGTCGGTTATTGATTATGTCTATTTGTGCTTCCGCATTTGAATAAATGTTTTAGTCTTTGGAACCTTGTTTTGGGTTAAGACATGAAGACCATTGTGGAAACTCCTGTTTGAGTATGTTGGATTTTTGGGAAATTTTGACGAACCTAATATGAATTGGTCATCATGTGTTTGGTTATTTCATGCTTTCGTTTATGAGCTGAATAACTTATGCTGAAAATCAGGTTAATCAAAACCATGTGAAAAACCGAGTAATGAATCCCCGAGTAACCAGATATGACTTGGTTGATGTTAAATGTTTGAATAACGCCCATGTTTTTGAAAATAAGTTCGAAAAATTATTTACTGATTTTTGGAAAGTTCAGAATTTCTTTAAAATCAAAGTGGGGTGTTATAGTTTGGTATCAGAGTCAGTCTGTCTTTCTGTAGACTGGTCTATATGTGAATAACTTGTTTATGTTATTTAGACCTTGTGTTGACCACTCGTCTTCGTCACGCCGCACTGCTTAAGGTATGTTTTATATAAGTATCAATGAAAATACTTATAATGTGAATTGTGATTTTGCACGAGTAGTAATGAAACTACTTGTGATGTTTTACATGAGTAGCAATGAAACTACTTATGAGGTTTTGCATGAGTAGCAATGAGACTACTTATGAAGTGTTATATATGTTGTTTTGGGGCTTAGGAAATCTATCCACCTCAAGTTATGTGAACTCTAGATTTTGACATTGAACTCTAGTGATATAGAGTTAAGTTCAGATTGTAGAGATTCCTAGTTGTGAGTTTCAGTATATTATCATTGAGATAAGTGTTGTTTATAGCATTTCTCGCTATAAGATTCGTTCAGTGTCCTTAGAGTAGGACCATTCATGACCCATCTCGAAAGAGAAAGGTTAAGTACCGAGTGAACCTCTAGTGTATGAGATCACTCGGGGAATTATAACCTCAGTCGTCGAGGACAGGGAGTGTCATTTAGATGCCGCGAATTGGTTACTCATCGACCCCCGTAGTTGGGAGAATCTAATGCGCATCACCGTCGTAACTCTGGAGAGTGTCTAAGCCTCGAGAGGGACAATGGTTGATAATTCTCGTACGTTAGATCAAGCGTAAGTCCTGAAGACTGATGCATGGATGAAAGACGACGACGTCGTCCATAGGACGAGTGGATTTCTTCGACATCACGTGAATATCTTGTGAGTTGGCTGCGAGGCGCGCAGTTGTAAAAGGTATGAATTTGTAGTTAAGCCTGATATTGAGGCTCTATAAGACTCGAGATGTTAAAGTTGATGTTATGAAAAGCATGCTGATATGATTTAACTTGATGATTATTGCACGACTGGGATTCTTTAAAACATGTTATGTGGTGATCGTATGAGTTCATGTGAATTTTTGTTAAAAATCATGTTAGGGCTGACTCTCTTATATTGTATATGCGCGTACATGAGGTGTATATTGTGATTACATGTGACCCCTGATGCTATGTACATAAAATTATGTTTTTGTGCTGAAAATCGTATGAGAACTTCTCGTTATAGCTTCTGTTTGTGCTTGGATTATCCTAGCCTAAAAGCTATTTTCTTAAGAGTTCTTCATAAATTTTGTAGTACTTTGAGTTAGGTTTCTGTGAGTTTTAAAATTTCATGATTCGGAGTTGAATTAAATTTATTATGAATTTTTGAAGTTGTAACTGCGAGCAGTTTTTGAAATTCCGGGCAGAATTGTGAATCATGATGTTGGGCTATTTTTGACAATTTAAATGTGACTATGTGAAAATATGATTAATATAAAACTTGTAGTACATGTTATAAGATTTCTTTGGGATTTAAAATCATGTTAGTTGGGGTTCTCGTTGATTTTATATGAATTTTCAAAGATGGGGTTATGCCCAGAATTTTTGAAATAGTGGCAGTGTATATGACTGAAATGTATATTCTGAAATGGGGCCTTTAACGTGATTATTCTTAACAATGCTCTTCTTGAAACTTGTTTCTTTTTCAGGTAGTTTCTGTAAGTTTTGAGTTTGTTTGATTTAGAGTATCATAACATGGGATATCGTTGTTTTGATGAATTGCTGCAAATTTATAAATAGTTTCGTAGGCAGATTTCTTGACCTAAATGTTTTATGCTGAAACTCGGTTTTAAAGTTATTTTTAGCTTAAGTGATCAACATGAAAGTTGTAGATAATTAAGTTAGCTATCATGGAGGGTTTGAAGATCAGTAATATCATGTCTGTAGCTTCGGTTATTGTGTATACACTGAGAACCTGTCAAGCTGTATGTCTTAATTTATCCACTGCACCTATGTTTTGTATGTTTGCTGTATTATGTGCATTTAAATGATTTTATCTGCCTGTGTGTTCTTCATGAAAGTGATAGAGGCTTGAGTTAGGGATACTTTTCAAGTGGTTTTATCATGATATGATATGTAAACTGAAAGCTACATGCATTTTCAATTCATCACGCATGCTGGAAATTGGTGCAAGTTCATGTTTAGGTTTCTAAATTGAGTTGTGAATTTCAAAATTAGCTTTTCATCAATTTTTATGTATATGATTAGTATGATAATGTTAGCTAGAAACACTTGCGAGAGAAGCTTTACGCAAGACCTCGAAGTGTGAATGCTATAGGTTGTGTATGGGGATGAACTCGTTTAAGACTACCGGCACGATTAGCTGCCAGAGTAAAAGTTGTCGTGATGGCCGACATTGTTGGTCGGAAGAGTCAAACAAGCTTACCATTATGTTGTTCGGCATTGACCGCCGAGTTAGTATTGTTCCTGGCGGTGACGCCAATGCTCGATCTCTTTTGGAAAAATTGTTCTTGTCAACCCAAACCTTTGTGATTTTGAGTCTTGGGAGAAACCCTTTTTTCCATTTGAGTACCTAGGAATTTTGAAACCCAAAAATTGAAATTTCTGGTATGTGCCTTGAACGCAGCGTCGAACCTGACTGGGTGTAGCCACGCGAAGTGGTGGCCGAGCCTGCACTCCCGTGCTGAGAGACCTGAGGCCAACTGCAGTGGCCGACCGTTGACTGGCACGAGAGTTGCCGCCGCCATCACCGAACGCCAAACACCCCAGGTCAGTGTGTACAGCCAAACCTTGACCTTGTAGCTGGCATCCGAGTGGGTACATGCATGTATCCCAGCGCTCCGCATATACAGCGCCAGCATGTGTGTCACCTCTCGGATGACAGTGCATTAAACCCAGTCCGACCTTGTCGTTTTAGGGGTCTTTGAACCAGATTTTTGGTCAAAGTGTATGTTGATCTTTCGAGTCGTTGTGTGAATGCCCTAATCAACATCCCCAGTGTATGAGGTTTGTCGATTAGTTTTCCATGCCACATGCGAGATTTTCTCAAGATGGCGAGATAGTAGTTTCCGTAGTAATGTGGAGTCGGAGCCTTGAGTCTCGACTGGAGACCGACTCCACGGGAGGAAATCGTTATTGAGTATCTTGTCGTTACTCTCGAAGCCGCATACGAGGTGTTACTCGTGTCAGCAATGGGTGAGGCCTTGTCATCGGTATCAAACAGAATCATGTGTTCTAAATGTACCAAGTTTGAGTATAAGTGTTTATAGTCTGTCCTATTATGGTTCTTCGACCAAGTCGATAACTTAGCCTGATGATTGACTCCACCACCGGGACATGTGAGGAATGCATGACACGTTCTAAGCCTCATAATGGAGGGAATGTGTGCGTGATCTCGAAGTTGTGTGAATTGTGACGAGCTGTGTGATAAGCAGAACCCTACCTGTATGGAGGTACCGGTGACCTGTTGGGACCAAGGGTGCATCAGGGAACGATCGGGAGGGGCACTCATCAAAGTCCAATGGTTGTAGTCAAGTCGAGGGTGAGATGACTTGGCAGAGGGAGACCGAGGTTCGGAGGGAGTACCTGACCCTCATATTTTGATGTTTTCTTTTGTACTCTCTTAGTTTCTAATTGTTTGTTTTTGAATTCCGAGGACGAAATTCTTTGTAAGGTGGATAGACTGTAACGCCCCATTCGATTTATAAGATTTCTCGGAATATTATATTTTTCGAATATTATTTATAAGGATATATTCATTTTATTAGCCGCGATGTCGACTTGAATAATAGGTTGGCACACTCGATCGTTTTATTAAAAAACGTTCGTCGTAGGCGATTGCGGTTTAATCGTGCGACCCGAATTTAATCCGTTTGAATATGGAATAATTGGGTTATTATTATTTATTGTCTTTATTATTGTTATTATAATTATTAATATTTATTTTAAATGTCTAATTTTCCTAGGTGATTAATGTGTGTAAATATCATTATGTGTACTATATTTATTTAAAATGTGTTAATTGTGTATTTTTACTAATATTAAAATGGGTTATATACATATATAATTATTGTTCGATTATCATCGAGCCTCGTCTATCCTAATGTTGAGACGGGAGAACCGAACCGGCCGAGCCCGACCCGGTTCCTCTCTCTCCCTCTCTCGTGCGTGTGTGTATCTTGTGGGTTAAGTAAAGAAAACCCTATCTATATAATTGAGAGAGAGCCCTTAGTAGATCAAATCAATACCCGCAGCTTTTGTTTTTCCTCTGTTAAATTCGCTCGTCGTCCCAACAGAGAAAGATAATCTTTCGCTCAACCTGTTAGTCGACCATCGACCTTCACCATCTTCTGTCATCATCATCATCGAACCACCGTCTCTCCATCTTCAGCACTCACGCCATCATCACCATGGTCCGACACGAACAGGGACAGAATCTCGTGACCTTCAAGCCTTGTCCCGGCGAGTTGTGAACCAGGCCGGCGAGACCCTGCGCTTCCCGGCGAATTCCTCAGTCGCACACCCTCTTCACGACCAGCCTTCCGGCGCACCAGACCGCAGGTCGCCACCCTCTGTTCCCTGCTCACGCAGCCCCTCCTCGTGATCATCATCACCATCGAAATCGCCGGACCACCGTTCTTAGCCATCGGGTCCCGTCGAGTCCCGTCGGAGTGTCGAGCATAGCCGTTGAGCCCCGTCGTGTTCCGTCGGAGTGCCGAACAAAGCCGGCGAGTCCCAACGTATATTTTTCCTTCTGCTCGCACGACATCGTCATCCCCGCTTACGTTGGATGCGTGAACCAATCAGCTCCGGCCATCACCATCGCGTCGCCTTTGGCAGTTGCACACCACCGAGTTCAGCGTCACCATCGCAGCTCGATAATGTGAAGGTCCTGTACCTAGATTCCGGCGATCCTCCAAAGCTACACGCGCCTCCTTTCAGCAGCCCTTCGTTCCTGTGCGGGAAGAACAACGGCACCTCGTGGCCGACGCTATTTCAAGGCCCTGTGTTCATGAGATCCCTGCTCCGGTTTCATTCGTGCACCACCGTGAGACCACCAGCTGGTTGTCCTCCCCACTGCTGTACCTCCCTTCCGGCGAGACAAGAGTATCCGTCGAGCCCCGTTGTGCCATTCGTTGCTTTCGTCCCATTTTTCGAATGTTTACCGAGAACAGTACTTAGGCTCGAACTCTGTCTCGTTTTGATTTCATGTATTGTGGTATTGTGCTATATTATGTGTTGAACATGTGAATTATGAGTTTATTACGTGCCTTGGATATGTGTTTGTATGAATTATGAGAATTTATATGTGTTTTGGATATCAAAGTGATTGCCGTCACTTTGGTCGTTATCGAACTGAGTTTCGAGTGGTATTTTTTGTGGAAATCTAGGAGTTATAGGTACTTGGAGTTTTTATTGATTTATTGGTTTTGATTTGACGTCGTTTCAATATGTATATCATGAGTTATGAATTTTCTAAACCGAGCATACTTCTGAATTGTAATTAATTCATGATAAATCGTGTGATTGCCTGAATGCCGTTAAATTTCATAGGTGATGTCCTGTGATGATTTTTTAAGTCGTGTAAAATGTTCAAGTTGAAACTCCATCTGTAGCTATTTTAATTAATTAAATCGGTTTCTGGTCAGAATTTTATAAAATTCATTAAATATCGTACAGTTAGATTTTTGAGCTGAAACTTTGAGGAGTATGTTATTTTGATTTTTTGTTGTTTCAAAATATTAAATTCAAATTCAATGTGTAGCTATATGAACTGTTAACGTCGGATTTTGACACTATTTTTGCTTTAATTATTTGAAAATGCTCCCGGATGAATTTAGGGCTTAAACTTGGTGAAGTTATATGTTTTTGTATGCTCTCTGATGTAGTAAAGTTTCAAGTGGATTGATTTAGTCTAACTCCGGATTCTGAATTTTGTTTATTTTGGAGTCTTAATGCTCGGTTATCCGTTGTCTAGGTTTGGGTTGGATTTTATTGATGTTGACATGATTTATGTGTATTACCTGAGGTATATGAGTTATGTTCAGGTCTAGTAGTCACTCCATTGTACTTAACTCGGTCAAGGAATCCACGAGTCACTTAGTCGATATGATTTCGTCTAAGTATATGTGCTTTGTGTGGTCTTGTATTGGATAGTCAGTTGATAGGCTATTATAATTGTTGTAGGTTCATCGAGCTGAACTTATGCCATTATTCCTTCAACCCTGTGTTTGGCTATATCTTGGTGTCCAGGTGGGTCTTATTTAAATTGTCTATGCCATGAATGATAATGTTTATATTTGTGGGTATGATCTATGCATGAACGTGAAATATGTAACCTATCGATGTGAGCTGTTACGGCCGTCGGTACGATTATTCCCGTCGATGTAATACGGTTGCCCTTGTGAGGCAAGTCTCCTTAAGTCCTGATATGGTCGTGCCCTTGCGAGGTACGTAAGTCCATATGGAAGGTCGTGTCCGTAGCGTGGCATGTACTCCCGCCTTCGGGTAATGAATCCCCATTCTGCGGCTAGCGATAGATGTGCACAGGAGTAATGTAGTTGTTGTGATCTTGATAGGAGACGAGATATGATATGATTATTTCATTTTCATGCTGCGACCATACTATTTTGACATGTCATCATTTATGTGCATAGTAGTGAGCACTACGTTCATTTTGTGCTCACTCCCACCTGCTCTTCACGGATGCAGGTTAAGCAGGTGCTGGGTGACGAGGAAAGACGAGTGGGTCGGTTATTGATTATGTTTATTTATGCTTCCGGATTTGAATAAATGTTTTAGTCTTTGGAACCTTGTTTTGGGTTAAGACCTGAAGACCGTTGTGGAAACTCCTGTTTGATTATGTTGTATTTTTGGGATATTTTGATGAACCTAATATGAATTGGTCATCATGTGTTTGGTTATTTCATGCTTTCGTTTATGAGCTGAATAACTTATGTTGAAAATCAGGTTAATGAAAACCAAGTGAAAAAACGGGTAATGAATCCCCGAGCAACCAGATATGACTTGGTTGATGTTAAATGTTTGAATAACGCCCATGTTTTCGAAAATAAATTTGAAAAATTATTTATTGATTTTTCGAAAGTTCGGAATTTCTTTAAAATCAAAGTGGGGTGTTACAAGTTCATTAATTAATTCCGGTCCGGTTATTTTTAGAAATAGATTTTATTAGTAGGGATGAATTATTTTGAATTGTTTGATAAGTTTATGATTAATTTGACAGAAGTGTCTAATTTAATCATTTGAGTAAAATAATTAATTTAGACATTATAGTCTATTTAAATTATTAAGAGAGAAGTATGAAGGTTTTAAAATTTTTGGGTTTTTCGGTTTTTGATTGTAGTCGGAATTTAAGTCCGATTTCACTTCCAGAAAATAAATTAAATTATTTCCTCTCTATATTTTTAGTAGACTACAAGATAAGAAAAGTTTTTTAGCATTAAAAGGAAAAATGCCAAAAGCAAAAGAAGGAAAATGAAATTGTTAGAATTTTCGATTTTACGGTAATTGTTCGTTTTAAGTCAAAATTCAGTTCCATAAAATGGAGATTTTTCTATAAGTCACGAATTTTATCATCAAAATCAGAATAAGATAAATGATATATCACCAAATGGCCATTTATAAGCATTGACTATAGATTGGTTAAGTTAATAAGTTAAGATTTCCATTTATTATCTTTATTTATTTTTACAAGTTTTGATTATTTATTATGTTTATTTCTTCACTCAATCATCTTGTCCCCTCTTTTGTGGCTATAAATAGAGGCCTTAAATAAGATTATTTTCATCAAAGAAAAGTTTCAAAAGTTATGTAACTCATTAGAGAGAAATAAGTTGTGGGAATTTTGGAGAGGCGAAGAATTAATTTTCAAGTTCAAATTTTAGTTTCAAGCAAGAAGAAGAAGGTAATAAGTCATTCTTTTAGCATTCATTATATATAATTTAAAGTGCCTTAATATGTGTTATAATGTGTTAAAGTTCCAGCCTTTAAGTATTTATAATCATGTCATGAAGTAAGAAGTTATGGTAGATCGTGTGCATGATTGTTATGTGTTGTTGATTTCAAAATTAAGCATGCTATGTTTAACCTGGTATGTTAAGCTTATTATCTCTAATTTTTGTGTAAATAATGAGTACATAGGAGCAAGAATCATGTCTTTTGGTTAAGTATAGCTCGAGTTATAGATTTTTAAAGTTTATCATGCAAGCTGAAGTTTATGTGCATGTTTCCAGCAGTGACTTTGAACGGGAATACGTTGAGATATATGCATGATAAAATTATGAAATTTTTCTGACATGTCAATATATATGTTGAGATCATTCTTGCCCAATTTCATGATTATAAGTTGAGAAATGAATGAGTTCAAATGTTTATACCCCATGCATGTCAAGATGATTTTATATGCAAGAGTACTCAGTCCAAGTTCGATTTTTTAACATGAATCTTTTATGTAAAATTCTCACATGAGGGATGAACAATTTGACCAAGTTTCAACTTAATATGTTGATTATACGATTTTATAAAATTGTTGAAGTTTCGCATGTAAATAGCATATTTTCATGTTATGATTAGCACTTAAGTTAAATTTCTATCGTTGGAAAAAAAAAAAAAGATTAGCACTTAAGTTAAATGTGCTTTAAATTCGAATTTTTATTACCAAGCATGTTTAAGCCGAGTTTGATAGCTATAAATCCTTATAAATTATGTATATGATGTTGATAAAAGTTGAGCATGTTTGAGTTCAAGTACTCGGTCATCTATTATGTGAAATTTAGCTTATTTTCACTTCCGAGTCATTTTAATTTACATGAGAGTATAAGTCAATATCTAAGATTCAGAAATCATGATTTATATGGTTTAAGTTTGGCCTTAAGTAAAAGCTCAAGTCAAGTTGTTCAATGAATTAGTGTTCATTTGAGCTATAGTAGGAATTTTTTTTAAGATTCAGATAAGTTATCAGTTGAGGTTAAAACATCTTATTGAGTATATGAGCATAGTACTTAGTATATTTGTCTATATTTTTATGTAGCTTGAGGAGTTAGCTACCCAAGAGCAACACTTACGATTTTCAAACATTTTCGAATAAGAAAGGCGGGGACCCAGCCTGGGTATTACATTGACTATAATAGCTATATCATGTCCGAGGTATGTATACAGTTTATAAAGTTCTGGTGGAGGTCCCAAGTTGCCTTCGTAAATATCCATCAGAATTAAGCTCGCCCGTCAAGACTAGGTTCTGTGGGAGGCGACCCCCAGAATGTGACCACTTGAGAACCGGCCAGTTACCGGTAGTTGCACAGTTCAGTTACAGTTACCGGTCAGATACCGGGAGACTAAGTACAGATATATACCGACGATTATGATATTGATATTATTATTGCTGTTTACTTTAGTATGGGATTTTACGGAGTACAGTAGATTAGTACGCACGCCCCACTATTATCATTTTCAGGTAGCAGGTCGACCCGGAGGTGTGAGCTCAGATGTGGTGGTGATGATTGTGCATTTGTTTCAGTGGACATTTATGGACTTTTTATGTCTATAAAATTATTCACGCTTTTAAGATTTTTCAGCTACGCATTTAAGTTTCGAACTTGCATGTTATATATTTTCAGATATACAGATGTAACTGGTTCGCCAGTATAAACAGGTTTTCAGTTTTACATGCTTGTTTCGATAAATATTTAAAATTTGTTTTCTTATGTCTAAATCAGCAGTTAGACCAAGTTTAAAGAAAAACAAATTTTTAGAAAAGATAAGTTTTAGTAGCATCCTGAGTTGAGCGCAAAAGATTTCGAAAAAATTATAAGCATTTTCGAAGTAAAAGTTGCGAAAAATTTACTCTGATAAGCGGGGTGTTACACTCGACCTAGAATAGATGAAACCATTAAAAGCACTGATTCCTGATGGGCTTCATGCCATGTTGTTTCAGCGCAAGTGGAAGATGGTAGGCCCGGAAGTATGTGAGATGATCTGGAACTTCTTCAGTAGAGAAAGCCTGCCATCAGACCTCAGTAAAGCCTTGATTGTCCTTATTCCGAAGGTAGCGAACCCAAAAAACATTAAGCGTTTTCGGCCTATTAGCCTCCTTAACGTGGCATACAAGTTGATTAAGAAGATAATGGTGAATCACATAAAACCGGTGCTCCGTTGCTTATTGGTCAAAATCAGTCTAGTTTTGTTCTCGGCTGGCACATCACGAATAATATGATTGTGGCTCATGAATTAATTCACTCGATACGCACCAAGTCGGGTAGAAAAGGGTTCATGGTTATTAAAGTTGATTTGGAGAAAGCTTATGATTTCCTTCGGTGGGATTTTGTGAACAAAACTCTTCGTGCGGCTGGCTTTCCGATTGAGTTTGTTCGGCACATCATGGCTTGTGTTCGGTCATCGGCCATGCATTTATTCTTTAATGGGGCTGTCAATGCTGAATTCCTTCCCAATCGAGGAGTACGACAGGAAGACCCAATCTCGCCTTATTTATTTATGTTATGCATCGAAAGACTAGCCCACTTAATCCATATCATGTTTCAGCTGGGACGTGGCAACCGATGAAGGTTGGTGGGGACGAGGTTCAAGTTCCACTACTCATGTTTGCCGACGATCTTCTATTGTTTCTTGAAGCTGCCGACGATCAAACGCATTTAGTTCATTCGGTACTCTCAGATTTTAGCTCCATGTTAGGGCTGAAGATTAGCCAAGCTAAGACTGAAGTCTTTTTTTTTTTCAAAAAATGTCCCAGTTGGACTTCAACAATCACTTGCTAATACTATGGGTTTTTCGGTCTCCCCCACCCTCGAGAAGTATTTTGGAGTACCGGTATTGCACAGTCATGTTACCAATCACACTTATGGAGATATTCTCGACAAGTCAGATGTGAGGTTACCAGGATGGCAGGCGAGCACGTTGTCACTTGTTGGTCGTCTTGTTCTTAAGCAGTCGGTGGTTACCTCTCTACCCTTTTACACCATGCAAACAACTTGGCTACCTAATGCGATATGTGATGGCTTAGAAAAGCGGTGCCGTAATTTTTTATGGGGCAGAAATAATACGAACATGAAAGTTCATCTTGTGTCTTGGGATACGGTGTGTCTTCCCAAAGAGCTAGGGGGCCTTGGAATTAAACGACAACGCGAGATGAATAGCGGCCTCTTAATGAAGCTTGGTTGGCCCCTCTTGACTAAGCCGCATGCATTGTGGGTTCGGCTCCTCCTTGCCATGTATAAACTGAATCCCATTTTGATGACGACCGAGTATGTATTTCCCAAGGGTTCAGCCCTTTTCCGAGCCATTAGTAAGGTGTGGCCGTTCGTGCGTTCTGGTGAGCGGTGGTCCGTTGGCGATGGAGCAACAATCCGTTTTTGGCGGGATATTTGGACACATAACACCCGACCTTGTCTTCACGAGGTGCAGGGCCCTATTCCATATCATCAACTCCACTGGACTGTGAGCATTATGTCGATGTATCGGGCTAATAAAAGTAGGAACTTGTAACGCCCCACTTTGATTTTAATGAAATCCCGGCTTTCTAAAAATTAGAACATCATTTTTCGAGCTCATTTTCGAAATCAAGGGCATTATCAAAACATTTACTTAGTCCAAGTCTTATCTGGACCCACGGGGATTCATTACCCAGTTTTCACAAGGTTTTCATTAACCCGAATCACGACATCTCACATGACATTCAGCTTAATCATAACAGCATGAATAATCTAAAATAAAACTGATATTCAATTTAACAAGTACTCCTGAATATCCAAAACATTCAAATATCCCAAATACCAGAATTCAAAACATAAGTTTGAAAATTTGTTCAACATGTCTCAATAATCTCAAACAAGAGTTCATAAAAATGCGGAAGCAAATGAAATAAATAAAAGTGTAACACCCCGCTTTTCCATAAATATCAGATTGCATTTTTCGCAAAAACTTTTCTACGTAAAATATTTTAATTTGCGAAATCCTTTTCGGGATGTTACTAAAAACCATTTCAGTGACATAAAATCCGTTATCTTTATTTAGGTTTAACTTTAGAGAAAAACGGTTTATTTTAAAATCAAACTAGTATGTGATACTGTATAAAATTCTGTCTAATTAAACTGATCAAATATAAAAATTGACATGCTAGTTAAAACATCGTAAAGTGATAGCGGAAGTCAAATGTGGTATAACATAAGTGTACAATAATGTACAATGGCTGGTAGCCATATTTGTGACCACGATCCACCAACCAGCTCACGCTTCTGGTCCGACTCTGTAACCTGAAAAACATAGAAATCGTGGGGCGTGAGCACTAAAAGCCACTGTGCTCCGAAGGAACTCATACTAAAGTAAACAGTGAAAATAATAACAATATCATGATCAATAGCATGTAGAAATGTGGTACCGGTACAATATAAAAACATGGCATGGCATGGCATAGCATAGTTGTAGCATAACTACAATATCTGCCAACACAAACGTGCTGAACACCATGTGCACACTCTAGCGGGCAGATAAAGCCACTAGAACCTAGAATGGATTTACGCACCTGGACACGGTTACCATTCCAAGCGGATACATAGCATGATACATACCTCAAACATGGTAGAGTAATTATAATCAATGTAATACACAGTCTGAGTCCCCACCTGAACCATCGATATGAAAATGGTAGTGCTGATAACTGTATACTGATTAAACTGTAAAATGATGTAAACAAATACTAAGTACAATGCTTAGACTAATTAAAATAACTGGTTAATATGTTTAGATGCTCGACTCGAACTAACATGACATCTGGACTTAATCGGTATAACTGGAACTAGTTTAAAATGGAACTGGGTTGATATGACTATGCCGAACTGGACTGGACTTAGAATTTAACTGAAATCCTGACATGAACATGGACCGGATTAGTAAATCTTAAAACAAGAGATAAACCGGTCTGAACCGGCTGGTTCACTAGCTGGCTGGACCGCCGGCCTGCTGTGGCTGGGTGGTCGGCCGCTAGCTTAGCCAACCGGCTTGGTCCCGCGCTGGGTATGCTGGAGCACGGGCGGGTTGCTAGCATGGACTGGGCTCAGCTAGGCCACTGCCGGGCGTAACTAGACATAACTGGGAACGGGCATGGGTGTTCGTGCATGCTGGCGTGCCACTGGGCGCAGCCGGCGTGAACTAGACCTCATCCGGCACGACAGGCATCAGCCTGTCCCAACTGGACATAACTTCGGGCGCTAGCGTGCGGCTGGCGCAACTGGCGCTCATGGAATGGCCATCGAGTGCAACTGGGCACGATCGACGGTCGACTGAACTCATGGCATGGCGATTGGCGCTGCCGGGCACTACGAGTGCCGGCACTTGCGCGACTGGGCACTGCCGGGTGCTACCGAGTGCCACAACATGCAACTAGGCACATGGACATGCGCTTAGACTCATCGGCGTGCACTAGGCATCGGCCGACTGTCGGGCGATCACACACGCTGCAAGGCGGCTGGGCGCTGCCCATGCTCGCTACTTGCTGCGAGTGTTGAACGCTCGCTGGCCTTAATATGGTCGAACTATTGGACTTGGTGCTGCGTAAGGCGAGGCGACTAGGCGCTACCCGGCGCTGCCTGCACTAGTTGGTGCTATGGGCGTCGGGCGCACGTTACATGACTCGCTGATACTTGTTATGGCCGGACGCACTGCACACGCTATGTGCGGGCAGGGCAATAACAACCGGCCTTTACCGGCCGTCCGGCGATTCCCTCCGGCAACATCAACATGAATCAACATAATTTAACATATAATTACTAAAGATAAGCAAATCACTCGAGAGATCATGGACATAGCTTAAAATTGCTCGATAAGGCATAAAGTCGGTTGTGGTGTGCGCTACATGCGCTACCAACAATTGTAACCGATTTGTCGGTCATTCAGCATTACTCATGGACAATTAACACTTGAAACAATAGAACATGACATAACGTGACTTAAAACACCTGAATTACTCGAGAATTTCCGGATATAGATGGACATGGCTCGGTTAGGCATTACATGACATGCTCGCGTAATAACTTGACTTCTAATAGACCGAACCTTATACTATGGACAAAATTTACTTAAAATAAGTACATGAACTGTAACACCCCACTTTGATTTTACAGAAATTCCGGACTTTCTAAAAATCAGTATAAAATTTTTTAGATCATTTTCGAAATACAATGGGTGTTAAACAATATTTTTCATAACCCAAGTCTTATCTGGGCCTACGGGGATTCATTACCCGGTTTTCACGAATGGTTTTCATTAACCAAAGCATAACACGAGACAAGATTCTCAAACGGGAATATTCAAACCGAAATATCATACCCATCATCAAGGGTTACACAAGTTTTTCCCAAAACAAAACAAGTCATAAGTTTTGGAAAAAGGTTTAAACAAGTCTCCACATAAAGGTCCAATAAAGCCTTATTTATTCTGCGGAAGCATAAAATTCATAATTAAATGACCGACCCACTCTCCTCTTCTCGTCACCCTCCTCTTGCTTAACTTGCATCGATGAAGAGCAGGTGGGGATGAGCACAAGATGCGTGCTCACCACTATGCACATATATCACAACATAAATAATGTAGAGAAGTTATGGTTACAGTATGAACATAAAACAATTATTCTGTCACGTCTCCTAATCACATGACAACATATTACCCACATGCACACATCTTTCATTAGCCAAGGAAAGGGGGTTCATTACCCTAACTCATGGGGGTACGTGCTATACGACAAGACACGACCTTTCATTAGGTCTTACGGAGACTTACCTCGCAAGGTAACCGTATTACATCGACGGGGACAACCGTACCGACGGCCGAATCAGCTCACGCCGATAGGCTACATGGTTTACGTACATACTAAAATCATACCAATTCAACATTATGATAAACACATATGGCATAACAAATTTTAGATTAAAACCCACCTGGTAGCAGCGAAAGAAATAACAATAAACGAGGCTCCGAAAATTGGTTTGAAGTAGACACCTCGATAACCTACAAGAAATCAAGGCAAACCCTCGATTACAACGAGAACCAACGAACGCACAAAATTAGTCAAAATCCGTCGACTAAGTGGGTCGTGGGAAATACTCGAGGAAAAATTGGAACACACGACTCGACTCGAACCAAGCACGAGAACATTCATTAAAGTCAAAAAAAGGTTGACCGAGTCAACCTAAGTCAACTGGGCAAAGACTCATGCCCTAAAATAAAAATCACACCACATAATATCACATAAATGCAGCATGAAAGATAATTCACTTAAAAAACCATTTTAAAACGCACTTTAAAGCTTTTTCGAAAGATGTGGTAATTTAATGCATAAATCGGGATGACCATGCAAACGATCATATAATATTATGAAATTCAAACCTAAGAAACATGCTACTGAACTAAGCATAATTTACAAATATCAATCCCTGAACCTTAACATGTGATTATTAAAGATTTTCCTAACATTTTGACAATTATACCACAATAATTATATCACTCAGCAAACGAATGCTAAATGCTCCAAAATTTTAACCACATACTACCAGTCATCAGAAACTCAACATATATAAATTTCATGATTTTAGGACAAGAATTCAATTTTATAAAATTCAAACATGTTTCTGTCCTGAAAACTAAACAATTATTAAAAATACCAAATCAACTCCAAAATTCACGAAATTTAAAACATTGGCTAAATCATGACAGTTGACCAACATATAAAATTTTCAGATCAAAATGACTGCTGGTCGATTTATAGGAATTTTACATGGTTCTAATCAGAAATTAGAATATTTATTAAAAATAGCAATACTGGTCCAAAAATTACGAAATTTATACACCTAGTTCAAAAATCATCAGGGAACAACATACTAAAATTTCACAACAAAATACTAAGGCTACGATTTTATACAAATATATCACGCTTCAGCAATTAACAAGACTTCAAAAAATCATATAGTACTCAAACAAGCCTAAGGATCTTAGACCTCTACACAAGGCCTAAGGATAAATGGGTGTTCCATGTCCTACCAGATTTCACCAAGAGAAGAGAAGTTAGGGATTTTTCATCCTAAATTCCCTAATTCTCATTAATACAAGCAAAAAACGATCAAAATAACGAATCGTCATGAACACAATGTAACTCTTCATGACAGCATATAGACATTGGAAACGAACATATATGCAGCCTCTAAAATGACAATTTCACAGCAAGATCAAACTCTTAACATCTTCTATAATCATAAGAACATCTTGGTCACATAAAATCATGTTCATTCTCAAAGGCCCCAACTGTTTTAAAGCAACAATATTTTTTTCATATCAAAAAAATATAGCAATCACATATAATGGGGGTATAGCCTTCGATTTACCGAGCACCGAGGGGAGACAACGACCAAGTGCTTGGAGAACGAAAGAGTCGGAACTCGGGGACGCAAAAGAATCGACGAGGATGCTCGTTGGGTTGCTGCGCGTGATCGACGGGGAAAAGTCGCTGCGTCGCTGTGCGTGGCTGAGGACGGCGCTTGCTCGTGGAAGAAGGGGCCTGCTCATGTGAACCGTCGGAGTTGCTGAGGTCGAAGCTCGCCGGGTAGCAGGTTGCAGCGGCTTGCTCGCGATTATGGTGGTAGCGATGATGATTGTGATCTCGTGATGAAAAGCAGCGATGGTTACTGATGGTGATGGCGAGGTTGAAAGGTGGGGCTGCGGGAGTGATTGAGTTGAGAGAGAGGAAGAGATATCGAGGGAGGGGGCAGATTCACAAAAAGCTGCGGGTTTTGCCTTCATAATGCTGAGGGTTTACTTTATATATATGTACATATATAATTAGGCTAATGCTATCATGATCCCCAAGCTAATATTCTACACACGCACACACGCGCGGGGTTGGAGGGGGCCGGATCTCCGGCGGGTCGGGTTTACATGCAAGTTTGAGATAACAACTCTTTCTCGGGCTCCATTAAAAACGCTCGATTATTAAAATAAAAACCGAACTAAAAAAATATATATAACACATTTTATTATTTTTAATTAATAATACATAATTAAGCACATTTTAATTAAATATAATATTTAGGCAATTGACAAATAAATTACACAATAATAATAATAATAATAATAATAATAATAATAATAATAATAATAATAATAATAATAATAATAATAATAATGATGGGAAAATAATAATAATAATAAGTCAAAATAAAACCCAAATAATTCTTATTCAAACGGGGCGTTACAGTCTACTCACCTTACAAAGAATTCCGTCCTCGGAATTCGATAACGAACAACTAGAAGGTAAGAGAGTACCAAAAGGAAACATCAAAATATGAGGGTTGGGTACTCCCTCCAAACCTCGGCCTCCCTCTGCCAAGTCGTCTCGCCCTCGATTTTGACTACAACCACTGGACTTCGACGAGTACCCCTCCCGGTCATTCCCTGATGGACCCTTGGTCCAAACAGGTCACCGGTACCCCCATATAGGTAAGGTTCTGCCTATCACGCAGCTCGTCACAATCCACAGATACCTCGAGATCACGCACACATTCCCTCCATCACGAGGCTAGAACGTGTCATGCATCCCCACACGTCCCGGTGGTGGAGTCAACCATCAGGCTAAGCTATTGACTTGGTCGAGAAATCATGATAAGACAGACTATCATCACTTATACTCAAACCTGGTACATTCAGAACACATGATTCTGTTTGATACCGATGACAAGGCCTCACCCATTGCCGACACGAGTAGCACCTCATGTGCGGCTTCGGGAGTAAAGACAAGATACTCGATAATGTTTTCCCCCCACGGAGTCCGACTCCAGTCGAGACACAAGGCTCCGCCCCCACATTACTACGGAAAACTACTATCCCGCCATCTCGAGAAAATCTCGCATGTGGCATGGGAAACTAATCGACAAACCTCATACAACGGGGATTGTTGATTAGGGCATTCACACAAGGACTCGAAAGATCAACATACACTTTGACCAAAATCTGGTTCAAAGACCCCTAAAAGGACAAGGTCGGACTGGGTTTAATTCACTGTCACCCGAGAGATGACACACACGCTGGCGCTGCATATGCGGGGCGCTAGGACGCGTGCATGTACCCACTCGGATACTAGCTACAAGGTCAAGGTTTGGCCGTACACACTGACCTGGGGAGTTTGGCGTTCGGTGATGGCGGCGGCAACCCTCGTGCGAGTCAACGGTCGGCCACTGCAGTTGGCCTCACGTCTCTCAGGACGGGCGTGCGAGTTCGGCCACCACTTCGCGTGGCTACACCCAGTCAGGTTCGGCGCTAGGTTCGAGGCACATACCAGAAATTTTAATTTTTGGATTTCACAAATCCTAGGTACTCAAATGGGAAAAAGGGTTTCTCCCAAGACTCAAAATCACAAAGGTTTGGGTTGACAAGAACAATTTTCCCAAAAGGGATCGAGCATGGGCGTCACCACCAAGAACAATCTTAACTCGCGCGGTCAATGCCGAACAACAGAATGGTTAGCTCGTTTGACTCTTCCGACCAACAATGTCGGCCGTCACGACAACTTTTACTCTGGTAGCTAATCGGTAGTCCTAAACGAGTTCATCCCCATACACAGCCTATAGCTTTCACACTTCGTGGTCTAGCGTAATGCTTCTCTCGCAAGTGTTTCCAGCTAACGTTATTATACTAATCAGATTAAGCACATAGGGCACATGTAAATAAAAATTGACGAAAAGCTAATTTTGAAATTCACAACTTGATTTGGAAACCTAAACATGAACTTGCACCAATTTCCAACATGCGTGATGAATTTAAAATGCATGTAGCTTTCAGTTTACATATCGTATCATGGTGAAACAACTTGGAAAATATCCATAATTCAGGCTTCTATCACTTTCATGAAGAATACTCAGGCAGATAAAATTATTTAAATGCACATAATACAGCAACATACAAAACATAGGTGCAGTGGATAAATGAAGGCATACAGCTTGACAGGTTCTCATTGTATGCACAATAACCGAAGCTATAGACATGATATTACTGAAATTCAAAAACTCCAAGATAGCTAACTCAATTATCTACAATTTTCATGTTGATCACTTAAGCCAATAATAACTTTAAAACTGAGTTTTAGCATAAAACATTTAGGTCAAGAAATCTGCCAATGAAACTATTTATAAATTTGCAGTAGTTCACCAAAACAACGATATCTCACGTTATAATACTCTAATTCAAACAAACTCAAAACTTACAGAAACTACACTAGAAAAGCTACAAGTTTCAAGAAGAGCATTGTTAAGAATAATCACGTTAAAAGGCCCGTTTCAGAACATACATTTCAGTCATATACACTGCCACTATTTCAAAAATTCTAGGCATAACTCCATCTTTGAAAATTCATATAAAATCAACCAGAACCCCAACTAACATGATTTTAACTCTCAAAGAAAGCTTATAACATGTACTACAAGTTTCATGTTGATCATATTTTCACATAGTCACATTTAAATTGTCAAAAACAGCCCAAATCATGCTTCACAATTCTGCCCAAAATTTCAAAAACTGCTCGCAGTTACAACTTCAAAAATTCATAATAAATTCAATTAAACTCCGAATCATGAAATTTTAAAACTCACAGAAGCCTAACTCAAAGCAATACAAAATTTATGAAGAACTCCTAACAAGAAAACAACTTTTAAGCTACGATAATCCGAGCACAAACAGAGGCTATAACGAGAAGTTCTCATACGATTTTCAGCACAAAAACATAATTTCATGTACAGAGCATCAGGGGTCACATGTAATCACAATATACGCCTCATGTATATGCATATACAATATAAGAGAGTCAGCCCTAACATGATTTTTAAGACAAACTCACATGAACTTATACGATCACCACATAACATGTTTACATAATCCCAGCCGTGCAATAATCGTCAAGTTAAATCATATCAGCATGCTTTTCATAACATCAACTTTAACATCTCGAGTCTTATAGAGCCTCAACATCAGGCTTAACTATAAATTCATATCTTTTACAATTGTGCGCCTCGCAACCAACTCACAAGATATTCACGCGATGTCGGGGCAATCCACTCGTCCTATGGATGACGTCGTCGTCTTTCATCTATGCATCAGTCTTCAGGACTTACGCTTGATCTAACGTACGAGAATTATTAACCATCGTCCCTCTCGAGGCTTAGCAACTCTCAAGAGTTACGACGGTGATACGCATTAGATTCTCCCAACTACGGGGGTCGATTAGTAACCAATTTGCGACTTCTAAATGACACTCCTGGTCCTCGACGACTGAGGTTCTAATTCCCCGAGTGATCTCATACACTAGAGGTTCACTCGGTACTTAACCTTTCTCTTTCGAGATGGGTCACGAATGGTCCTACTCTAAGGACACTGAACGAATCTTATAGCGAGAAATGCTATAAATAGCACTTATCTAAATGATAATATACTGAAACTCACAACTAAGAATCTCTAGAATCTGAACTTAACTCTATATCACTAGAGTTCAATGACAAACACTAGAGTTCACATAACCTGAGGTGACAGATTTTCTAAGCCCCAAAACAACATATATAACACTTCATAAGTAGTCTCATTGCTACTCATGCAAAACCTCATAAGTAGTTTCATTGCTACTCGTGCAAAACATCACAAGTAGTTTCATTGCTACTCGTGCAAAACATCACAAGTAGTTCCATTACTACTCGTGCAAAATCACAATTCACATTATAAGTATTTTCATTGATATTTATATAAAACATACCTTAAGCAGTGCAGCGTGACGAAGACGAGTGGTCAACACAAGGTCTAAATCACATAAACAAGTTATTCACATATAGACCAGTCTACAGAAATGCAGACTGGCTCTGATACCAAACTATAACACCCCACTTTGATTTTACAGAAATTCCGGACTTTCCAAAAATCAGTATAAAATTTTCGAGATCATTTTCGAAATTCAATGGGTGTTAAACAACATTTTTCATAACCCAAGTCTTATCTGGGCCTACGGGGATTCATTACCCAGATTTCACGAATGGTTTTCATTAACCAAAGCATAACACGAGACAAGATTCTCAAACGGGAATATTCAAACCGAAATATCATACCCATCATCAAGGGTTACACAAGTTTTTACCAAAACAAAACAAGTCATAAGTTTTGGAAAAAGGTTTAAACAAGTCTCCACATAAAGGTCCAAAATAAAGCCTAATTTATTCTACGGAAGCATAAAATGCATAATTGAATGACCGACCCACTCGCCTCTTCTCATCACCCTGCTCTTGCTTAACCTGCATCGGTGAAGAGCAGGTGGGGATGAGCACAAGATGAAAAGCGTTCTCACCACTATGCGCATATATCACAACATAAATAATGTAGAGAAGGTATGGTTACAGTATGAATATAAAACAATTATTCTGTCACGTCTCCTAATCACATCACAACATATTACCCACGTGCACACATCTTTCATTAGCCAAGGAAAGGGGATTCATTACCCTAACTCATGGGGGTACGTGCCATACGACAAGACACGACATTTCATCAGGTCTTACGGAGACTTACCTCGCAAGGTAACCGTATTACATCGACCGGGACAACCGTACCGACGGCCGAGTTGGCTCACGCCGATAGGCTACATGGTTTACGTACATACTAAAATCATACCAAGTCAATATCATGATAAACACGTATGGCTTAGCAAATTTTAGATTAAAACCCACCTGGTAGCGGCGAAAGAAATAACAATAAACGAGGCTCCGAAAATTGGTTTGAAGTAGACACCTCAATAACCTACAAGAAATCCAGGCGAACCCTCTATTACAACAAGAACCAACGAACGCACAAAATTAGTCGAAATCCGTCGACTAAGTGGCTCGTGGGAAATACTCGAGGAAAAATTGGAACACACGACTCGACTCGAACCAAGCACGAGAACATTCATTAAAATCAAACAAAGGTTGACCGAGTTAACCTAAGTCAACGGGGTAAAGACTCATGCCCTAAAACAAAAACCACACCACATAATATCACATAAATGCAGCATGAAAGATAATTCACTTAAAAATCCATTTTAAAACGCACTTTAAAGCTTTTTCGAAAGATGTGGTAATTTAATGCATAAATCGGGATGACCAGGCAAACGTCATATAATATTATGAAATTCAAACCCAAGAAACATGCTACTGAACTAAGCATAATTTACAAATATCCATCCCTGAACCTTAACATGTGATTATTAAAGATTTTCCTAACATTTTGACAATTATACCACAATAATTATTTCACTCAGCAAACGAATTCTAAATGCTCCAAAATTTTAACCACATACTACCAGTCATCAGAAACTCAACATATATAAATTTTATGATTGTAGGACAAGAATTTAATTTTATAAAATTCAAACATGTTTCTGTCTTGAAAACTAAACAATTATTAAAAATACCAAATCAACTCCAAAATTCATGAAATTTAAAACATAGGCTAAATCATGACAGATGACCAACATATACAATTTTTAGATCAAAATGTCTTCTGCTCGATTTATAGGAATTTTTACATGGTTCTGATCAGAAATTAGAACATTTTTTAAAAATAGCAATACTGGTCCAAAAATTACGAAATTAATACACCTGGTTCAAAACTCAGCAGAGAATAACATACTAAAATTTCACAACAAAATACAAAGTGTACGATTTTATAAAAATATATCACGCTTTAGCAATTAACAAGACTTCGAAAAATCATATAGTACTCAACAAGCCCCAAATGAGCTTAGGCCTCTACACAAGGCCTAAGGATAAATGTGTGTTCCATTTCCTACCAGATTTCACCAAGAGAAGAGAAGTTAGAGAATTTTCATCTTAAATTCCCTAATTCTCATAAATACGAGCAAGAAATGATCACAAGAAATAACGAATCGTCATGAACAGAATGTAACTCTTCATGACAGCATATAGACATTGAAAACGAACATATATGCAGCCTCTAAAACATCAATTTCACAGCAAGATCAAACTCCTAGCATCTCATATAATAATAAGAACATCTTGGTCACATAAAATCATGCTCATTCTCAAAGGCCCCAACTATTTTAAAGCAACAATAATTTTTTCATATCAACAAAATATAGCAATCACATATAAGGGGGTATAGCCTTCAATTTACCGAGCACCGAGGGGAGACAGCGACCAAGTGCTCAGAGAACGAAAGAGTCGGAACTCGGGGACGCAAAAGAATCGACCGGGACGCTCGTTGGGTTACTGCGCGCAATCAACGGGGAAAAGTCGCTGCATCGCTGTGCGTGGCTGAGGACGGCGCTTGCTCGCTGAAGAAGGGGCCTGCTCACGTGAACCGTCGGAGTTGCTGAGGTCGAAGCTCGTCGGGTAGCAGGTTGCAGCGACTTGCTCGCGATTATTGTGGCAGCGATGATGATGGTGATCTCGTGATGAAAAGCAGCGATGGTTATTGATGGTGATGGCGCAGGTTGAAAGGTGGGGCTGCGGGAGTGATTGAGTTGAGAGAGAGGAAGAAATATCGAGGGAGGGGGCAGATTCACAAAAAGCTGTGGGTTTTGCCTTCTTAATGCTGAGGGTTTACTTTATATATATGTACATATATAATTAGGCTAATGCTATCTTGATCCCCAAGCTAATATTCTACACAAGCACACACACACGCGCGAGGTTGGAGGGGACCGGATCTCGGGCGGGTCGGGTTCACATGCAGGTTTGAGATAACGACTCTTTCTCGGGCTCGATTAAAAACGCTCGATTATTAAAATAAAAACCGAACTAAAAAAAATATATATATATATAACACATTTTATTATTCTATTAATAATACATAATTAAGCACATTTTAATTAAATATAATATTTAGGAAATTGACAAATAAATTACACAATAATAATAATAATAATAATAATAATAATAATAATAATAATAATAATAATAATAATAATAATAATAATAATAATAATAATAATAATAATAATAATAAAACCCAAATAATTCTTATTCAAACGGTGCGTTACACGAACATTACAAGAGGGTCTTAATGAAGTTACCCCTTCAATCGAACGTGAAATAATATAAGACGTCGAACTCCCGCTCATGTCTGTTCGATTTACGTGCTTGCGTCAATCTCCTCGGCAGTAGAAACTAACCTCTTGACAATATTATAAACTCTCTATTATCTTTCTTAATCCTCGGACATAATTAGGTTTTTGCATGGCAATGGTTACCCACGATTACTATTTAAATAAGTGAAAGATGAATTTTGATATTAAGATTGAAAGAGATGGCGCCATTTTCCAATCCCTCACGCCTTGGTGGCAAATCCCTAGCTTAGTCATCATGCTAGGTGGCATTACATTAGCTTAGTCATTCCTCTATTGAGCTATTAGGATGCCACATAACCAAGCTAAATGATGAGTCATGTGTGCAAGTTGTTCCATAAAATATTTTTAACTTAAGCATGATCATGGCATGGATATTTTTATGCTAAGCATGGACGGTTGGTTAATGGTACATCAATTGGGCTTGGCTTTAAACTTATACTTAAACCTTGATTTAATTACTTAAGTACAATGATTTTGGAACATGATTAAGCTAAGATTTAATCTTAACCGAATTATTTATTTTCGGTCGGGACTTAACTTCGACGATTAATCCGAATATATCAATTTTGAATAATACGTCGACTTAGCTTATTAATTCCGAACTCATTAATTAAAGAAACGAATCAGAATTAAATCTGAAAATTTATTCGGTTACTGAAATAATTAAACCAAATAATTTATCGACTAATAGTCGAACTTTAACTGAAACTGAATAAATGGCTTGAACTTAACTTTTGACGATTAATTTTAATTAACACGTCAGCATTGCAATAATTAACCCAACTTGCTGATGTCCATTTATTAATATAAACTATCATTGACTCGATTAATAAATAAAATTTACCGGATATATTTTCGACTTAACGTCGAACTTGGAACCTAACTTAGCTGAATAACTTAGACTTGAACATTAACATGAATATTTAATAAAGTCTAGCTTATATTAAAAGCTAGTATTTTCCTCTATTAATAAAATTCGAGGATATACAATCCACCCCCCTTAAAATATTTCCGTCCCCGGAAATACTAAAACTGAAAGTACAAGCTTAACTCGAAGCTTATACTCACAGATGACATAACAGGGAATTCAATAATTGAATACTGAACTTTAGACTCTGATTCGAACTGAAAAATTCACCAATTCACAAATTAAATGAATTGTTGATTAATATTGGCTGAAAATAGACACTTTATTGAATAAAAGTATCCCGTTGATTATACTTGATATTCAAGACATAGTTCTTGAATGCACTGGTCATCAACTTTTGGCTGATTGCTGGTCTTCGGTCTGGACTTTGGATGTGAAACTCAAGTCGTGGGGTACACACAAAAGATTTCAGAGATATGCGCATGTACAAATGAGTATAACTAGCAATCTCGGTAACTACCTTTCATGAACATCTACTTGATAATGCGGCACATCGTTCGCGGCACATTGCAATGCGGCACGCCCGCTCCTCATCTAGTGAGTGCGGCACGCCTGTATGCAGCACCTGGCGAATATTGCACTTACGACGTCAACGTAGTCTATATAACTGGCCATATATGTATCTCAAGCTAGTAACCTCAATGTACTATAATGCTAACTCTCCGTAATCTTCAGGTGTACTGTGACTTAGGCATGACATCTTTCTCTTCTTGCGACATGCATCCTTGAATGGAAGGCTCCAGATGTCACCACGACATTGGTTGTTGATGTTGTTAATTGGCCCTTCTCTGTCATAAACATGTTGTACCTGCAAATCTTTACCTTCCCTGAGGCCAAACTTAACCTCAAGAAAAGTCTATCATGAACTAATCTTTCCTGCGATTTCTCAAATTTTTTGAATTTGAGAATCGAGGCACTGGATATACTGATAAGTCTTGTCTTATTAGACAGACCATCCTCAACTTCACATGACTAGCCTCAACATTCACATAACTGGATAACTCTTACTTGACTTTTACATGACTATATAACTCTTACTTGAACTCTGAAAGTTATCCCGAGACACTTAAATGGTTGTCTCGGAATTGGAACATGACATTCACTGACTTACTATGGCTTGATAAGGTGCGTCTTCAAGTTTTTAGGTAAATTTAGAGTACTGATCTGTAATTCAAACCTCCACATTTAACCCGTCTTAGTAACTATTATACGTCGACTTTGAACTCATGAACATTGGCTTTAAATCGTGAACATTGACTCATGACTATG
Organism: Striga hermonthica; assembly: GCA_902706635.1. NCBI lineage: Eukaryota > Viridiplantae > Streptophyta > Magnoliopsida > Lamiales > Orobanchaceae > Striga > Striga hermonthica. The sequence continues at coordinate 459,012 of CACSLK010012143.1, read as the reverse complement.
TACTATATAGAGCTGCTCCAGTATCAACTGGTCCCGCAAGTACAAAAGAAATAACTGATCTTGAACTTTGGCAACCATAACTTGGAATATCAAACTGATTGAATACATGACATAACTGACTTTAAAAGATGTTATTACATGAAATCATATTGTTCCGGTCCCAGCTTCAAACCTCCATTGTATACCCGACTGAGTGGCTCTTATTTCAAGCCTCCATGATAACCCGAAATATTGACTCTTATACACTGAAACCGTTATCTTTGACAATGGCTTAGGAAATATAACAACCTTTAACCTCAAAATTTAGCCTTGATCTTGATTTACTGCTCTGACTTTAGGAAATTTGAGTCTTTTTCCCGATCTGAATCAAGGAATTTCTTTTTGAAATATGCCATCTAGGTGGCAAAATGGGCAAATTTTGATAGAAAAATGTCTGAGGAACATGATTGCTATGATTTGTATAACATAAGTGCTTACAAATCTCTTGACAAGTCGTTAACTTGACCTGAATAAATTTAGAATTGAATCTAGAGTTCTCAATCTTAGTCCTTTTCTAAGGTTCTGAATTTTGATTTGAGCATCCTTACTGATTCTAAGATCAGATATATGACATCGTGCTGAGCATACACATAGTAATTTGTTTATAAAAATTTTAAATCAGCACTTACCTTGTAGTCGTCGAGGCGTGAGTGTGGCGTGGTCGGGTTTTCTGAAAACTTTCTGGCTCACTGAAATATTCAGATACAAAAACGTGCTCTGATACCAACTGTAACACCCCGCTTTTCCATAAATATCAGAGTGCTTTTTTCGCAAAAACATTTCTAAGTAAAATATTTTAATTTGCGAAATCCTTTTCGGGATGTTACTAAAAACCATTTCAGTGACATAAAATCCGATATCTTTATTTAGGTTAAACTTTAGAGAAAAATGGATTATTTTAAAATCAAACTAGCATGTGATACTGTATAAAATTCTGTCTAATAAATTCGATCAAATATAAAAACTGACATGCTAGTTGAAACATCATAAAGTGATAGCAGAAGTAATAACAATATCATTATCAATAGCATGTAGAAAGGTGGTACCGGTATAATATAAAAATATGGCATGGCATGGCATAGCATAGCTGTAGCATATAGCTACAATATCTGCCAACACAAACGTGTTGGACACCATGTGCACACTCTAGTTGGCAGATAAAGCCACTAGAACCTAGAATGGATTTACGCACCTAGACACGACTAACATTCCAAGAGGATACATAGCATGATACATACCTCAAAAATGGTAGACTAATTATAATCAATGTAATACCCAGTCTGAGTCCCCACCTGAACCATCGATATGAAAATGGTAGTGCTGATAACTGTAGACTGATCAAACTGTAACATGATATAAACAAATACTAAGTACTATGCTCAGACTGATTAAAATAACTGGTTAATATGTTAAGATGCTCGACTCGAACTAACATGACATCTGGACTTAACTGGTATAACTGGAACTGGTTTAAAATGGAACCGGATTGATATGACTATGCTGAACTGGACTGGACTTAGAATTTAACTGAAATCCTAACATGAACATGGACCGGATTAGTAAATATTAAAACATGAGATAAACTGGTCTGAACCGGCTGGTTCACTGGCTGGCCGGACCGCCGGCCTGTTGTGGCCGGGTGGTCGACCGCTAGCTTGGCCAACCGGCTCGGTCTCGCGCTGGGCATGCTGGCGCACAGGCGCGGTCGCTGGCATGGACTGGGCTTGGCTCAGCCACTGCCAGGCATAACTGGACATAAATGGGCACGGGCATGGGTGTCTGTGCATGCTGGAGTGCCACTGGGCGCAGCCGGCGTGAACTAGACCTCATCGGGCACGACAGGCATCAGCCTGGCCCGACTGGACATAACT
>CACSLK010012143.1:430685-442362 GCA_902706635.1 Striga hermonthica | reverse complement strand
TAATGAATAATGTAAAGAAGGCATGGTCACAGTATGAACATAAATCAATTACCTGTCACATCCCCATATCATATCACAATATATTACCCCTGTGTACACATCTTTCATTAGCCACGGAAAAGGGATTCATTACCCTAACAGTGGGGGTACGTGCCACGCTACGGACACGGCCTTTCATTAGGTCTTAGTGGACTTACCTCGCAAGGGTAACCGTATTACATCGACGGGAACAACCGTACCGACGGCCGAATCGGCTCACGCCGATAGACTACATGGTTTACATGCATACTTAGATCATACCAACCCAACATTAAATAAAATACATACGGCATAGCAAATTTTATAAGTAAACCCACCTGGACGATAACAAGCGAAAGCACAACAATAACGGGTAGGCGGCGAGCTCGGCTCGTCAAGCACCTACATTTATTAAAATAGACCTATAAATGACTATGCAACACATGAACAACTAATCATAACAATCACTTAGTCCAATTAAGCTCACATAATAATTTAATCAAGGAAATCCCATTTCTAAAAATACTATGTACGTTTTTAAAAAACATAAACCGGGCAGCGTTTTTGAAATCAACATAAATTTCAGTACAAAACTCGGATGAATATGATTCACGTTGCACTGAAATCCTAACACATGTATGTACAATTATTATGAAGACACAAAAAGCAAATAAGGTCTTTTACTAGGAATTAAATCATCAAACATTCAAAACTGAGTAGCAGTCAAACATTGAGAACTTGTAACCGACCAGACTTCAGTAATTGCTAGATAATTGGAGCTACAGATATAATTTTAATGAGATTCAAAAACTAAATGATAGCTAACTCAAATGGATACAGCTTTGCTGAAGACTATATTGGCAAATAATCACTTTATAAATGAGTTTGGATACAAAACATTCGATTCATAAAGTCTGCCCGAGACTAAAGTATGATATAAACAGCACCTCAGTATTTATCTTCTTAATCATGTTACCGACCTCTAAATTACATGGTTATAGTATGCTTAGAAATCTAAGAGATATCCCTACAACTTTCATTTAGAACACAAAAGCAGATAAGGTCTTTAAGATGGTGTAAAATCTACTAACATTTAACATCAGTTTTCTGCCAAAGAGTAAAACCCTACTTCATGTATATCTACAATCATATGAACACAACTCGAGCTATAGATATCAACTCAGCCTGAATCCTATCTCATTAGAAAGCTAATCAACAGAAATTTAACTTTTATGAAGACTACAAATTCACTAGATCACATTATGACACCATAAACAGGCCAAATATTATATAGACTCATGCTGCCGGTTCCAGAAATAACTGCTTGCGCTCTCGTTTTATAAAAATCATAACTCACTGGATATAACTCGGATTCATGAAATTCCAAAGGCTGGAGAAAGCTAACAAGACAAACTATATTTCATATGAAGAACAAATTTTCAGAAAACAATTGCTTGAAGTCATAACAGAGGAACCTTACCTCCTTCAAGAAAACGAAAATGTGGAGAAATGAAAGAGGTGTTTCTCGGTTCTTCTACTTCTCTCCCTATCTTGCTTGAAATTCGATTTTCTCTCTATTTGCTCAAGTTATTCAGGTTTTTAATGGTCTAAATACAGCTAAAGAATGAAACACAAGAACATGATAAGAGGGGACATAAGATCAAGATCCCATCTAAACCTAAAACTAATATTTTACCAACACATGATGCCAAAAGAGAGTCACATGGTTCTCTAACTCATGCATGAGTATGGATTCGGTTTTGGTACTTAAAATAGCTGAACAAAACTTATTAACTTCGATTTTGATGCTTACTAAAAGGATTGGGAAGAAAATAAATTTTACGGAACCGAAATCGGACTTAAAATCCGACAGTAATTGAAAACCGAAGAATTTGACGACAATCAATTTTTCCTCTTCTAATTCAGTTTTTATGGATAAAAATACTATTACAGAGATGGTAATATAATAGTCTTAAGGTCTTGTTGATTCGTTTTGATGTTCGGGTCGCAAGGGTTCTAAAATGAATTCAAACGAACAACAATTCGGCTTACGCGATTAAACTGAAAATTCAAACGACGATTGATAAAATAAACTCGAACGAGCTATATAATCACAATATCCATATAATAATATAAAATATAATCTCAAAATTAAGATTCGATAAATAGAATAATCCGAGAAATTCTATATATCGAACGGGGCGCTACAATATAACTCTTACTTGAACTTTGGAAGTTATACCGAGACACTTAAATGGTTGTCTCGGAATTGGAACATGACATTTACTGACTTACTATGGCTTGATAAGGTGCATCTTCAAGTTTGCAGGTAAATTTGGATTACTGATCTGTAATTCAAACCTCCACATTTAACCCGACTTAGTAACTATTATACGTCGACTTTGAACTCATGAACATTGGCTTTAAATCGTGAACATTGACTCATGACTATGTACTATATAGGGCTGCTCCAGTATCAACTGTTCCGCAAGTACAAAAGAAATAACTGATCGTGAGCATTGGCAACCATAACTTGGAATATCAAACTGATAGAATACATGACATAACTGACTTTAAAGGTTGTTACTACATGAAATCATACTGTTCCGACTTAACGTCGAACTTGGAACTTAACTTAGGTGAGTAACTTAGACTTGAACATTAACATGAATATTTAATAAAGGCTAGCTTATATTAAAAGCTAGTATTTTCCTTTATTAATAAACTTCGGGGCGTTACAAAAAGACCACCCACTCGTCTTGGCCTCGTCATCCAACAACTGCTTAACCTGCATCCATGAAGAGCAGGTGGGAGTGAGCACAAATGAAACTGTAGTGTTCACCACTATGCACATAAACAATAAATAAGATGAAACCATAATCACAAGATAAGATAGGTATGGTCGTAGCATGTATACAAATCAATCAACTATCCCATCTCCTATCCCAGAGTATATACTCGTGCGCACATCTAACCATAGACTACTGAATGGCCTTACAACGAATTCCCCTCAATGTTGTCTTACATCGAATCCCATACAAGTAGGAGTATCTGTCGAATTCCCCTCAATGTGGCCTTACGACGACATCATATCGAATGCCCCTCAATGTGGTCTTACAACGATATGAGGAGACTGCCTATACAAGACACAACCTCGTAGTCGGGGATAAACATTCAATGGCCGATACAGCTCACATCGAAGGCTACTTGGTTCACAAGCATACATTGATCATACAGCGAAACGATTGGTACAACGGAAAGGATATGACCCCTCCTTCCTCCTCTGTAACTCCTAGTTTTTTGAGCGATTTTGTTCAAGAGATTCTCCAACCCGAGCCTATTCCCATTGTTCGACCTACCATCATTAGCGAAAGCCCCACGGACACTGCTATTTCCCATCCTCCTATTTGGTCGACCAACCAAAAGAAGAGATCAGCAGTCATCCTCCTTACTCGCCTACCGAGCGTGCTCGTCGGATAATTGGTCAAGACGACGAGGACGAGGACGATCCTGAGGATACTATTCCTTTGTCTTCTCGCATTCCCAAACCTTCTTCGACCACCTCCATTCTCTCTATGAAATCCAGGTCGCCGCATCCGCTCGGCACCAATCGACTCGACTTCGACCAAATTGGTCATCCTGGGGCTGCTCACGCTCCTGGTGATGACGATACCTATAATAACCCTCCATCCGATGCCTATACTTTCTTTCGTGCTCATTTCGATCTAGGCCAACGTTTTCCCATTTTCCAAGCTTTGATCGACCTGTGCGGTCTCTACGTCCTCGCCTTGAATCAGCTCCCACCTAACGCCTTTCGCATTTTGACAACCTTCATCATCCTCTGCATCGTCCGTATGGGACGGGTAGACCTAGATTTTTTCGTTTACTGTTACCTGGACTCTAAACAATCTGATGGTCTGTATTTGAAGAGCCGGAACAACGCACACTCCATCTTCGATCGACCATCTAACGTCCCTAAGTGGAAAGACCAGTTCGTGTACATAACTCCACAGCAGCCTTACCCATGGGCATCCACAGCTGGCTTAAGGGGGTACCTATCAAACGCGGTACCCCTCCTTCGAACACCCTTTTCGACCGTCGTATATCTGTGTGGAACTTGAACCCTGTCGCTTCCTCTTCCTTGCTTAAAGACGACAACCTTTTCCACCACTGTGGCATCCTCACCCATAAATCCCTTTCTCCTCCTCTCGCTGAAACCCTTCTCGCTATACGCATCGACCAAAAGTTTTCAGAAGTCGGTTTGAACATTCGAGCAGATGCTCGAGACGATATTTGTCATGTGTTTTCTGTCTGGTGTTATCAACTTAAGTTTTTACTAATTTGTATTCCATTTGTGCAGAGGGATTTTTGCCTAAGCCCAACTTCAAGAAATCCGCCGAGAAGGGATCCATGAGCAGGAGCTCCTCTGACGTAGCTGATAAGTCTAAGCGCACCTCTTCGACCAAAAAGGCCTCTTCGGGCTCGCAAAAGCAAAGGGCTCCGCCTTCCCCTCCAAAAAATGTCGACCGCTCTACTCACCCGTCGACCAAAGAGACTGAGGTCTCCAAGAAACATCCCCGCTCTGAGGTTTCCATTCCTTCATCTCCACACCAGAACATTGATCATCCGCAATCCCCCAACAAATGTTCTCACCTTGAGGTTAAGTCTGCCGGGAACCAACTCGTGCAGTTGCCTTCTCGTGCTCCCTCCCTGGTGGGGACGGGCCCACGCGAGGCTATTTCTCGCCTCATTGGTCTCGTGCCTTTCGAGGACACTTATCGATGGGCTTCCAATCGCCAGGCCGAAGGTGAATATGCTGCTCGTGCGTTGATTCAGGTATGGCCCTCTACCGTCTTATATCCATGATTCTTCCTACATCGGTGTACTTTAATATGTGTTGTTTGTGTAGACGGTGGTTTCGGTCGCTCCTCTCTTTGAAGAGACTCTGCACAGCTCTGGTCGTCCTCTTCCCGTGATCGAGGGCAACAACAGACGGCTTGATACTGAAAATCAGCTTCTCAAGGTTGAGAATCAGGACCTACTCAAGTCCCACCAGGAGCTGGATGAGCAGGTGAAGAAAGACAGCGAGGAAGTTCATCGTCTCAAGGACGAGTTGCAGAGAAAGGTCAGGGTTCTTGAGGCGAAAGGAGCGAACATGAAGAAAGAGGTCGAATCTACCGCCGTTGCTACAGTGAGGCAATCCCAATGGGCGTTGTGGGGGTCTCAACTAGGCCAGGGCTTCCTGAAGGCCTATCAGGAGCAACTGATCGACGATTATCTCCGGTCGACGGCCTTTCTCAAAGAGGCCTCGAGCCTGGGGATGGACTTCTTGTTGGTGTTATATACTTAAGCTGTGCTTTAGTGGATATTTCACTTGTTATTCCTTGATGAATGAGAATTATGTTTGATTAAATAAGTTCCACGTTCTGTTGTTTTGCATGTAGATAAGTGGGTCGTCATCGGGCGTACCGAAGATCACTATATCAGTTACTTGCGAAACAAGAATCATTGGTTCACAACCTAGATGGAATTGAACAACCCATCGGAACGGTTGTAGTGTCAACCGTACGGTTTGTCTTGACCGATTAGTTGCACTAGTACATTTATGTATTGAACAGGATCCCAGAGAGGGATGTTCGTTTTATACTAATCGTCGTAAACGAACTAGGCCTCAGTTAATTATTGCGTGCTCTTAACCCGTAAGATATTAAATAGGCATGTGCACATAATTGTTGTTGCTTTGATTCTTTGGGTGAGATCCAAGCCGGGTCGACATACTTAATTAATTGGGTAATAACATTATGTGTTCGATGTGCTATTAGGATATTTACGGTCACCATGTGCATTAGTGTGATGATGTCCCCGAAGTGAGTTCATGAAGGAATATTATGCTAAACCCTGCAGGTGGATTTATTCCGGCATAATATGAATGCTATGAGCGAGCGCTAGCTTCGGTAATATAATATATTAATTAATTCTTGATTATTAGTGATCGAATTAATTAATGGACATTATATCTTAAACATGGGGAGGTAAATCGGATAATTATAATAAGGAGTCTCAAATGTAATTTGAGATAGGTGAGGGGAGTGCAATAATATTATTGTGGTGGACTTTAATATTATTAATATATTAATTGTGGGGTTGCTCCACAGTATTAATATATTAGAAGCCCTTATCCTACTCTCCTTAGGGTCCCTACTGTAGCTCTATATATACAGCATTAGGCTCATGGAAGAGGAGAGAACAATCCCATCAGCTCTATATTTCGTCCAGCTCTCTTTCTCTCTCTTCCAAGAAGTTCTTCTATTTCTTGTGCTCCACTGATACAAGATCTAGAAAGCTGTTTGAGAATACAGTAGAAGATCTTAAGGTATATAGAGATTCCGATCATACATCCAAACCGGAGACCAAAACCAACAAGTGACCATACCACGACGACCGGGACGACGAGACGAAGAGATCGCCGTCGAGATCGCCGCCAGCCGCCGCCGGACGCGCCGCCACGCGCCGCCACAAGGTTGCAGTTGCTGGAGCTTGTCGGAGCGCGTGAGAGCGCGTGTGAACTCCGATTTCCGATCGGTCAACGCCGTTGACTTCGCCGTGACGTCAGCTTTCCGGATTGGTCAAGTTTGCTCGATTCCGAGAAGATTTGATTTGCGGTCAACTGTCCGGGCCAGCCAGATCTACATAAATTTTAAGCAGTAAGTTTTCTTCATCAAACCTTTAGATCCGCTGCGCATAGGTTTATGTTGAATGTTTGTCTGTGATTTGTGCATATCGAGATCCTCGTGGGTTCCAACACTTCTATACGTACAGTATGGAGGAAGTCGAGCGATAGTTGCTGGATCTGGGCTTTAAGGGTGAGCTTGACCATGACAAGACATGGGACGCCATCCCTTCTGCTCCATCTTCCATCCTAGGCGATCCCAGCCTTCCTGCAGAGCACCCCTGGTGGTCGAAAACATTGGAACGAGCCCTAGCTCGGGATAAAAACTTGCAATATTATTTCGACCTCCCGAGGGCTGGTGAAACTCCAACGGTTCGTCTCCCAGGCAGCGCACCCTCTCAACCATCGACCACCAGCGCCCCTTTGTCTTTGTCTGGACCCTCTGCTTCGGCCCTTACTCAATCCGCCACTGTCTCCCTTATCTTGACCGCAGCCACGCATTCAACCACTACTGTTGCTTCTTCATCGACCGTCGTTGGCCAGTCAACTGCTGCTGTTGTCTCTGCGCCAACTATGGTTGCACAGCCGACCACAGTGGCACAGTCGGCCGCTGCTGCTGCCTCCTCGACCACGGTTGCCTAATCTGCAGTGTCATCAACCTCCAATGTTGCGTCCTCCTCGACCACCGCTGCGCAATCAACTACCAGAACCCAATCCACCTCCGCTCTTCCTAAGTAACTTTAATTGTTGATGGATGAATTTTTAAAATTAGACACTTTATGATCTTGTATCGCTGGTATATATGCTGAATTAAAATCGATTTTTCGCTTTCCAATCGTGTAAGTTTCTTTCCACAGCTTGCTTTGTGCCTTATTTTTTGTAACCTTATGTCGAAAAACCCTCAAGGTATGTAATGTGATTTGAGCGACTGAAATATATTCAAGTTAACTTAAACCATGTGCACCGATCATGCTGGACCTTCTATTTGAATTAAGAATATACCAGTAAATGTTGTAACTTGCCATGGAATTTTTCCACTTTAAGCCACATATCAGCCAAGAAAACTGTAAGAATCCTCGATCCGCGACTAATATCTTCAGTGGGCTCCACGTCTTCGTGACTTAATATAATGATCGACTACCTTTGCCCACCCCTTGAACGGGATGTTCCAAAAATGAAGGACTTAGGTCTTCACACTTGACCACCCCAAGGGATGTACAAAAAGCATTGTGGTCGTCCAGCCCGGAGGCATGGACTTTTTCGACCACCTGCCCACCCCACTGTGTGTTCGAAACAAGCGACTTTCGCCCACACCTTGAATGAGGTGTTCCATAAACGAAGGGCTTTGGTCTTGACACTTGCGCACCCCAAGGCATGTACCAAAAGCATGGTGGCCGTCCAGCCCAGAGGCATGGACTTTTTCGACCACCTGCCCACCCAGGGCGTGTTCGAAACAAGTGACCTTTGCCCACCCCTTGAACGGGATGTTCCAAAAACGAAGGGCTTTGGTCTTGACAGTTGCCCACCCCAAGGGATGTACCAAAAGCATGGTAGTCGTCCAGCCCGGAGGTATGGTTTTTTTCTACCACCTGCCCACTCCATGGAGTGTTCGAAACAAGCTACCTTCGCCCACCCCTTGAACGGGATGTTCCAAAAACGAAGGACTTTGGTCATGACACTTGCCCACCCCAAGGGATGTACCAAAAGCATTGTGGTCGTCCAGCCCAGAGGCATGGACTTTTTCGACCACCTGCCCACGCCAGGGATTTTTCTAAATAAGTGACCTTCGCCCACCCCTTGAATGGGATGTTCCAAAAATGAAGGCTTTGGTCTTGACACTTGCCCACCCTAAGGGATGTACCAAAAGCATGGTGGTCGTCCAGCCTGGAGGCATGGACTTTTTCGACCACTGCCCACCCCATAGAGTGTTCGAAACAAGCTACCTTCGCCCACCCCTTGAACGGGATGTTCCAAAAATGAAAGACTTTGGTCTTGACACTTGTCCACCCCAAGGGATGTACCAAAAGCATGGTGGTCGTCCAGCCCGGAGGCATGGACTTTTTCAACCACCTGCCTACCTTAGGGAGTGTTCGAAACAAGCGACCTTCGCCCACCCCTTAAAGGGGATGTTCCAAAAATGAAGGGATTTGGTCTTGACCCTTGCCCATCCCAAGGGATGTACCAAAAGCATGTTGGTCGTCCAGCCTAGCGGCATGGACTTTTTCGACCACCTGCCCACCCCAGGGAGTGTTCGAAATAAGCGACCTTCACCCACCCCTTGAACGAGAAGTTCCAAAACGAAGGGCTTTGGTCTTGACACTTTCCCATCCCAAGAGATATATCAAAAGCATGGTGGTCGTCCAGCCCGGAGGCATGGACTTTTTCGACTACCTGCCCACCCCAGGGAATGTTCAAAACAAGCGACCTTCATCCACCCCTTAAACAGGATGTCCAAAAATGAAGGGCTTTGGTCATCACACTTGCCCACCCCAAGGGATGTACCAAAATCATGGTGGTCGCCCATCCTCCAGGCATGGACTTTTTCAACCACCTGCCCACCCCAGGAAGTGTTCGAAAGAAGCGACCTTCGCCCACCCCTTAAAAAGGATGTTCCAAAAATGAAGGGCTTTGGTCTTGACACTTGCCCACCCCAAGGGATGTACCAAAAGCATGGTGGTCGTCCAACCCGGAGGCATGGACTTTTTCGACAACCTGCCCACCCTAGGGAGTGTTCGAAATAAGTGACCTTCGTCCACCCCTTAAACGGGATGTTCCAAAAACGAAGGGCTTTGGTCTTGACACTTGCCCACTCCAAGGGATGTACCAAAAGCATGGTATTCGTCTAGCCCGGAGGCATGGACTTTTTCGACCACCTGCCCACCCCAGGGAGTGTTCGAAACAAGCGACGTTCGCCCACCCCTTTAATGGGATGTTCCAAAAATGAAGAGCTTTGATCTTGACACTTGCCCACCCTAAGGGATGTACCAAAATTATGGTGGTCGTCCAGCCCGGAGGCATGGACTTTTTAGACCACCTGCCCATCACATGGAGTGTACGAAACAACTACCTTTGCCCATCCCTTGAACGGGATGTTCCAAAAACGAAGGACCTTGGTCTTGACACTTGCCCACCCCAAGGGGTGTACGAAAAGCATGATAGTCGTCCAGCCCGAAGGCATGGACTTTTTCGACCACCTGCCCACCCCAGGGAGGGTTCGAAACAAGCGACCTTCATACAACCCTTGAACGGGATGTTCCAAAAACGAAGGGCTTTGGTCTTGACACTTGTCCACCCCAAGGGATGTACCAAAAGCATGGTGGTCGTCTAGCCTGGAGGCACGGACTTTTTCGACCACCTTCCCATCCCAGGGAGTGTTCTAAACAAGCGACCTTCGCCCACCCCTTGAACGGGATGTTCCAAAAACGAAGGACTTTGGTCTTGAAACTTGCCCACCCCAAGGGATGTACCAAATGCATGGTGGTCGTCCAGCCCAGAGGCATGGACTTTTTCGATCACCTGCCCACCCCTGGGAGTGTTCAAAATAAGCGACGTTCGCCCACCCCTTGAATCGGATGTTCCAAAAACGAAGGGTTTTGGTCTTGACACTTGCCCTCCCCAAGGGATGTACCAAAATTATGGTGTTCGTCCAGCCCGGAGGCATGGACTTTTTCGACCACCTGCCCATCGCAAGGAGTGTTCGAAACAAGCTACCATTGCCCACCCCTTGAACGGGATGTTCCAAAAATGAAGGACTTTGGTCGTGACACTTGTCCACCCCAAGGGATGTACCAAAAGCGTGGTGGTCGTCTAGCCCGGAGGCATGGACTTTTTCGACCACCTTCCCATCTCAGTTAGTGTTCGAAACAAGCGACCTTCGCCCACCCCTTGAACGGGATGTTCCAAAAACAAAGGGCTTTGGTCTTGACACTTGCCCACCCCAAGGGATGTACCAAAAGCATGGTGGTCGTCCAGCCCGGAGGCATGGTTTTTTTCTACCAACTGCCTAGCCCATGGAGTGTTCGAAACAAGCTACCTTCGCCCACCCCTTGAATGGGATGTTCCAAAACTGAAGGACTTTGGTCTTGACACTTGCCCACCCCAAGGGATGTACCAAAAGCATGGTGGTCGTCCAGCCTGGAGGCATGGACTTTTTCGACCACCTGCCCACCCCAGGGAGTGTTCGAAATAAGCGACCTCCGCCCACCCCAAGGGATGTACCAAAAGCATGGTGGTCGTCCAGCCCGGAGGCATGGACTTTTTCGACCACCTGCCCACCCTATGGAGTGTTCGAAACAAGAGACCTTCGCCCACCCCTTAAAGGGGATGTTCTAAAAATGAAGGGCTTTGGTCTTGACCCTTGCCCACCCCAAGGGATATACCAAAAGCATGGTGGTCGTCCAGACGTGAGGCATGGACTTTTTCGACCACCCGCCCACCCTGGGTGTAACACCCCTCCTTACTGTAAAATCAGAGTGCGCTAAAATTCGCGAAGTCTTTTAAAAATAAACCTTTTTACTTTGCGAAAACTGATTCGGGGTGCTACCTTTAAAAATCGCGACTTAACTTAGAAAACTGTTATTTTAGTTTTAATGAGATCGTCCGGTTTACTGAATTCATAAGTTTCTCAAAAGTTAATCAAAAAAATAAGTTCGTCAAAACGGTTACGTCAAAAGTCATCAAAAACATCATCACAAGACATCAAAGTATCATAAGCGGAAGCGTCAATCATCATATTTATACAGTCCAAAATATGAATATCCTGAGGTCCCCGCCACGTCACGCTCATGCTCCCGGCCCGACGTCCTGACCTGAAAAACATGATAAAACTGGGGAGTGAGCACTATGGCACTGTGCTCCGTGGAAACTCATACTAATGTAAAACATCGTAAATAATAACAATATCATGAACTAAGCATATATAAATGAACTGAACCTGATACCGGTCTGAACTCGCGACATAAGTCACGTAACTGATAACTGATCTCGTGA
>CACSLK010012143.1:416694-430585 GCA_902706635.1 Striga hermonthica | reverse complement strand
TGATCATGAAAGGCCGCGGCGAACGCCCGTGCGCCGCCGACGGCTATACGCCGTCTATTGGCCGAAATACCTTTTTTCTCCGGCAACCTCAGAACAACTCAAACTGAACATTAATCTGAAGCAATTTAGGACTTAAACACACTGAAGAACATGACTTATACTAAATTCACATGGTCATGAACCGCGGCCGCCCGTAGCTACGTGCGATAAGCACTAGCGACGGCTTTCGCCAATTGATCGACAAAACTCCAACTTTTATCGACCAATCTTATTCAACTGAACATAATACTTCAAATAAAGGCTGAAAGGAACATGATTGTTCATGACTTGCTGGAAAAATTTAAACTTAATTCGGTATAGAACGAACATGCCGTTAACCGAGTTTAACATGAATCTTTCCTAAGAAATTCTGAATATTCTCCAAACAATTAACCTTAAAATAATCGTATCAATATGTTTATAAGCTGAAGGAGAGATTACCTCTCCAATCGGTCGACGGAATACGGTAACTAGGGCGTGGCCTCCTTCCTCGCGTGTACTCCGTGCGGACCTTCACTTGCCGTGCGATTTGAATCAAACTTTGAGGGAAATTAGGGAACTTGCTTGCTGGTAGTTTGAAGGAAGTAATACGCTGCTGATATTTAGGAAAATTTTGGGGAAAATTTTGGTTAATATCTCCCTTTTATACATGGCCGGAGGGAGAATGAAGTGACGAGGGAGCAACGTGGCTCTCACCAAGCTTCAACACTTGCTAATTACTTGAGTCCTTATTGATGACTAATGATCTTGTACTAATGCCACGTGTGATGGATGAGCCTCAAGTCCTTAAGACTTTGGAAAAATTAAGAGAAATTGGAACATCTATTCCCATGGCATACGGCTTAAGCTTAATTTTGGAGGAAAAGTTGCCATAACTCACGGCATTATAGACTAATTGTGTGATTAATTTAATAATTAATCACTACTTATGTTTAATTACTTAATTAAACATAATGTTTAATTACCAAAATTATTTCGGACGTAAACGATACGTCGAAAATAGATTTCGGTAATCTCGACTGAAAATAATTAATTCCGAAAATAATAAACGATAACATTATTATATCGGAACTAAAACATAATTTATACCGATAAAATATCGGGATATTACACAGGGAGTGTTCGAAATAAGCGACCTTCACCCACCCCTTAAACGAGAAGTTCCAAAAACGAAGGGCTTTGGTCTTGACACTTTCCTATCCCAAGGGATGTACCAAAAGCATGGTGGTCGTCCAGCCCGGAGGCATGGACTTTTTCGATCACCTGCCCACCCCAGGGAGTGTTCGAAACAAGCGACCTTCATCCACCCCTTAAACGAGATGTCCAAAAATGAAGGGCTTTGGTCATGACACTTGCCCACCCCAAGCGATGTACCCAAAGCATGGTGGTCGCCCAGCCTAGAGGCATGGACTTTTTTGACCACCTGACCACCCCAGAGAGTGTTCGAAAGAAGCGACCTTCACCCACCCCTTAAACGGGATGTTCCAAAAATGAAGAGCTTTGGTCTTGACACTTTCCCACCCCAAGGGATGTACCAAAAGCATGGTGGTCGTCCAGCCCGGAAGCATGGACTTTTTCGACCACCTACCCACCTTAGGGAGTGTTTGAAAAATTGGTGACAATGACGAGTGAAGACATGCAGCAGATGATGGCTAGCGCGGCGGCGCAAGCTGTACAGCAGGTCACTCACCTAACGTCCCAGGCTACCGCCACGCCGACCACGGTGGTGGGAACTCAAGAAGAGGATGTGTCGAGTTATGGTGGAGGAGCAGACCCCAGAGATCGGGCAATGGAAAGGATGGCCGAACAACTCCGCCAGCTGCAAGAAAAAGTGGAGTGGAGGCCGGATAGACGTGCTCGAGGACACCCATTTTTTAGGGAGATTTTAGCTGCGCTGCTGCCCGTTAGTTTAAAGGAGATAAATTTGATCTTCGACGGGTCAAGCGATCCATCTAGGCATGTGAGGGTGTTTGAGAATATGTCCGTTTTACACGGATACTCAGATCTGGTTAGCTGCAGGGCATTCTTATCGACCATGCGGGCGGGTGCGCTCGATTGGTTCCATCAACCCGCCCCGGGGTCGATCAAGGACTTTGAATATTTCGCAGGACAGCTCACTAATCAACATTCGAGGCGGTGGCCCAGGAGAATACATACCTTACGTTGATGGCGACGCGGTAGGGCGAGAAGGAATATCTGCAAAAGTACGTGGCCTGATGCAACCAGATGTGCTTGGAAGTGCCTACGGCGGTCGACGAGGTGAAGGCAGAGGGTTTGATTAGAAGTTTGAGACCAGGGCCTTGCCGGACGTCGTTGGCAAAGATGCCTGCTCGAACTTACGATGAGGTTATGAAAAGGTGCAAAAAGTACATCAATTTAGAATAGACGGAGGCAGAGTTTGCTAAGCTTGAGGAGGTGGCAAAGCCCGAGCCAAGGAAGGGGAAGCCAAACTCGCCCAGGAGGGAGTCGCCTAGGAGAAGTTCCCCAAAGAAAGGCCCAATCAGGAGGCTGTCGCCCAAGAGAGATAAGCGGGGCCCGTGGCGTTCTGGGCGAGAAGACCGATGGGAGGGACGGCCCCTTTCTGTGAATGGTCAATGATACAATACATTCACGCCGATAAAGGCGAAGGTAGGAGAAGTCTTGGTGGCAATCAAGGAAAAATTGGAGAATAAGGAGGTCACATGGCTGGCGACAAGGTTTGATGGGCTAACACGGCCTAAATCAAGCAGATATTCTAGGTTTCATCGAGATTGTGGGCATACCACAGAGGGTTGCAGGCATTTGAAGGACGAAATCGAACGTCTCATAAGAGCGGGATACTTGAAAGAATTTTTCATCCGTGATCGACCACGCCGCAAGAAGAAGATGAGATGCAGGGAGGACTCGGTGGTGAGGAGCGATAGGGAAGATGATGGAGAGGACGATGCTCGAGGAGAAAAAGGTGGTCGATGGGGTTGAAGAAGAGAAGAGGAAGCGTGCCAATGATGGCCGAGAGGGACAAGGAGGAGGGGCCCCGGTGAAGAGGGGTACTATTTATATGATTTCTGAAGGACCGAAGATTCGAATAACGCTAGGAAGGAGCACGCCCGAGCCCTTAAACGTAAGAGAGAGGAGGTCTGGATAACTGGTCGGATCCCCGTGATCAGTTTTCGGGTAGAAGATGCTGAGGGTCTTTCCATACCCCACAATGACGCGCTACTGATTACGACGGAGGTGGCAGGTTTCGATGTGAAGAGGGTGTTCATCGACACAGGGAGTTCGGTCGATCGAATGTTCTATGACTGCTTCGCCCTAATTAAAAAGCACCTGAATTTGGTGATGAAGCCGGTGGCGACAGTGCTGTATGGTTTCAATGGTGGCGAGGTAATGCCGATGGGCGAGGTAAGTCTGACAGTGGCATTAGGATCAGGAGATACGAGGAAATTGCGTATGGTAAGGTTCATAGTGGTCGGTGCAGAGTCATCTTACAATATCATTATGGGGAGGACCGGACTGAATGTGTTCCAAGCGGTCGTGTCTACATACCACATGATGATCAACTATCCTGTGGGCGAAAATGTGGGCGAGGTTGCTGGGGACCAACTTACGTCGAGGAGCTGCTACCAAACTACGGTCAGCAACAATAAGCAGATGGCGAGAAAGCAGTCAAAGGGTGGTGAGGAGTTGTCGGATCGACCAGGCGGGTCGAGGTTGAAAAAGGAGAGGGAGAGGCAGGATAAGGGGAAGGGGAAAGTGGACATGCAGCCGGGAGGAGAGGTCGAGGAAATTCAGATGGTTCAGGGCTGTGATGAACGAAAATTCAGAATTGGGAAGGAGCCGGAGGAGCCGATCAGGACTAGATTGGTCGATCTAATACGGGAATTTGCGGATATCTTTGCCTATATGGCTGAGGAGCTGAAGGGGATTGACGTAAAGGTGATCGAACACATGATAAATATCGATCTCGCCATGAGGCTGATAAAACAAAGGAGGAGATACCACGGGGCGGAGATAGACAAGATAATCGAGCAGGAGGTGGAGAAGTTGATGAAGGCGGGCCACATTATAGAGATACAATTCCCAGAGTGGCTGTCGAACACAGTAATGGTGTCGAAATCGGAGGGAAAGTAGAGGATGTGCATTGATTTTAGGGACCTAAACAAAGCATGCCTGAAGGATATGTATCCACTGCCAAGGATCAACCAACTGGTGGACTCCACGACAGGGTGTGAATTGCTCAGCTTAATAGATGCGTCCTAGGGCTATCATCAAATCCCCTTAGCTCGAGAGGATAGGAAGAGGGTGAGCTTCATAACTAGCAAGGGAACATACGGCTATGTGGTGATGCCATTCAGCCTGAAGAACGCAGGAGCAACCTACCAGAGGTTGGTCGATAAAATCTTCTAAGAGCAGCTAGACAGGAACATGGAGGTGTATGTCGACGACATGCTCGTCAAAAGTAAATGGAAGCAGACCATGTAACGGACTTGAAGGAGATGTTCCAAACATTGAGAAGATATGGCATGAAGCTCAATCCTGCTAAATGTTCTTTTAGAGTGAAGGCCGGGAAGTTCTTGGGATACATGGTGACGAGGAGAGTAATCGAGGTGAACCCGGAGAAGGTTTGTGCCGTGGTCGAGATGAAGCCACCAACAAACGTGAAAGAGGTACAAATATTGACAGGTCGAATAACGGGGTTGAGTAGATTTATTTCTAAAATCGCAAAGAAAAGTGGTCCACTATTTAAAACATTGAAGAAGAGTTCAAAATTCCAATGGATGGTCGAAACACAGAAGGCTTTCAAGGAGCTACAGGGGGTGCTTGCTAATCTGCCCTTGTTAGCAAAGCCTGTGCAAGGGGAAGATTTGGTGCTATATATATATATTGGCGAAATTGCGGTGAGTTCGGTCCTATTGTGCGAAGAAGGAGTAGCTCAATTCCCAATATGCTATGTCAGCCAGGTAATGCAAGGAGCGAAGTTGAGATATTCTGAGATCGAGAAGTGTGCGTTGGCGGTGGTCGTAACGGTTAGAATGTTGTGACCTTATTTCTTGAATCATAAGGTGAAGGTGCAGACGAACATGCCTATGGAGCAAACTTTGGGACGACCAGTAGTATCTGGTCGACTGGTGAAATTGGCAGTTGAATTAAGTGAATATTCCATCACATTTGAGCCGAGGAGGGCGATCAAGGCACAAGTCTTAGCTGACTTTTTCCAAGAAGGAACAAGGTTAGGGGAGCAAGTCGAAGGGGTGTGGCAATTATTTGTGGATGGCTCGGTGTCGAGGAATGGGGCAAGACTGGCCATTGTTCTTGTCTTGCCCAGAGGAGATTATTTAGAGTTTGCCGCCAAGATGGGATTCCGAGTTTCGAACAACGAGGCAGAATATGAGGCGGTGATCAAGGAGTTGCAATTGGCCCTAGCTGGAGGTGATTGAAGGATACAGGCCCACTCGGATTCGCAGTTAGAGGTGGGACAATTCCAGGAGGGTTCGAGGTGAAGGAGGAAAAGTTGCAGCGTTATGTGGATGAGATGAAAAAGGTGCAAAGAGAGTTTCAAACTTTTGAATTGGTGCAGATCCCGCGAGAAGAAAATGGTCGAGTTGACTTGCTATCTAAAATTGCCCAGAGTTTGGTAGACTGTAAGAGCTGGAGTGTAACCTTACTTCATATGGAGAAGAGTGCAGTCGAGGCGGAGGTGGCAGAAATTGAGAAAGTGGAGGATTGGCGATCCTCAATACTGAGGGAATTGAGAGAGTGGGCGTTGAAGGTGTTGCGGAAATTTTTGAGCATGGAAGAATCCTCTACAAACGGTCATATGCGGGTCCACACCTAAGGTGCGTGACCAAGGAAGAAGGTCGTTATGTTCTGAAAGAGGTGCACGAGGGATGTTGTGGTGACCTCAGCAAAATGGGGGCTATGGTCGCTAGGACCTTCAGAGCAGGATACTTTTGGCCAACAATAAAGGCAAATGCCAAGGAGATGGCGAGAAGATGCTTACAGTGTCAGAAGCATGGTCCACTCATCCACCAGCCTGCGAAAAAGATGACCACGATGAGTGCCCCAATCCCGTTTGCACAGTGGGGGATAGACCTGGTGGGACCAATGCCGCAAACAACTGGGCAGCGAAATTTCTTAATCTTGGAGGTCGATTATTTTACAAAGTGGGTGGAGGCCGAGCCGTTGGCCAAGATCACAGAGGATAAAGTAATCCAATTTTTGTACAATAACATTTGCTACAGATTTGGGGTCCCAAAAATCCTGATATCCAATAATGGGACGCAATTCAATGGTAAACAAATTAGAGTCTGGTGTGACGGAATAGGAATTGAGAAGCACTTTGCCTCTGTCGCCCACCCGAAGGCCAACGGGCAAGTGGAAGTGACCAACAGAATCATCTTGAATGGGCTGAAAAAAAGACTTGAAAAGGCTTCGGGGGCATGGGTCGATGAGTTAACATTTGTACTTTGGGCTTATCGGACCACCCTGAGGCCGACTACTGAGTAGACACCTTTCAGCTTGGTCTATGGAATGGAGACCCTTTTGCCGGTCGAGTTGGAGTTACAGTCGCAACGATTGAGCACTTACAATTAGGAGCAGAATGAAGAACTCATGATGGCCGCCTTGGATATAATCGAGGAGCTTAGAGAGCAAGCCTCGACCAGAGTCAAGGCATATAAACAGCGAATGAGAGCAGCCCACGATAGGAAAGTGAAGACCCGCAGATTCCAAGTGGGCGATCTGGTCTGGAAGAGAGTTGATGTGCTGAAGCATGTGGGCAAACTGGAGCCCAACTGGGAAGGCTCGTATCTAGTCGAGAAGTTTCATGCAGGAGAAGCATACTCCTTGAAAGACACAGAAGGAAGATCATTGACCAGGTCATGAAATGTTGCCAACCTCAAGAAATATTATGTTTGAGTCTTTTTCTTTAAGATCGAGCGAAATAATCGAGACAATGTATTTATGAACCAAAATTTTCATCGAGATTATCGAAATGATCAAGTACTTCTTTTTCAATGAATTCACCTTACAATTGTATGTGACCATGTTAGATCTCATCTATGGCTTATGGTGTGGATATTTATTATCAGAAAAAATTTGAATAATTTCTGGATTTCTAGCATACTTTCATTATACAAGATTTGTATTAAATGACTTATGGAAAACTTGGATCTATTCTTTTTATGGTGTGCATGAATTGCAGACGAAATCTGGAGGATGGGTTGCTCGAAGAAATAAACCAAAGTCCTTCTTTTTTGGAACATCCCATTCAAGGGGTAGGCGAAGGTCGCTTGTTTCGAACACTCCCTGGGGTGGGCAGGTGGTCGAAAAAGTCCATGCCTCCGGGATGGACGACCACCATGCTTTTGGTACATCCCTTGGGGTGGGCAAGTGTTAAGACCAAAGCCCTTCATTTTTGGAACATCCCGTACAAGTGGTGGGCGTAGGTTGATTGTTTCAAACATTCCCTGGGTAGGCCGGTGGTCGAAAAAGTCCATGCCTCCGGGCTGGACGACCATCATGCTTTTGATACATCCCTTGGGGTGGGCAAGTGTCAAGACCAAAGCCCTTCATTTTTAGAATATCCCGTTCAAGGGGTGGGCAAAGGTCGCTTGTTTCGAACACTACCTGGGGTGGGCAAGTGGTCGAAAAAGTCCATGCCTTCGGGCTGGATGATCACCATGCTTTTGGTACATCGCTTGGGGTGGGCAATTGTCAAGACCAAAGCCCTTCCTTTTTGGAACATCTCGTTCAAGGGGTGGACGAAGGTCGCTTGTTTCGAACACTCCCTAAGGTGGACAGGTGGTCAAAAAAGTCCATGCCTCCGGGCTGGATGACCACCATGATATTGGTACATCCCTTTGAGTGGGCAAGTGTCAAGACCAAAGTTCTTCGTTTTTGAAACATCCCGTTCAAGGGGTGGACAAAGGTAGCTTGTTTCGAACACTCCATAGGGTGGGCAGGTGGTCGAAAAAGTCCATGCCTCCAGGCTAGACGACCACCATGCTTTTGGTACAGCCCTTGGGGTGGGCAAGTGTCAAGACCAATGCCCTTCGTTTTTGGAACATCCCATTCAAGGGGTGGGCGAACGTCGCTTGTTCTGAACACTCCCTGGGGTGGGCAGGTGGTTGAAAAATTATATGCCTCCAGGCTGGACGACCACCATGCTTTTGGTACATCCCTTGTGGTGGGCAAGTGTCAAGACCAAAGCCCTTCGTTTTTGGAACATCCCGTTCAAGGGGTGGACGAAGGTCGCTTGTTTCGAACACTCCCTAGAGTGGGCAGGTGGATGAAAAAGTCCATGCCTCTCGCTGGACTACCACCATGCTTTTGGTACATCCCTTGGGGTGGGCAAGTGTCAAGACCAAAGACCTTCATTTTTGGAATATCCCGTTCAAGGGGTGGGCGAAGGTTGCTTGTTAAGAACACTCCCTGGGGTGTGCAGGTGGTCGAAAAAGTCCATGCCTCCAGGCTGGACGACCACCATGCTTTTGGTACATCCCTTGGGGTGGGCAAGTGTCAAGACCAAAGCCCTTCGTTTTTGGAACATCCCATTCAAGGGGTGAGCGAACGTTGCTTGTTTCGAACACTACCTAGGGTGGGCAGGTGGTCGAAAAAGTCCATGCCTCTAGGCTGGACGACCACCATACTTTTGGTACATCCCTTGGGGTGGGCAAGTGTCAAGACCAAGCCCTTCATTTTTGGAACATTTCATTCAAGGGGTGGACGAAGGTCGCTTGTTTCAAACACTCCCTAGGGTGGGCAGGTGGTCAAAAAAGTCCATGCCTCTGGGTTGTACTTCTACCATGCTTTTGTTACATCCATTGGGGTGGGCAAGTGTCAAGACCAAAGACCTTCATTTTTGGAACATCTCGTTCAAGGGGTGGGCGAAGGTTGCTTGTTTCGAACACTCCCTGGGGTGGGCAGGTGGTCGAAAAAGTCCACCTAGGGTGGGCAGGTGGTCGAAAAAGTCCATGCCTCCGGGCTAGAGAACCACCATGCTTTTGGTACATCCCTTGGGGTGGGCAAGTGTCAAGACCAAAGCCCTTCATTTTTAGAACATCCCGTTCAAGGGGTGGACGAAGGTCGCTTGTTTCGAACACTCCCTAGGGTGGGCAGGTGGTTAAAAAAGTCCATGCCTCTGGGCTGGACTACCACCATGCTTTTGGCACATCCCTTGGGGTAGGCAAGTGTAAAGACCAAAGCCCTTCGTTTTTGGAACTTCTCGTTCAAGGGGTGGGCGAAGGTCGTTTGTTTCGAACACTCCCTAGGGTGGGCAGGTGGTCGAAAAAGTCGATGCCTCCGGGCTGGAGGACCACCATGATTTTGGTACATCCCTTGGGGTGGGCAAGTGTCAAGACCAAAGTCCTTCATTCTTGGAACATCCCGTTCAAGGGGTGGACAAAGATAGCTTGTTTCGAACACTCCATGGGGTGGGCAGGTGGTCGAAAAAGTCAATGCCTCCGGGCTGGACGACCACCATACTTTTGGTACATCCCTTGGGGTGGGCAAGTGTCAAGACCAATGCCCTTCGTTTTTGGAATATCCCATTCAAGGGGTGGGCGAACGTCGCTTGTTCTGAACACTCCCAGGGGTGGGCAGGTGGTTGAAAAATTATATGCCTCCGGGCTGGACGACCACCATGCTTTTGGTACATCCCTTGTGGTGGGCATGTGTCAAGACCAAAGACCTTCGTTTTTGGAACATCCCGTTAAAGGGGTGGACGAAGGTCGCTTGTTTCGAACACTCCTTAGAGTGGGCAGGTGGTCGAAAAAGTCCATGCCTCTCGCTGGACTACCACCATGCTTTTGGTACATCCCTTGGGGTGGGCAAGTGGCATGACCAAAGAACTTCATTTTTGGAATATCCCGTTCAAGGGGTGGGCGAAGGTTGCTTGTTAAGAACACTCCCTGGGGTGTGCAGGTGGTCGAAAAAGTCCATGCCTCCAGGCTGGACGACCACCATGCTTTTGGTACATCCCTTGGGGTGGGCAAGTGTCAAGACCAAAGCCCTTCAGTTTGGAACATCCCATTCAAGGGGTGAGCGAACATTACTTGTTTCGAACACTACCTAGGGTGGGCAGGTGGTCAAAAAAGTCCATGCCTCTAGGCTGGACGACCACCGTACTTTTGGTACATCCCTTGGGGTGGGCAAGTGTCAAGACCAAGCCCTTCATTTTTGGAACATTTCGTTCAAGGGGTGGACGAAGGTCGCTTGTTTCAAACACTCCCTAGGGTGGGCAGGTGGTAAAAAAAGTCCATGCCTCTGGGTTGTACTTCCACCATGCTTTTGTTACATCCCTTGGGGTGGGAAAGTGTCAAGACCAAAACCCTTCGTGTTTGTAACATCCAGTTCAAAGGGTGGACGAAGGTCGCTTGTTTCAAACACTCCCTGGGTGGGCAAGTGGTCGAAAAAGTCCATGTCTCTGGGATGGACGACCACCATGCTTTTGTTACATCCCTTGGGGTGTGCAAGTGCCAAGAACAAAGCCCTTCATTTTTGGAACTTCTCGTTCAAGGGGTGGGTGAAGGTCGCTTGTTTCGAACACTCCCTGGGGTGGGAAGGTAGTCGAAAAAGTCCATGCCTCCGGGCTGGACGACCATCATGCTTTTGGTACATCCCTTGGGGTGGGAAAGTGTTAAGACCAAAGCCCTTCATTTTTGGAACATCCCGTTCAAGGGTTGGGCGAAGGTCGCTTGTTTCGAGCACTCCGTTGGATGGAAAGGTGGTCGAAAATGTCCATGCCTCCGGGCTGGACGACCACCATGCTTTTGGTACATCCCTTGGGGTGGGCAATTGTCAAGACCAAAGTCCTTCATTTTTGGAACATCTCGTTCAAGGGGTGGACGAAGGTCGCTTGTTTCGAACACTCCCTGAGGTGGGCAGGTGGTCAAAAAAGTCCATGCCTCCGGGCTGGACGACCACCATTATTTTGGTACATCCCTTGGAGTGGGCAAGTGTCAAGACCAAAGTTCTTCATTTTTGGAACATCCCGTTCAAGGGGTGGGCGAAGGTTGCTTGTTAAAAACACTCCCTGGGTGTGCAGGTGGTCGAAAAAGTCCATGCCTCCAGGCTGGACGACCACCATGCTTTTGGTACATCCATTGGGGTGGGCAAGTGTCAAGACCAAAGCCCTTTGTTTTTGGAACATCCCATTCAAGGGGTGAGCGAACGTCGCTTGTTTCGAACACTACCTAGGGTGGGCAGGTGGTCGAAGAAGTCCATGCCTCTAGGCTGGACGACCACCATGCTTTTGGTACATCCCTTGGGGTGGGAAAGTGTCAAGACCAAGCCCTTCATTTTTGGAACATTTCGTTCAAGGGGTGGACGAAGGTCGCTTGTTTCGAACACTCCCTAGGGTGGGCAGGTGGTCAAAAAGTCCATGCCTCTGGGCTGTACTTCCACCATGCTTTTGTTACATCCCTTGGGGTGGGAAAGTGTCAAGACCAAAGACCTTCATTTTTGGAACATTTCGTTCAAGGGGTGGACGAAGGTCGCTTGTTTCGAACACTCCCTAGGGTGGGTAGGTGGTTAAAAAAGTCCATGCCTCTGGGCTGTACTTCTACCATGCTTTTGTTACATCCCTTGGGGTGGGAAAGTGTCAAGACCAAAGACCTTCATTTTTGGAAAATCCCGTTCAAGGGGTGGGCAATGGTTGCTTGTTTCGGACACTCCCTGGGGTGGGAAGGTGGTCGAAAAAGTCCATGCCTCCGGGCAGAACGAGCACCATTCTTTTGGTACATCCTTTGGGGTGGGCAAGTGTCAAGACCAAAACCTTTCGTTTTTGTAACATCTCGTTCAAAGGGTGGACGAAGGTCGCTTCTTTCGAACACTCCCTAGGTGGGCAGGTGGTCGAAAAAGTCCATGCCTCCGGGCTGGACGACCACCATGCTTTTGGTACATCCCTTGAGGTGGGCAAGTGTCAAGCCCAAAGCCCTTCATTTTTGGAACTTCTCGTTCAAGGGGTGGGCGAAGGTCGCTTGTTTCGAACACTCCCTAGGGTGGGCAGGTGGTCGAAAAAGTCCATGCCTCTGGGCTGGAGGACCAACATGATTTTGGTACATCCCTTGGGGTGGGCAAGTGTCAAGACCAAAACCCTTTGTTTTTAGAACATCCCTTTCAAGGGGTGGGCAAAGGTCGCTTGTTTCGAACACTACCTGGGGTGGGCAGGTGGTCGAAAAAGTCCATGCCTTCGGGTTGGATGATCGCCATGCTTTTGGTACATCCCTTGGGGTGGGCAATTGTCAAGACCAAAGCCCTTCCTTTTTGGAACATCTCGTTCAATGGGTGGACGAAGGTCGCTTGTTTCGAACACTCCCTGAGGTGGGCAGGTGGTCAAAAAAGTCCATGCCTCCGGGCTGGACGACCACCATGATTTTGGTACATCCCTTGGAGTGGGCAAGTGTCAAGAACAAAGTTTTTCATTTTTCGAACATCCCGTTCAAGGGGTGGACAAAGGTAGCTTGTTGCGAACACTCCATGGGGTGGGCAGGTGGTCGAAAAAGTCCATGCCTCCAGGCTAGACGACCACCATGCTTTTTGTACATCCCTTGGGGTGGGCAAGTGTCAAGACCAATGCCCTTCATTTTTGGAACATCCCATTCAAGGGGTGGGCGAACGTCGCTTGTTCCGAACACTCCCTGGGGTGAGCAGGTGGTTGAAACATTCCATGCCTCCGGGCTGGACGACCACCATGCTTTTGGTACATCCCTTGGGGTGGGCAAGTGTCAAGACCAAAGCCCTTCGTTTTTGGAACATCCCGTTCAAGGGGTGGACGAAGGTCGCTTGTTTCGAACACTCCCTAGAGTGGGCAGGTGGTCAAAAAAGTCCATGCCTCTGGGCTGGACTACCACCATGATTTTGGTACATCCCTAGGGTGGGCAAGTGTCAAGACCAAAGACCTTCATTTTTGGAATATCCCGTTCAAGGGGTGGGCGAAAGTTGCTTGTTAAGAACACTCCCTGGGGTGTGCAGGTGGTCGAAAAAGTCCATGCCTCCAGGCTGTACGACCACCATGCTTTGGTACATCCGTTGGAGTGGGCAAGTGTCAAGACCAAAGCCCTTCGTTTTTGGAACATTTCGTTCAAGGGGTGGACGAAGGTCGCTTGTTTCGAACACTCCCTAGGGTGGGCAGGTGGTCAAAAAAGTCCATGCCTCTGGGTTGTAATTCCACCATGCTTTTGTTACATCCCTTGGGGTGGGCAAGTGTCAAGACCAAAGACCTTCATTTTCAGAACATCTCGTTCAAGGGGTGGGCGAAGGTTGCTTGTTTCGAACACTCCCTGGGGTGGGTAGGTGGTCGAAAAAGTCCATTCCTCCGGGCTGGACGACCACCATGTGTTTGTTGTGTTTTTGCCCTTATTTTATTGTGTTTTATGTGTTTTATTTTGTGGTTTTTAGGTCCGTTTTAGGCTCGACCGGTCCATTTTGTCGTGTTTTGTATATTCTCGCTCCTGTATAGCTTGTTCGTATTTTTGCGCGTCGTCTCTTTGTTTTTAGTGTGATTAGGTCCATTTCATCGCACACGAGGAGACGAGCCGTCCGAGCCGACCGAGCCGTCCAATCTGGAAATCCTGACCAAACCGTACTCGGAGGAAGAGCATTCAAAGACAAGAATTTTGGTCCAAGTTTCGGGAGAATCGGAGTTCGGTGCAAGAAGATAGAGCAAAATGAAGAATCAAGCACGAACCGAGCCACGCCCGCACGCACGCTCGCGCACACCACTCGCAGCCACGCACGCGGCCTCGCACAATCGCTCGCGCACACCCGTGTCCGCACATCCGTCTGCCCTACGCACTCGAGAGCCCTGCGTGTCCCCAGCGCAATGCATACTCGCGCGCTCGCGGAAGCGGGCGCGAGCTCGAGCGCTCCG
>CACSLK010012143.1:362329-385087 GCA_902706635.1 Striga hermonthica | reverse complement strand
CTGAAAACATGAAAATTCACATAAAAGCTGAACTAAGGCCGCGGCGGGCGCCATGCACCGCCGACGGCGTCGTGCCGTTCTTCGACCAAATTACATAATGTCTCGGCAATTCATTTATAGCTGAACTTAACATGATTTTTCTGAACATAATAACACATAATGGTCGAAGGTTTTGAACATAACATGCATGAGCACTCGGATGGCCCGTGGTGCGCACTACGTGTGCGACCACACCCCTCTCGGTCGATGTACTAGTAACATGATTAATTGCCCGAACAATTAAGTTAAACTAAGCATGAAATTGCATATAGAGGCTAAGCATGCGATAATGGTCGGAGGAAAAATAACTTAACATGTATGAGCAAGTACGCACGGCCCGTGGTGCGCTACGTGCGCAACCACGTTATCCTCGGCCAAACATTTCAAACATGACCTATTTTCCGAACATTAAGGCTAATTTAAACATGAAGTTGCACATAAAAACTAAGCATGCAAGATTGTTCGGAGAATTCCATGAAAAACATAACATGGTTCGGATAAATTAATTTAGAATATTACATGACCGCACGGCAATAGCTATAACACGCACGCATGACCTTTTACATAAATTGTCTTAAATGAACATGAAATTCTTGGTTAAAGCCGATGGGAACTTACCTCGTATTAAACTCCGGAGACTAAACTCTCGAACTCCCGTGCGATGCGTGCGTAGTGTGCGATGTGCGCGTGCTCTCGGCCTTCCGTGCGGTGCTCGGTGGCTCGGACGTGCTCTCGAATAACTCTCACAAAAACTCACTAACTCTCGGCACTCTCTATACTCTCGGCAAAGCAAATGGAGGAGGAGAAAAATGGAGCTAACTCCCAAGCCTCACACTTATATTAAGGCCGAACATAGGCGGAGAAAAAGAGGGAAGCATGGTCACGTGAAATGGCAAGAAGGATGCTCGGTCAAGGTGCCCCACTCATGCACGGCGCCAAGACAAAATGGTGGAGAGAATCTCACGCAAAAGACAAGGAACATGCGCACGGATTCTTGGGCCAAATGGGGCCAAACTCCCACGCGCAAGAGGACAAGGGGTGGCGCGGATTCTTGTGCAAGGTGCGCACGGTCTTCTAGCAAGTTGTTGGCACGGATGTGCACACGCCTCGGATACTCCGCACGGCCAATACACATGAACTCGGTCCGCAACACTCGCACACATGGTCTTCTCCCGGACGAACACGCGGCGCACGGTACTCGCGTGCACTATGGACCGAGACACTCGCACGGCACTTGAACATGGACTCGATCAATGCGCGGCTATGAACATGAACTCGGAATAAAATCGGAACAATTTGCTAATCTCGTGATTAAGTTAAATTAATCACTTAGTTATGTTTAATTACTCAATCAAACATAATGCTTAATTGCCAAAATTATTTCGAACGTAAACGGTACGTCGAAAATAGTTCCGGTAATTTCTGACTGGAATAACTGAAATTAATTAATTCCGAAAAATAATATCGGAACTGAAATATTATAAATACTGATAAAAGTCGGGATATTACAGTAAGTACCATTGATATGGCTGACTAGTAACTGAGAGTCGGAAAATATCCGGAGAAAGGAAACATTCATGGATTCGGCGAAATGTAAACCTGATAAGAGGGCCTCATACTCGGCTTTGTTGTTGGTGGCCGGGAAGGTAAATGCCACGGAGTAACAAAATACTTGTTGATCCGGACTAACTAAGACAATTCCTCCTCCGGCTCGTATAGCCGAGGACGATCCGTCAATGTAGAGAGTCCATGTCGGATCCTCAATAGATGCGTTGACAGTGGGAGTAAATTCAGCAATGAAATCAGACAGCACTTGAGCTTTGATAGCGGTTCGGGGTCGGTACTGAATATCAAACTGTCCCAATTCTATCGCCCACTTTATCATTCTTCCCGACATATCAGGTCGGTGGAGGACTTGTCGAAGAGGGTACGTCGTAAACACGATAATTGAATGCTCCATAAAATATGGGCGCAATTTTCGTGCAGCAATGATCAGAGCATAGGCCAACTTCTCCATATGCGGATATCGCAATTCAGCGTCATGTAAAGCCTTGCTAACATAATACACCGGGGTCTGTTGAAGCCCGTCTTGTCGTATGAGAACAGCACTAACAGCAACATTACTTACACCAACGTACAAATACAGAGGCTCATTAGGAAGTGGCTTCTGTAACGTCGGTAATCGTAAAAGAACTTCTTTAATGTTGTCAAAAGCATTCTGGCATTCCGTGGTCCATTCAAACGGTTTCTTCTTTTTGATAGCATCAAGGAATGGCTTGCAATGATCCGTGGACTTTGAAATGAACCGATTAAGGGCTGCCAACCGACCAGTTAAAGCTTGGACACCTTTAAGAGATGTCGGGGGAACTAGGTCAAGTATGGCTTGAATCTTGGTGGGATTAGCTTCGATCCCTCTCTGACTCACCATGTATCCCAGAAACTTCCCTGATCCAACTCCGAAAGTACACTTCTTGGGGTTAAGCACCATGGAATATTCTCGGAGTATATCGAAGACTTCGGAAAGATGGGCGATGTGGTCAGAGGCCTGTTCCGACTTCACTAACATATCGTCTACATAAACTTCCATTGTATGGCCGATTAAGCGAGCAAACATCTTATTGACCAATCTCTGATACGTGGCCCCTGCATTCTTCAATCCGAAAGTCATCATGACATAGCAGTAAAGGCCTCGAGCTGAATAGAACGAGGTATGTTCAGCGTCATCAGGGTGCATGGGAATCTGATTATAGCCTGAATAGGCATCCAGAAAACTCATAAGTTGGTGTCCCGACGTAGCATCTACCATGTAATCAATGTGTGGAATGGGGTAGCTATCTTTCGGGCATGCTTGATTCAAGTCTGAAAAATCTATACACAGACGCCAAAGGCCGGTGGCTTTCTTAACCAAAACAGGATTTGATATCCACGTCGGGTACTTGGCTTCTTTGACAAATTTATTATCTATGAGCTTATTTACTTCCTCTTCAAGGGCCTTCTGACGATTTGGGCCGAATTTCCGACGTTTCTGAATAACAGGTTTGACAGTTTTGTCCAAATTAAGACGATGGCATGCTTTCTGTGGATCAATCCCTTTCATGTCTTCATGCTTCCAAGCGAACACATCAGCGTTTGACTGGAGAAACTGAATCAAATCTGACCGAATGGGTTCTTGCAGGTTAGCCCCAATACGCAGCGATTTCTGCTGAGCCGACCCGTCCACGTAAATGATTTCGATATCTTCAACGGGTTCCACCCGGATGTGATGACTTCCATCTTTGAACTGCATCCTTGGGTCCATATCTTCGTGCATCTCTATGTCTCTTTCGTGAAAAGGTTGTTCTTGATCGAGGACTTCAGTTGATGTTTCAGGTAAAACCGACGTCATAGGGATGTCGGTATCAACAAGCGGCAAGTCGGTATCTGTTTGAGGCATGTCGGTATCCAGGATGAACTGACCAGTTCTTTCAGCATCAAGAATTGAATCACTCGGCTCAACAAAGTTACTAGCATCCCGTTCTTCAATCATATGAAAGTTAGGCGAGGTTGAGAGCAACATCAGACTTCGTGCTTCTCGTTGATCCCCGTAACGAGTCCCCTCTCCTTCAATGGTGGGGAACTTCAAAGCATAATGAAAAATTGACACAGCAGCACGAAGTTTATAAAGTGTGGTTCGTCCTATTACAGCATTATATTCGTTCTGGACATCCAAGACTTTGAAAGTTTCCATAATGACCTTGGACTTCGGTCCAAAGCCACCAAACCGAATAGGGAGCAATATTTCGCCAACAGGGCAAGAAATGCTTCCATTGAAACCTTGAATCTGATCGTTACACGGCCTAATGTCTGCTGGGTCCAAACCCAATTTCTTGAAGGTACGGAGCATCAAAATGCTTGAGTAAGCCCCTGTGTCGACCAAGATCCGATGAATAGGAATTCCTCCAATCGGGGCGGTTATGATAAGAGCATCGGAATGAGGATGAGCGAATAGATTGGCATCTTCAATACTGAATGTAATAGGACAATTCCGGTTATTGATAGTATCTCGAAGATCAACATTCATGACTCGTTTCTCGGCATTCTGTGCCTCTCGGGCATAGGCTTTGATTTTCTGTCGAGACGTGTCTAACTGCTTGTTATTGGAGTTGACTGGAGGTATACAATGTGAAGAATCTATGGGATCACGTATCTTAGGTTTCCTGTGGTTATCTGTCGAGGTTCCGACATGAGTAGAAAACGTAAAAACTTCCTTATCATTTGCACGAGCTCTTTTCTGATTAGCAGGTCGGTTATCCTCATCTTCATCGTCTGAAAGATCCAAGGGCCTTCCTTTCCGGCGGTTATCAAAATTTCGAAACTTTTGAAGCTGGGGTTGTCCGATTAAGCGCAAGAGTGCCGATAAAAGACCGAGGCACTCATCGGTATTGTGTCCAGGAGACTTATGATATGCACAGTACCGAGTTTTATCCAACTTATCTAAAGGAGTTCTCACGGGCCTCGGGTTTGGGATAATCCCCTTTCCTTTCAGTTCTTCATATATAGTAGCTACTCCAGCGGAATAAACGGCATGATAACCTGTCCTGACATTGTCCGAATACTGATCACGAGCAGCCCGAGACTCTGGAGTATTTTCATATCCTTTAGAGGAGTTCCGAAATTGTGCTTTCACAAAGTTCTTCTTGTTCTTCTTCTTAGCATCTGGCTCAGCCTTGCTTTCCTTCACCGAGAAGTCGAAACTGGGAACCGACATGGATTCTTCGGCAATAATGAATTGTTGAGCTCGTACAAGAAACTCTTGAAATGTAGCAGGTTTATTTTGACACAAGGTCCAACGAAACATTGAGTGAGGCTTCAGTCCAGCAATAGCAGTTACTAACAAAGTTTCAGGGTGACAAGGCTCCATGTTCTGAATTCGGTCGTTGAACCGAGCCACGTAGTCTTTAACAGTCTCGTCGTCCTTTTGCACAATGTTGGTGATCGACTCCTTTGGGATGAGGCAGATTTGGGCACCGATAAAGTGTGACCGGAAAGCTGCACGTAACTGCTGCCATTTCCAAATCGAATGAGGTGGGAGAGTATAATACCATTTTTGGGCTCGTGGCCCCAATGTAAGTGAGAACATCCGACACCTCAAAGCATCTGAAGTTCCATGTAAATCCATCCAAGACGTATAATGGCCTAAGTGTGCATCTGGATCTGATGTCCCGTGATACATGCCGTTTTGCGGGATTTTCACTTTCACAGGGAGTGCCTCTGCAGTAAGTTCGGGGGCTAAAGCAGAATCTACCTCGACAATAACATTTCCCGACGTCGTGACATGTCGGGGTGAATCTTCTTGTGACTTCTGCTGCGTTTCAAGTTCAGCCAAGCGTTTACGGAGAGTTTCAATTTCCTCCGCACTATGTCTTGAAAGACGATTCCGTTCAATTTGGCGTCGCAAATCTTCGCGAACATGAGGTGCTGACGAAATGGGCCTGGGACGTGGCGAAATTCTCTGATGATGGGCAGAATGACTTTCAGCAGTCATCTCCTGTACAGGGGGCTGATTCGGAACTTGATTGTTCGTTACAGGGTTAGCAATTATATGAGCCTGCTCTTCTTGACGTGGAGAAGTATGATGAGGCTGCGACGTAGCATGTGATGTCGCTACATGTGTTTCATGATCATGATGAGTATGGGTTGGATGTTCTGTTGGATTAGTAGTTAACGGAATCGACAACGGTATCGTACTCGAGTTCCTGGGCATGGCTCGAGCTATTAATGAGGTCAAACCTTGGATAAACTTCGGATTTTGAAGAAAGTTCGTGACATTCGTGACCGGAGGAGGTGGTGTTGGACGCCGTGGAGAATGGTTAGTCGATTGGCTCTGGCCAGGGTGAGGTACATGGTCTCGACCAGACTGCGACATGGTAGTTTTTGAGTGCGAAAATGGCTTAAAGGCGAAAGTTAACTTCAAAACATAAGTGCCCTCCTTCTAGCGCCAAACTGTTGTCAAATGAAAATTAACAACGATCTTATTGATAAGGGTATGTAATAAACTCAAAGTAAATCGACAGAAATGTGTGTATTGAAAAGCAGATGGAATTCTTCTGAGAATATTATTATTGTCTGTCTCTCTTGCTGGAGAATTGTTTTTTCTCCTTTTATATTTACGTACAATATTTATCCGTACAGTAATCATTACACTTGAAAGGTCAAAGGCGGCTCCTAGCCACTTCTCTTGATAGCTCGCCACTTGGACAAACGTAATGATGATTTATGCTGTGTTGTCACCGCCTTGCAGTGCTGAGATGGCATATTATAGACATCGGTTTATCCAGTAGTAACCGATATGTTGTATCCGACATATGGTGACCGACATGTGATGACCGACACGAGATATCGGTTAAGCAATGGAGATGTCGGTTCTTGCTGAATCTCTCGTCTTGCAATCATCTTGAAGTCGGTGGAAGCATCACGTACTTGCACAATTTCCAATTATCCTCATACTGACCTTAATCGGCTGATTAATTGTCTCTTAATTTGGTTTACTGAAAATGATGTCAACAAGTGCGTCTGATAGATACACCTATAGTGAGTAATCGAAGGCCCTGAGTGCGCGATTATTCACAACCAAGCAATAGACAAAAACCGCGATCGCTCATCATTGGTGCTTTCATTGAGAGGTGCTGATCGAATTTTTATCTATCTATCTTTTTTTTTGGTTTTGCCTTTTGCTGAGGGGGCCGAATTTTTGTTCTTTTTTTGGTTCGAAATTTTCGATTTTTTTGTTTGAATTTTTCATTATTTTTCGTGAGTAAAAAAAAAGTGTCATCTTAGTTGTTTGATTTTATTTAGTGTAAAAAAAAAAAGAGAGAGTCATGATGTTTGAGCCATTAGATGAGTTGGATTGGGAGAATATCGAATACCTTCAAGGTTTGGAGAGGGAATTAACTCCTTGGGAGCAAGAGTATTTGGAGGAGATGTACGAGCAACAGGAGAAGCTCGAACAACAACTCAAGATCATGGAGGAAGAGCAACAAGCTGAGGTCGATGAGAAGTTCCCAAAATCGTGCGAGCAAAAAGCCAAAGTGGTCGAGGTCAAGGAAGAGATCTTGCTCGTGGTCGAAGAGGGACTTGGCGAGGAGACGTGCGTGGAGGACGAAGCGATCGACATCAAGAGTGAGGGCTTGGTCGAAGGCAACGGGAAACCTACGTTCTCGTTTGAATTTCTAGGATAAGTCCAAGGTCGAGGTAATCAAGGTTGAAGAGGAGATGTTGGGCGCGATCGAAGCAGGCCAACAAGACGAGACGCGTAGGAGGAACAATACGGATGAAGGGGACGTGACGTTCCAACTTGAGATCAAAGAAGGAGTGCCCGAGGTTTGGATAGTCGAGGATGAGTCCTTGAGGGCGAGGACATTCTCAAAGGGGGCGGGAATGATGCGTAAGTGGGTTTTGACCCCAGACGACAAGAAGGGCCAAGAGCCGAGACGACCCAAGGAGGCTGAAAATAGGGGCAAAACGACACATGCATGGCCTAAGAGGCGGGTACGAGCTCGTATGCGAGGCGCACGATCACGTGAGAAGCGGCAAGAGTCGATGCGAACATGGGGTAGTCGACGGGGGTCTCATAATAAGGAGCGAGTACGCACGGATAGGTGCATTAAGCAAGGGCGCGCACACGCGCATTGGCGTAGACGCGCATGGCGCTTGGAGGTTAGGAGAAGTGGCGCGCAGGGGGTGGATGTTGGGTGGTTGATGCGCGCGAGGGACTGCGGCGGATGGACAGCGAGTGCGCATACGCATGAGCGAGTGCGAGGGGGGGCCGGATGAGCGGA
The DNA here is from genome assembly GCA_902706635.1 of Striga hermonthica. Classification (NCBI taxonomy): domain Eukaryota; kingdom Viridiplantae; phylum Streptophyta; class Magnoliopsida; order Lamiales; family Orobanchaceae; genus Striga; species Striga hermonthica. Next base: position 377,231 of record CACSLK010012143.1, on the reverse strand, counting down.
CCACGCTGGGCGTGCGCAGCGTGCACGGAGGTGGCAGGGACGCACGGACGAAGGGCAGCGACGCGGGGGGCGACGCGGGCGATGGCCTAGACCGCATAGGCATAGGAGTACTGGATGACGAGCGCGGGGCGAAAGGCGACACGCGCGAGGCATAAGTCCAGACCGGGGTAGCAAGTCTAATCCTCGTAGAAATAGGCAAGGCGCGAATACTAATCCTCGCAGAATAGGAAAAGCAGTTGAGTGCCGGAACGCGCGTGGGAGATCGGTGACGGGAGTAATCCTCGGAAGATCAGGAAACGTATCCGGGAGCATATTCCTAGTAGGAATAGGAATAGTGGATATGGGCTCGAGGCATGGTCCTACAAGGAATAGGAATGACGCATGTGGGGCGCGAGGCCTTAAGCCTCGAGGCGAGAGGACATACATGCATGGGCGAAGGCGGTGCAGCTCTAGTCCTCGAGGACTAGGGCGAGGCGTGAGGGCAGCGCAAGACAAGGGGGCGGCTAAGAGATTTATGCGCAAGCTTCTAGATTCTCTTAGAGTGCAAGACAAGTACTGAGGAGATCTAGTAGATTTATGATTTATTATTTTATTGTTTTAATAGTTTCCTAGTAAGATTAGCATTAGAGGTAGTTGGCATCTATAAATACCCATGTACTCATCATAATAGAATGTCTGGAATGTCTTGAATTGAGTATTGAATTGGTGAGCCAATTATGAGGGGAACTTTATTGTAACACCCCACTTTGATTTTAGAGAAATTCTGGACTTTCCAAAATCAATAAATAATTTTTCGAACTCGTTTTCGAAAACATGGGCGTTATTCACACATTTAACATCAACCAAGTCATATCTGGTTGTTCACATGGTTTTTATTAACCCTTAAAACTTCAATTTCACATGATTATTAGCTAAACATCATAGTATTCATAATCGAACACATGATATTCAAGAAATAATTCCAATACGAATATCCAAATGAAACATTGGTCCAATAATCCAAAAAAGATATGTTTTGAAAATGATTCACCACGTTTCAACTAAAAGAGGTTCACAAGGACCACACATTATTCAATAACGGAAGCATAATCATAAAGCATAAATCAAAGACCGACCCACTCGTCTTCCCCCGTCATCCGGCACCTGCTTAACCTGCATCCGTGAAGAGCAGGTGGGAGTGAGCACAAAATGAACGTAGTGCTCACTACTATGCACATAAATGATGACATGTCAAAATAGTATGGTCGCAGCGTGAAAATAAAATAATCATATCATATCTCGTCTCCTATCAAGATCACAACAACCACATTACTCCTGTGCACATCTATCGCTAGCCGTAGAACGGGGATTCATTACCCGAAGGCGGGAGTACATGCCACGCTACGGACACGACCTTCCATATGGGCTTACGTACCTCACAAGGGCACGACCATATCAGGACTTAAGGAGACTTGCCTCACAAGGGCAACCGTATTACATCGACGGGGATAATCGTACCGACGGCCGTAACAGCTCACATCAATAGGTTACATATTTCATGTTCATGCATAGATCATACTCACAAAAATAAACACTTATCTTTCATGGCATAGACGATTTAAATAAGACCCACCTGGTATCCGGAGGATGAAATTACAGAAATTCGAGGAAAAAGGTATGCCGAGACACAGCTTGTCACACACCTACATTACACGAAATTCCAAAACTAACAGAGACCTAACTCAAAGCACTACAAAATTCATGCAGAACACATTTCAGTTTGAGCACATTACGACACAGCAACCGGGTTAATCATCTAACCTAATATGCTGCCAGGTTTTCTTAAAAACTGTACGCACAACATTTTTGTAAAAATCATAACTCACTCAATTCTTAAGATAAAATTATGAAATTTGGTATGCAGACTCATAACTCATATATAAAAATGTTGATAAAATTTTATAATTTTATCCTAAGTAGAACTTGAGTTATTCGCGTTTGAAGTTGCAGTTGAATTCGCGCATGTAAAGTTCAGTTTGGATGCCTAACTTTAAAAATCAATAACTCGAGTTATATAGGCTAAAAGACTTGATTCTTGATCCTATGAACACCTCTTTAACACAAGAAATAGCCATATAATGCTAACATTACCATGTTACGCACAACATTTTCAAAAACAAAGTGAAACAACACATACAAATTATGCATGCAAAGCGGGTGGAGCTTAACTTATTGCATATTCAAAATTAATTTAAAACTGAAACTCCAAAGTAAAAAAATACATAAATGAGCCCATTATCTCATCCACTAAACATGTTATAAAAGGGAAGAACACCAACCTCTTCAAAACTTCAAGAAAAAGCAAAGAAAGCTCAGTTCTAACTATGCATGGCTTGTGGTTTTGCTTGAGACTACAACCTGGATTCTTCTTGATTCCTTGGCTAAGGATGTTGCTAAAGCCTTCTTTGGGGGAGGTTAGGAGAGGAATAAGAGCTAAAATGAAGCTTCTCTCTTGGTTTAATTGCTAGAACTTGGAACAACCGCAAGGTGTTCAAAGATGCTCTCGGTAGCAATAAAACTTTGGTCTCGGTTCTTTTTTCTCTATTTTTCTTGGATGTTTGGGGAGGTTTCTTTGCTGAATACTAAGGAAGAAATGAAGGCTTGATCAGCTAAGAATAGAACTTTAATACATCTCCAAAGTGGGTCAAACTTTGAGGGAGCATGGTGGGGGACATGGTGGAAGACCAAGGTGGAATAACTTCATTTCCAATGTGGCCAAGATTCATTCATAACTTGGATTAATAAAAAGAAAATGAGCACTAAAGGGGCTGAATAAGGTGTGAACGAAGCATTAAATGGGTTAGGAGACAAGGTCTTACTACAATTGAATAAAGTAAGGTAATGCTCACGCTAGCCCATACTTAACATTAAAATTTGATAATCATGCTTAACTCTTGATTAAGCATTTACTAAGCTTAATGCTCACTTAATCTCTACTTGAACCCACGAATATGGACCGATATTGTTCATCAATTGGGTTGACAAGATAGTGTTTGAGCTTCGGATTTAAACGTCTCGAATACGAATTAAAACGGATAACATTTCAGTTTAGCAATTAAATCGAAAATACAAATGGTGATCGGTAAAATAAATCGAACGAATCGTAAGATTATATTATTCATTCAATAATATAATATGTAGCCACATCATGAAGGCATTTTGAAAAATAAAAATAAAACGCCATTATTCAAAATTAAATCGAAAAAATCTAACAGTCGAACGGGGCGCTACAGTCTACCCACCTTAAAGGAATTCTGTCCTCAGAATTCGAAAACAAATCAACTAGAAAGCACTAAGAATAAATATACAAAGGGGAACTCAAAACATAAAGTTCAGATAACGCATCCTAATATCGTCTTCCCTCTCCCAAGTCTCCTCGGTCTCATCGTGTCGGCTCCACTGCACCTTCACTAAGCTTACTGCCCGGTTCCTCAGCTGGTGGACCTTCCGGTCCAAAATGACTGTCGGTACCTCCTCGTAGGTAAGGTCTCGCTCGACCTGCAGCTCGCCGAAGTCCACCACATGATCGGGGTTCTGCACATATCTCCAAAGCATCGAGACATGAAACACGTCGTGCGCTACCGACAAGTCTGGTGGTAAAGCCAGCTGATACGCTAAGTTTCCGACTCAATCGAGGATCTCAAACGGCCCGATATAGCGAGGTCTAAGCTTCCCCTTCTTCCCGAAGCGAATCACACCTCTCATGGGTGAAACCTTCAAGAAGACGTGATCTCCCACAGCTTTAACATGTTCCTGCCTCTTCCGGTCGGTATAGACCTTCTGCCTCTCCTGGGCAGACCTGATAGTCCTCCGAATCTCCTCAACTGTCGCAGTAGTACTTTGGACAAAATCCGGGCTCGTAATTCTCCTCTCTCCAACCTCATTCCAATACAAAGGAGTTCGGACCTTACGTCCGTATAAAGCCTCGTACGGGGCCATCTTGATCTAAGAGTGGTAGCTGTTGTTGTAGGTCAGCTCGACTAGCGGAAGGGCATACTCCCAAGTCAGGCTCCGGTCCAAGACCCAGCCCTCAAGATATCCTCCAAGTACTGGATTGTACGCTCCAACTGACCATCTGTCTCGGGGTGAAAGGATGTACTGAACTCCAACCTCGTCCCCATGGCTCGATGCAACGTCCTCCAGAATTGACATGTGAACTTGGGATCTCGATCAGAAACAATCTCCACGGGCACTCGATGAAGCTTAACAATGTCCTTGACGAACAATTCGGCATAATCACTCGCCTTCATAGTCGTCCGGACTGGCAGAAAATGGGCAGACTTCAAAAAGTGATCCACTATCACCCAAATCGAATCATGCACGGCCCTCGACCTCGTCAGTCCAATCAATAAATCCATGGTGATGCACTCCCACTTCCACAGGGGAACCTCAAGTGGCTGCAACAACCCTCTCGGTTTCTGGTGCTCAGCCTTCACTTGTTGACACACCAGGCACCCATCCACGAACTTTGCTATCTTCCTCTTCATGCCACGCCACCAGAAAGACTTCCTCAAGTCCTGATACATCTTCGTGCTACCAGGATGGATGGTGTACGGAGCACTATGGGCCTCTCTCATAATCTCTCTATGCAGGTCCCACACCTTCGGAACACAAAGTCTACCCTCGAAGACCAAGGCCCCATCAGATGCGACTGCGAATCCACCAAATCTACCGGCTGCTGAAAACTCCCTCATCCGGCATAAGAAACGGTCATTCGGTTGCTAGGCGACTATTCTCTCTCGAATAGTCAGTCCCACAACCAAAGAGGCCAACATGCCCCCGGCTGCTGAAGTCGACTCCACTGCCTCTAGCTGCAATCGCTCGAACTCCCGAAGAAGGACATCCTGCCCAGTAAACAAGCAAGATAGTTGGCCATAACTCCTCCGACTAAGGGCATCGGCTACCACATTAGCTTTCCCAGGATGATAGCTAATGGTGCAGTCGTAGTCCTTGACCAGCTCCAACCATCTACGCTGCCTCATGTTCAGCTCCTTCTGAGTGAAAATATACTTTAGGCTTTTGTGGTCGGTAAAGATCTCACGCTTGCCTCCATAGAGGTAGTGCCGCCAAATCTTCAAGGCGTGGACAACTGCAGCTAACTCGAGATCATGAGTGGGGTAGTTCTGCTCGTGAGGCTTCAGCTGCCTCGAAGCATAGGCTACGACTTCCCCTGCTGCATAAGGACACATCCCAAACCCATCTTCGAAGCATCACTATAGATGGTGAACTCCAAAGTAGGGTCGGGTATAGATAGGACAAGCGCGGTAGTAAGTCTCCTCTTCAACTCCTGGAAACTCTCCTCGCACTGAGGACTCCAATAAAACCTCACGGCTTTCTTCATAAGGTTGGTCAGTGGCTGGGCTATCTTCGAGAAGCCCTCGATAAACCTCCTATAGTATCCTGCTAACCCCAGAAAACTACAAACATCTGCAGCACTTCTTGGCGTATCCCACTTACTCACCGCCTCAATCTTGCTGGGATCCACCTCAATGCCTCGAGCTGTCACAATGTGGCCAAGGAATGCCACACGGTTCAGCCAGAACTCGCACTTCGAGAACTTAGCATACAACTTCTCGCGGTGAAGAGTCTCCAGCACAATCCTCAAATGCTCCTTGTGCTGATCGATGTCTCGGGAATAGACCAGAATGTCGTCGATGAACACAACGACAAACTGGTCCAGGAAAGAATGAAAGACCCTATCTATAAGGTCAATGAATACGGTCGGGGCGTTGCTGAGTCCGAACGACATGACTACGAACTAATAGTGGCCATATCGGGTACGGAAAGCAGTCTTGGAAATATCCGACTCCCGGATCTTCAGGTGATGATAGCCAGAACACAGGTCAATCTTTGAGAAGACGCTGGCTCCTCTTAGATGGTCGAAAAGGTCCTCAATACGGGGAAGGGGGTACATGTTCTTGACTGTAAGGGCATTCAACTCCCAATAGTCAATGCACATGCGCATCGATCCGTCTTTCTTCTTCACAAATAGGACGGGCTCACCCCACGGCGAGACACTCGCACGAATAAAACCGAGCTTAAGCAACTCCTAGATCTGGGCCTTGAGCTCTTGAAGCTCCTTCGGCGCCATACGATAAGGGGCCTTAGAAACGGGGCATGCTCCTGGAATTAGGTCAATGGTGAACTCCACCTGGCGGTCGGGCGGTCCTCCGGGCAAATCATCAGGAAAGACGTCGAGGTACTCGCAAACAATGGATACTCTCTCCGGCACCCGCTCATCAACAACATCGGATACCAAGGAAACAAGATAGCCCTGACAGCTACCCTTAGAAATGCTCTTCCTAGCTTGCATAGAAGAGATGACTCGAGGCACAGTCCTCGACTTCACCCCATAGAACACAACAGGCTGATCGAAATCGGGAAAGAGGGTGACTTCGCGCTCCTGGCACCGGATATCAGCTCGATAGCGGGTGAGCCAGTCCATGCCTAAGATTACGTCAAAGTCTCGCATTTTAATTACATAGACGTCGGCCTCCAGAACTCGACCACCGATACAGATAGGAAGATTGCGAACCACTGAATCAGAAATAATAATTTTTCCCGAGGCTAAACTAACCTCGAGAGGATCACAATCATGCACGGTGCCAATAGATAAAGCCTTCAAGCAACGAGAAGAAATAAAAGAATGGGTAGCATCGGTATCACATAAAGCAAAACAAGCACATATATATATCGAAAGCATTCCGGACATGGTACCTGCATTGCGGGCAGCCTCATCGTGGCTGATGGTATAGACTCGGGCCTGACCCCCAGTCCTCTGCTGGAACGGTGGGGGCTGCTGCTGCTGCTGATGTGGTGGCGGTGGGGGAAGCTGCTACTGTTACTGCTTCTACTTCTAGGGGTACTGCTGCTGCCTCTTGGGCTCAGGACAGACACTGGCATAGTGACCCGATCGGTTGCAGTTGAAACAGGTTCGTTGGTCGGCTAAGCACTCGCCACTATGGTACTTGCCACATTTCTTGCAGGTTCGGTTTCCAGAAGAGGGATGATTGCGCCGGTCTGGACCTCCTCGCTTTCCCTTCCAGTTATCTCGGTGGGAATCTACCTTCTTCTTGCCCGAACTAGAGCCGGGCGGCACTGGTGAGATGGGCTGAGAGTGCTGAACAACGATTTGAGAAGGCTGGGAGGCATGATAATATGAAGGGACCGGAGCTATCGGGATGAGATAGCTCTCCACCTCCTGAGCCCGACTCACAGTGTCGGTGAAAGACATCAGTCCGTGACTCCCCACCAGTTCACGGATCCTCTGATTAAGCCCCTTGAGAAACTTGCGGGCCTTCTTGGCATCGGTATTCACCGAGACGCCTGCAAAAAGGCACATTCGGGTGAAAGTGCGAATATACTCGTCCACAGTGGAGCTGCCCTGATGCAAATGGTAGAACTCATGCTCCATCCTATCCCAAAAGCTCTGGGGAAGGAACTTGCCACGCACCATCATCTTCATCTGCTCCCAAGTGAGAGCATGAAGCTCCGCCTCTGGCCTCGGGGCCCAGTGGTCAATCCACTATTCAGAAGCGTCCTCCTTCATCTGATAAGCTGCAAGAGATACTCGTTGTCGGTCTGGGAGGGGGTGCACAGCGAAAATCTTATCCAGCTCCTTGATCCACTCCAGTACTGCTGTGGGGTTCTCAGTCCCCGCGATAGTCGGTGCATTCATTCTCTGAAACTGGACTATGAGATGGGTAAGATCCATGGCCGGAGGGGCCTGGTGATGACGATGAGGCGGAGAAGGAGATAGGGATGGCTGACGGTTACGGTTGTTGCGTGTATTCATTACTCTACATTGGATAAGCCGAACGAGGTTTAGCACAAAATAAAACAAAATAATCATGATTACAGAAGTCTAGAGTTCGACTTTAAACACTAGAGTTCGATTAAATCAAGGTGGGTAGATCCTAAGCCCCAAATCACAAGTTCAACACAAGTAGTTTCATTGCCACATGTGTATCATTTACATATCACATATTTTCATTAATACTTAAATCAACATACCTTAAGCAGCGCAGAGTGAAGGAGACGAGTGGTCATTTTATAAGGTCTAAGCACATAATCACATATAAACCAGTCTACAGAAACGCAGACTGGCTCTGATACCAAACTGTAACACCCCACTTTGATTTTAGAGAAATTCCGGACTTTCCAAAATCAATAAATAATTTTTCGAACTCGTTTTCGAAAACATGGGCGTTATTCACACATTTAACATCAACCAAGTCATATCTGGTTGTTCACATGGTTTTCATTAACCCTTAAAACTTGAATTTCACATGATTATTAGCTAAACATCATAGCATGCATAATAGAACACATGATATTCAAGAAATAATTCCAATACGAATATCCAAACGAAACATTGGTCCAATAATCCAAAAAAGATAAAGTTTTTAAAACGATTCACCACGTCTCAACCAAAAGAGAATCACAAGGACCACACATTATTCAATAGCGGAAGCATAATCATAAAGCATAAATCAAAGACCGACCCACTCGTCTTCCCCCGTCATCCGGCACCTGCTTAACCTGCATCCGTGAAGAGCAGGTGGGAGTGAGCATAAAATGAACGTAGTGCTCACTACTATGCACATAAATTATGACATGTCAAAATAGTATGGTCGCAGCATGAAAATAAAATAATCATATCATATCTCGTCTCCTATCAAGATCACAACAACCACATTACTTCTGTGCACATCTATCGCTAGCCGCAGAATGGGGTTTCATTACCCGAAGGCGGGAGTACATGCCACGCTACGGACACGGCCTTCCATATGGGCTTACGTACCTCACAAGGGCACGACCATATCAGGACTTAAGGAGACTTGCCTCACAAGGGCAACCGTATTACATCGACGGGGATAACCGTACCGACGGCCGTAACAGCTCATATCGATAGGTTACATATTTCATGTTCATGCATAGATCATACTCACAATAATAAACACTTATAATTCATGGCATAGACGATTTAAATAAGACCCACCTGGTATCCGGAGGATGAAATCACAGAAATTCGAGGAAAAAGGTAGGTCGAGACACAGCTCGTCACACACCTACATTATACAAAATAGTCCTATGAAAGCCTATCTAACAAACGATCACTTAACTACACTCATGTGTTATATAAATTAGCCACATACTTCAACAATAACACATAACATAATTGTAGACCAAAAATGGGAATGAACAACTCGCATGGTCTCAATATTTCCAAGGTAACATGAGCTACAAGTATGCTATTCAAGTGATTCGAAAACGAACAAGAAGCTAACACATATATACACAACTTTCATGTTGATCATATTTTCACATAGTCACATTAAGATTGTCAAAAACAACCCAACATCATGATTCTCAATTCTGCCCGGAATTTCAATAACTGATTGCAGTTTCAACTTAAAAAATTCATAATAAATTCAATTCAACTCCGAATCACCAAATTCCAAAACTAACAGAGACCTAACTCAAAGCACTACAAAATTCATGAGGAATACATTTCAGTTTGAGCATATTACGACACAGCAACCGGGTTAATCATCTAACCTAACATGCTGCCGGGTTTTCTTAAAAACTGTACGCACAACATTTTTGTAAAAATCATAACTCACTCAATTCTTAAGATAAAATCATGAAACTTGGTATGCAGACTCATAACTCATATATAAACATTTTTATAAAATTTTATAATTTTATCCTAAGTAGAACTCGAGTTATTCGCGTTTGAAGTTGCAGCTTAATTCGCGCATGTAAAGTTCAATTTGTATGCCTAACTTTAAAAATCAATAACTCGAGTTATACTAGGCTAAAAGACTTGATTCTTGATCCTATGAACACCTCTCTAACACAAAAAATAGCCATATAATTCTAACATTACCATGTTACTCACAACATTCTCAAAAACAAAGTGAAACAACACATACAAATTATGCATGCAAAGCGGGTGGAGCTTAACTTATTGCATATTCAAAATTAATTTAAAACTGAAACTCCAAAGTAACAAAATACATAAATGAGCACATTATCTCATCCACTAAACATCTTATAAAAGGAAAGAACACCAACTTCTTCAAAACTTCAAGAAAAAGCAAAGAAAGCTCAGTTCTAACTATGCATGGCTTGTGGTTTTGCTTGAGACTACAACCCGGATTCTTCTTGATTCCTTGGCTAAGGATGCTGCTAAAGCCTTCTTTGGTGGAGGTTAGGAGAGGAATAAGAGCTAAATTGAAGCTTCTCTCTTGGTTGAATGGCTAGAACTTGGAACAACCGCAAGGTGTTCAAAGATGCTCTCGGTAGCAATAAAACTTTGGTCTCGGTTTTTTTTTTCTATTTTTCTTGGATGTTTGGGGAGGTTTATTTGCTGAATACTAAGGAAGAAATGAAGGCTTGATCAGCTAAGAATAGAACTTTAATACATCTCCAAAGTGGGTCAAACTTTGAGGGAGCATGGTGGGGGACATGGTGGAAGACCAAGGTGGAATAACTTCATTTCCAATGTGGCCAAGATTTTTGCATAACTTGGATTAATAAAAAGAAAATGAGAACTAAAGGAGCTGAATAAGGTGTGAACGAAGCATCAAATGGGTTAGGAGACAAGGTCTTACTACAATTGAATAAAGTAAGGTAATGCCCATGCTAGCCCATACTTAACATTAAAATTTGATAATCATGCTTAACTCTTGATTAAGCATTTACTAAGCTTAATGCTCACTTAATCTCTACTTGAACCCACGAATATGGACCAATATTGTTCATCAATTGGGTTGACAAGATAGTGTTTGAGCTTCGGATTTAAACGTCTCGAAAACGAATTAAAACGGATAACATTTCAGTTTAGCGATTAAATCGAAAATACAAATGGTGATCGGTAAAATAAATCGAACGACTCGTAAGATTATATTATTCATTCAATAATATAATATGTAGCCACATCATGAAGGCATTTAGAAAAATAAAAATAAAAGCCATTATTCAAAATTAAATCGGAAAAATCTAATAGTCGAACGGGGCGCTACAGTCTACCCACCTTAAAAGAATTCCATCCTCGGAGTTCGAAAACAAAACAACTAGAAAGCACTAAGAATAAATATACAAAGGGGAACTCAAAACATAAAGTTCGGATAACGCATCATAATATCGTCTTGCCTCTCCCAAGTCGCCTCGGTCTCATCGTGTCGGCTCCACTGCACCTTCACTAAGCTTACTGCCCGGTTCCTCAGCTGGTGGACCTTCCTGTCCAAAATGACTGACGGTACCTCCTCGTAGGTAAGGTCTCGCTCGACCTGCAGCTCGCCGAAGTCCACCACATGATCGGGGTTATGCACATATCTCCAAAGCATCAAGACATGAAACACGTCGTGCACTCCCGACAAGTCTGGTGGTAAAGCCAGCCGATACGCTAAGTTCCCGACTCGATCGAGGATCTCAAACGGCCCGATATAGCGAGGTCTAAGCTTCCCCTTCTTCCCGAAGCGAATCACACCTCTCATGGGTGAAACCTTCAAGAAGACGTGATCTCCCACAGCATAAACATGCTCCTGCCTCTTCCGGTCGGTATAGACCTTCTGCCTCTCCTGGGCAGACCTGATAGTCCTCCGAATATCCTCAACTGTCGCAGCAGTACTTTGGACAAAATTCGGGCCCGTAATTCTCCTCTCTCCAACCTCATCCCAATACAAGGAGTCCAGACCTTACGTCCGTACAAAGCCTCGTACGGGGCCATCTTGATCTAAGAGTGGTAGTTGTTGTTGTAGGTCAGCTCGACTAGCAGAAGGGCATACTCCAAATTCAGGCTCCGGTCCAAGACCACAACCCTCAAGATATCCTCCAAATACTGGATCGTACGCTCCGACTGACCATCTGTCTCGGGGTGAAAGGTTGTACTGAACTCCAACCTCTTCCCCATGGCTCGATGCAACGTCCTCCAGAACTGACATGTGAACTTGAGATCTCGATCAGAAACAATCTCCACAGGCACTCCATGAAGCTTAACAATGTCCTTGACGAACAATTCGGCGTAATAACTCGCCTTCATAGTCGTCCGGACTGGCCGAAAATGGGCAGACTTCGTAAGGCGGTCCACTATCACCCAAATCGAATCATGCCCGGCCCTCGACCTTGGCAGTCCAATCAAGAAATCCATGGTGATTCACTCCCACGTCCACATGGGAACCTCAAGTGGCTGCAACAATCCTCTCGGTTTCTGGTGCTCAGCCTACACTTGCTGACACACCAGGCACCCATCCGCGAACTTCGCTATCTGCCTCTTCATGCCACGCCACCAGAAAGACTTCCTCAAGTCCTTTACATCTTCGTGCTACCAGGATGGATGGTGTACGGAGCACTATGGGCCTCTCTCATAATCTCTCTCTGTAGTTTCCACACCTTCGGAACACAAAGTCTACCCTCGAAGACCAAGGCCCCATCAGATGCGACTGCGAATCCACCAACTCTACCGGCTGCTGACAAGTCCCTCATCCGGCATAAGAAATGGTCATTCGGTTGCTAGGCGACTGTTCTCTCTTGAAGAGTCGGTCTCACAACCAAAGAGGCCAACATGCCCCCGGTTGCTGAAGTCGACTCCACTGCCTCTAGCTGCAATCGCTCGAACTCCCGAAGAAGGACATCCTGCCCGGTAAACAAGCAAGATAGCTGGCCATAACTCCTCCGACTAAGGGCATCAGCTACCACATTAGCTTTCCGAAGATGATAGCTAATGGTGCAGTCGTAGTCCTTGACCAGCTCCAACCATCTACGCTGCCTCATGTTCAGCTCCTTCTGAGTGAAAATGTACTTTAGGCTCTTGTGGTAGGTAAAGATCTCACACTTGCCTCCATAGAGGTAGTGCCGCCAAATCTTCAAGGCGTGGACAATTGCAGCTAACTCGAGATCATGAGTGGGGTAGTTCTGCTCGTGAGGCTTCAGCTGCCTCGAAGCATAGGCTACGACTTTCCCCTGCTGCATAAGGACACATCCCAAACCCATCTTCGAAGCATCACTATAGATGGTGAATACCAAAGTAGGGTCGAGTATAGATAGGACAGGCGTGCTAGTGAGTCTCCTCTTCAACTCCTGGAAACTCTCCTCGCACTGAGGACTCCAATCAAACCTCACGGCTTTCTTCGTAAGGTTGGTCAGTGGCTGGGCTATCTTCGAGAAGCCCTCGATAAACCTCCTATAGTATCTTGCTAACCCAGGAAACTACGAACATCTGCAGCACTTCTTGGCGCATCCCACTTATTCACCGCCTCAATCTTGTTGGGATCCACCTCAATGCCTCGAGCTGTCACAATGTGGCCAAGGAATGCCACACGGTTCAGCCAGAACTCGCACTTCGAGAACTTAGCATACAACTTCTCGCGGCGAAGAGTCTCCAGCACAATCCTCAAATGCTCCTTGTGCTGATCGATGTCTCGGGAATAGACCAGAATGTCGTCGATGAACACAATGACGAACTGGTCCAGGAAAGGATGAAAGACCCTATCCATAAGGTCCATGAATATGGCCGGGGCGTTGATGAGTCCGAACGGCATGACTACGAACTCATAGTGGCCATATCGGGTACGGAAAGCAGTCTTGCAAATATCCGATTCCCGGATCTTCAGATGATGATAGCCAAAACACAGGTCAATCTTTGAGAAGACGCTGGCTCCTCTCAGCTGGTCGAAAAGGTCCTCAATACGGGGAAAGGGGTACTTGTTCTTGACTCTAAGGGCCTTCAACTCCCAATAGTCAATGCACATGCACATCGATCTGTCTTTCTTCTTCACAAATAGGACGGTCGCACCCCACGGCGAGACACTTGGATGAATAAAACCGAGCTTAAGCAACTCCTGGATCTGGGCCTTGAGCTCTTGAAGCTCCTTCGGCACCATACGATAAGGGGCCTTAGAAACTGGGCCTGCTCTTGGAATTAGGTCAATGGTGAACTCCACCTGGCGGTCGGGCGGTCCTCCGGGCAAATCATCAGGAAAGACGTCGCGGTACTCGCAAACAATGGGTACTCTCTCGGGCACCCGCTCATCAACAACGTCGGATACCAAGGAAACCAGATAGCCCTGACAGCTACCCTTGGAATTGCTCTTCCTAGCTTGTATAGAAGAGATGACTCGAGGCACAGTCCTCGACTTTACCCCATAGAACACAACAGGCTGATCGAAATCGGAAAAGAGGGTGACTTCGCGCTCCTGGCACCGTATATCGGCTCGATAGCGGGTGAGCCAGTCCATGCCCAAGATTACGTCAAAGTCTCGCATTTTAATTACATCAACGTCGGCCTCCAGAACTCGACCACCGATACAAATAGGAAGATTGCGAACCACTGAATCAGAGATAATAATTTTTCCCGAGGCTAAACTAACCTCGAGAGGATCACAAGCATGCACGGTGCCAATAGATAAAGCCTCCAAGCAACAAGAAAAAATAAAAGAATGGGTAGCACCGGTATCACATAAAGCAAAAACAAGCACATGGGATATCGAAAGCATTCCGGACATGGTACTTGCATTGCGGGCGGCCTCATCGTGGGTGATGGTATAGACTTGGGCCAGACCCCCAGCCCTCTGCTGGAACTGTGGGGGCTGCTGCTGCTGCTGATGTGGTGGCGGTGGGGGAAGTTGCTGCTGCTACTGCTTCTAGGGGAACTGCTGCTATCTCCTAGGCTCAGGACAGACACTGGCATAGTGACCCGATCGGTTGCAGTTGAAACAGGTTCGTTGGTCGGCTAAGCACTCACCACTATGGTACTTGCCACATTTCTTGCAGGTTCGGTTTCCAGAAGAGGGAGCGCCGGTTTGGACCTCCTCGCTTTTCTTTCCAGTTATCTCGGTGGGAATTTGCCTTCCTCTTG
>CACSLK010012143.1:309338-322522 GCA_902706635.1 Striga hermonthica | reverse complement strand
ATGTACGGAATAAGTATTTATAAGATAAATACTTATAAAATTTTAAATTCCGCTGCATTATTTGTTCCGTACGGGTATATCGAACCCAACAGAAACATCCAACGACTTGGAACTGTATTTAAGATCACAGCTTTCAAGATATGTTCCATGATCACCATCTCTATGCGCAACCATATCTTATATCTATAAGTGATCTAGGGATTTTATCTTAAGTGCAAATATATGATAAATGCTTACTCTTAAAATAAAGTAATGCCTTATTATTTAATATAATTCCAATAGATTGTATTTCAAGTAGAATACATCCAATCTGATTGGAACGCCGGGTATACTACTCCAACAATTGGCACAAAGTAGTTACACATCTTGGTGGATACAGAAAGCAACCTCAGCTTCATCAAAGACTCTACAGCTCACTCCTTGGGATGTGCACTTACCAGTGTCAAGCCACTCATGGTTAGAGTGGCCAATGGCCAAAAATTGATCAGCAAGCAGCAAGCCACTAACCTTACCTGGGAAATGCAAGGGCACCAGATGACATACTCATTAAGGGTGCTGCAGAGTGAGGGGTTTGATATTATTTGGGGGGGGGATTGGTTGAGGTTCTGTACCCCCATTTAACTTGACTACCACAAAATGACCATGACCATAAATTTGCTAGGACAGAGGATCACCTTTCAGGCGTTAACCAAAGGGGCTGAATGCAACCTCATTTCAGGGCCAACTCTATACAGTTTATTACATGACACACTTGAGGAAGAGGTGGAGGAGATTTACCTGCTTACACTGGAACACATACCTCAAGGGATTAAGACAACCATCTCATCTATCTTGGAGGAGTACAAGGATGTCTTCCTAGAACCCAAGGGGCTACGCCCAGAAAGGGGAACTGAGCACCAAATCATACTGAAGGAAGGGGCTACTCCTAAAATGCAGTTTCCTTACCGAGTATCACATGAGCAAAAGGCAATCATTGAGGAAATAATTTAGGACTTACTCAAATCAGGGGTGATTGAGAATAGCAATTCACCTTTTGCTTCCCCTGTCCTTTTGGTTAAAAAAAGGATTTATCTTGGAGGCTTTGTGTGGACTACAGATACCTAAACAATCTCACTGTGAAACATGATTTTCCAATACCTGTCATTGAAGAGCTACTTGATGAACTACAGGGGGCTACTTATTTTTCTAAAGTGGATCTAAGGTCAGGCTATTTTCAGATCTTCATGAAAGAAGAGCATAGATATTTTACAGCCTTCAAGACTCACAGTGGGCACTATGAGTTCCTGGTCATGCCTTTTGAGCTATGCAATGCCCCTGCTACTTTTCAATCTCTTATGAACCAGGTTTTTAAGGAATGTCTCAAGAAATTTGTGTTGGTATTTTTTGATGACATCTTGATTTATAGCAAGACATCGGAGGAGCACACCAAACACCTAAAAACAGTGCTACAACTCCTAAGAGAGAATACCCTTTTTGCTAAGCAAAGCAAATGTTCTTTTGGGGAAAACCAAGTGGAGTAACTGGGCCACATTATCTCATCAGAAGGGGTAGCAACAGATCCACTAAAGGTCTCAGCTATAATACAATGGCCTAAACCAACTACTGTTAAACAATTGAGGGGTTGTCTGGGGCTAACAGGCTATTACAGGAGATTTATCAAGGGGTATGGTGAAATAAGCAGGCCCCTAACAACTCTACTTAGGAAAGAACATTTTGGGTGGTCAGAAGCAGCTGAATTAGCCTTTGCCAAGTTGAAGCAAGCCATGACTACAGCACCAGTGCTAGCACTACCTGACTTTACTAAACCTTTTATAGTAGAGACAAATGCAAGTGGCATTGGCATTGGAGCTGTTTTGATGCAAGAAGGAAAACCATTGGCCTTCATCAGTAAGGCTTTGTGCCCAAAGAATCAGGCCCTCTCAGTCTATGAGAGGGAATTCTTAGCAGTTCTTATGGCAATCCAGAGGTGGAAACACTACCTACAAGGACACAAATTTATCATAAGGACTGGCCAACATTCACTCAAATATCTGTTGGATCAGAAGGTGGCCTCTCCTTGGCAACAGAAGGGAATACTGAAATTACTTGGGCTGGATTATGAGATACAATATAAAAAGGGGAGGGACAAAAAAGCTGCTGATGCTTTGTCAATGGTGCAAGAGGATACATGGGAATGTGCTGCCTTAACTACCATGCTACCAAAATGGCTTGTGGAGGTTACTGAAAGCTATGAGAAGGATTCAGTGCTTAAGGAAAAGATAGAGAAGATACTCTTGTCACCAGGGAGTGAACCTAACTACACCCTACAGAAGGGGGTTTTGAGGTACAAAGGCAGAGTAAGTATTAGGGGGGATCCTAAGTTGAGACAGAACTTAATTTTAGCCATGCATGACTCATCAGTTGGGGGACAATCTGGAATACAGGGAACTTATATGAGAAAGAAAAAGGTTTTTCACTGGCCTAAAATGAAGGATGACATTACCAATTATGTGCAAGGGTGTAATACTTGCAGCATCAACAAGCCTACCCATGAGCAACCTGCAGGCTTATTGCAACCACTTCCCATACCCAAAGAGCCATGGTCACACATATCCATGGATTTCATAAGTGGGTTACCAAAGTTTGGGGGAAAGGACTCAAACCTAGTGGTCACAGACAGATTGACCAAGTATGGTCACTTCATACCCTTAACACACCCTTATACTGCACAGGGAATTGCCAAGGTATTCATGGATAATGTTTACAAGTTGCATGGGCTACCTGCCTGCATTGTTACTGATAGAGACACACTTTTTACAAGTTTGTTTTGGAAGGAGTTATTTAAGCTGGTGGGAGTGACACTCAATTTTACCTCATCTTATCACCCACAGTCTGATGGACAGACTGAGAGATTAAATCAATGTCTAAAGAATTATTTGAGGTGTATGGTTCACTACTGCCCTAGGAAGTGGCTTGGTTGGCTAACATTGGCTGAATATTGGTATAACACCAATTATCATACAACCCTAAAAACAACTCATTTTGAAGCTCTGTATGGCTACTCTCCTAATTCTTTATCCTTAAGGGCTTACATGGACTCCACCAATTATGATGCAAATGAGTTTCTCATGCAAAGGCAGCTGACAATGCAAGGGCTGAAGGAAAATTTACTGGCAGCACAGAATCGAATGAAAAACTATGCAGACAAATCAAGAGTTGAGAAGGAGTATGAGGTAGGAGACATGGTTTACCTTAAGCTGCAACCTTACCGTCAAAATTAAGTCCAATTGAGAAAGAATGTGAAACTCAGTTCCCGATTCTTTGGACCCTACAAAATTATTGAGAGGATTGGTAAAGTAGCATACAGATTGGAATTTCCAGAAGGCTCGAGGGTCCACCCCATTTTTCACGTTTCTTTATTGAAGAAGCAATGCAAAGGGAATTACCTGGCCATGGGGGTATTGCCGAAATTGAGAGAAGACGGTGAATTCATGGCTGAACCAACTGAGATCCTTGATAAATGCTGCATCAAACGAGGCTCTGAGGATGTGAATCAGCTTCTGGTAGCCTAGGGCAACAAAGCCCTAGATATTACATCGTGGGAGGATGAGAAATTTTTACTCAAGAAATTCAAAGGGTTCAATCCTTGTGGGAAAGGATCTAAAAATGGAGGAGGAACTGTTGTGAATTGTATGGAAAAACAGAACATTTTTGGGCCAAAGGATGCAGATTGCGGTGGAGAAGAAGAAGAATGGGGAAAGTCTGGTGAAATTCAGACAAACGATGCGGTCTTGACCCAGTTCGTAGATGAAGATCTCCTAGCGACATGTGGAGGGATCACAACTGCTGATGCATTGGTTGAGAAACACACTACGGAGGCGACGCGTGGCATCTAAAGTGGGCTGGCCGTTAAGCTAGAATAATTTAATATTCATATATTTAGATATTTGTTTTAATGCATGTGTTTGGCATTTTGTAATGGCCCACCTGCTGAATTACTTAAGGTGAATTGGAGGTGAAAATGCAATATGGTTTTTCTACTAATTGATTCTCTTCTCTCTCTATCTTACTCCTCCCATTTTCTCTCTCTAAAATTCATCCATTTCTGATCCTATTGTCTTTTTATTCATGTTTTCATGTTTTTCATACAAATTACATAAAAATCATTCCAAAAAGTATAAAAATAAAAAAAAAAAACTAGATCACAACATAATTCGAGTATTGGATTAAAAGATTAAATAAATAGTCGAGCTAAAAAAAAGCAATGCAAATGATCTCATACTCATATTCATAAAACGGCGCGTTACAAACCTAACCTCCTTAAAATATTTCCGTCGTCGGAAATTACATAGAATTAAAATGCATAAAAGAACTCAAAATACAAAGTTCAGATATTTAATCCGAACCTCTCTCTCACTCTCCCAAGTCGCCTCGTCCTCGCCGTGGCGGCTCCACTGAACCTTGACGAGCATAATCTCCCAGTTTCTCAACTTGTGGACCGTTCGATTCAAAATGGCTACCGGTACTTCCTCGTATGTCAAGTCCTGCCCGACTTGAAACTCATCAAAGTTCACTATGTGTCTGGGATCATATACATATCATCACAACATCGGGACGTGAAAAACATCATGAACTCCCGAAAGCTCTGGGGGTAGAGCCAACCGATAGGCAAGGTCGCCGACTCGTTTGAGTATCTCAAAGGTCCAATAAAACGAGGTTGTAACTTCCTTTTCTTCCCGAACTGGATCATACCCCTCATCGGTGAGACCTTCAGGAAGACCTTATCGCCGACCTCGAACTTCAGATCCTTCTTACGCTTGTCTTTATATGACTTCTGTGTGTCATGCGCTGTCTTGATCCTCGCTCAGATCTCCTGAACTTGCTTGAACGCCTTCTTGCTAAGCTCAGGACTGAGAATCATCCTCTCGCCCACCTCATCCCATTGCAATGGTGTCCGAACATTTCGCCCGTACAAAGCCTCGTATGGTGTCATCTTCATGGACGCCTGATAACTGTTGTTATAGGTGAGCTCCACAAATGGCATCGAATCTTACCATGAGTTACCTCGATCTAGAACACATGCTCTCAACATGTCCACGAGTGTCTGAATCGTTCTCTTGTCTGTCTCGGGATGGTAAGCGGTGCTGAAATGAAGTCTCATGCCCATAGCTCTATGCAGAAAAATCCAAAACCGTGCAGTAAAATGTGTGTCTCGGTTTGATACGATCGACACGAGAACTCCATGGAGTCGGACTATCTCTCGGATATATATCTTAGCATACTCCTTCAATTTTATTATTGTCTTCACTGGCAAAAAGTGTGCGGTCTTAGTCAAACAATCTACGATAACCCAGATGGAATTGTTCCCACTCCTCGTCCTCGGGAGACCTACTACAAAGTCCATCATGACTTTCTCCCACTTCCACTCGGGAATCTCGAGTGGATGAGTCAAACCTGACGGCCTCTGATGTTCGGCCTTGACTCTCTGACACACCAAGCAGTGATCGACGAATCTAGCTACATCTCTCTTTAGACCTCTCCACCAGAAAGACCTTTACAGATCTTGATACATCTCCGTACTCCCTGGATGAATAGATTACAGGGTGTTATGGGCCTCCTCGAAGATCTCTCTACGGATAGCTGGCACTCTCGAAACACAAAGTCGCTGCTGGAAGACTAAGGCTCCATTGGGTGCTAACGCAAAACCTCCGATCCGGCCAGCCTGAGATAGCTCTTTCATCCGACACAAATATCTATACTTCGGCTGTTCTGCCACGATCCTCTCTCGAAGGGTCAGTGTCATAACCAAGAATGCTAGAACTCCACTGACTCTCGGGAACTGCTCCACTGAGTCTAACTCCAGTCTAGTGAACTCTCTGATCAACTCCTCTTGTTTGGTAAGCATACAAGCCAGTCCACCACGACCCTTTCGACTCATTGCGTCGGCCACCACATTAGCCTTACCTGGGTGATAGCTAATGGTGCAGTCGTAGTCCTTGACTAGCTCAAGCCATCGCCTCTGTCTCATGTTGAGCTCTTTTTGCGTGAAAATGTACTTTAGGCTCTTATGATCGGTGAAAATCTCGCACTTTCCTCCGTAGAGATAGTTCCGCCAGATCTTCAATGCATGAACTACTGCTGCAAGCTCCAAGTCATGTGTCGGGTAGTTCTGCTCGTGAGGCTTCAGCTGCCTTGATGCATAAGCTATTACTTTGCCCTGTTGCATCAACACACATCCTAATCCTTATTTAGAAGCATCACTATAGATGGTGAAGTCCAATGTAGGGTCGGGAATGGTCAACTCAGGTGCGGTGGTCAACTTAGCCTTCAACTCCTGAAAGCTTTCTTCGCACTGGGAAGTCCACATGAACTTCGTCTCTTTCTTTGTCAACTGGGTTAACGATTGGGCTATTCTCGAGAAGCCCTCGAGAAATCTTCGATAGTAACCAACATGACCCAAGAAACTTCGAATCTCACTGGCATTCTTCGGAGTACTCCAGTTGCTTACTACCTCTATCTTGTTGGGGTCCACTTCGATTCCCTTGGCAACAATGTGACCAAGAAAGCGACTCGGTCCAGCCAAAATTCACACTTGGAAAATTTCGCATATAGTCTCTCTTTGCGAAGGGTCTCCAACACGATCTTCAAATGCTCGGCATGCTGGTCAGCGTCTTTCGAGTAAACCAGGATGTCGTCGATGAAAATGATAACAAACTGGTCTAAGTATGGATGGAAGACCTGATTCATCGAGTCCATAAATACCATCGGTGCATTACTCAACCCGAACGACATCACTACGAACTCGTAGTTACCATACCTTATTCTGAATGTCGTTTTTGATACATATGCCTCCTTGATTTTCAACTGATGATAGCCCGATTGTAAATCAATCTTCGAATATATGTTTGATACCCTCAGCTAGTAACAAAAGGTCCTCTATTCTCGAAAGTGGATATTTGTTCTTCATGGTCAACCGGTTCACCTCCTGGTAATCGATGCACATTCTCAACGTGTCATCCTTCTTCTTACGAAAAGTACAGGTGCACCCCATGTCGAGACGCTCGGTCGGATGACTCCGAGATTGAGGAGCTCCTGAATCTGGGTTCTGAGCTCTTGCAGCTCCTTCGGCGCCATCTTGTATGGTGCCTTGGACACTTGTCCGGCTCCGGGGATCAGGTCAATAGTGAACTCCACTTGTCTATCTGGTGGCCCTCCTGGCAGCTCGTCTAGAAAAACTTCGCGATATTCACAAACGATTGGTACTGACTCGGGAGACAACTCCTCCTTCTAGCTCCCGACTACAGTCACTATGTAGCCTTAGCAACTACTCTTTCGAAGTCTCTTCTTCGCCTTCATGCTAGATACGACTCTGGGTACGGTCCTAGTATGGGCTCCGAAAAACACGATCCGATCATTTCCTAGCAAAATGCAATGTTAACACTCGCTGGTGGCAGCTGATGTCGGCATGGTACTTTGTCAACCAATCCATCCCTAGAACAATGTCAAAGTCCTTCATGTTGATGACGTAGGTGTCGGCCTCCAGATCTCGTCCTCCGATGTTCATCTTCAATTCATGTATCATAGTGTTCGTAACAATCGTCTTCCCCGAGGCCAGACTGACCTCTAGGGCATTGACTGCACTCACACTCTGGACTCCGATCACCTCTAAACAACTCAATGAAATAAAAGAGTTCGCCGCTCCGGTATCAAACAATGCGAATACAGGTATACCATCTACAAAAAGCATTCCAAACATAGTTCCTTGATTATTTGCTGCCTCAAGTTGGGTCAATGCGAACACTCGAGCTCTATCTTCCTATCCATGTTGATAGTTAAAGCTCAAATCATACGTTTGAACTTAGCTAGAGTTCTCAATTGTATAAGGAGGATAAGTTCTAAGCCCCAAATAAACATGCATGTGCTATGACTGACTTACTAACTCATACCTGGGTTCCGGAGCGGCTCAAGGTGGTGAGTGGTCATATTTTTCAAAAATATTCAGAAACGCTAACTGCACTCTGATCCAAACTGTAGGCCTCCTCTACTTATACATTGAAAATATCATAGTTTAAAAAATTTACTCAAACCTTTTCGAAAATCATTTAACTTTTTAAAACATGCTTGGAGGGTACTTACTAAACATATAACTGGCTTTACTGTCATGACTGCTCTTAATCATTTTAGGATATCTGGTCCCAACATAAACATGTTCAATTTATTAAGACCCAGCAGAGCGATCGATACTAGTCTGATAAATGAATTGAAAAACTGAAACTGGAATCTTAACAATGTCCAACATAGCTGATAATAACATGTTCTGAAAATAAAATGTTCAATAGCGGAAGCAATAAACAAACTGCATATGACCACCACTAGCCCCTCTTGAGTCCTGCCCGGCATGCTAACCTGAAAAGATAATTGTGGGGGCTGAGCAATAATCAACGTGCTCATCAATATTCCATACTATGCAATTATTCATAATAAAAATAGATATAGATGACCTCGGCATATATATATGAATGAACTGTAATACTCATGCTACAGACTCCCGGACACTGGCCGGTATTCATGTGCACGCTCTGGGGGTCGCCTCCCACAGAACCAAGATGGGTACGCTCACCACCATCCAGGCAAATAGAATAGAACGGGTACGCTCACCACCATTCAGTCATAAATATCTAGGACGGGTACGCTCACCACCATCCAACTTACAATCTCAATATAAACATACCTCAACCATAAATACCTTGCGTTTATTAAGAATTAGAACATAGCATGGAAAATCCCCACCTTTTGAACTTACTGACTGGATGAAAATGCACGTGCGTCTGAATGAGGGCTCGACTCCTCTTAATCTGAATTTTGATTATTAAATCTTAATATTAGGGTTTCGATTAAAGTCCAAAATAAACAATTAAATCACGTAAGCCACGTACATCAGATAAGAGCACATAATTCAGTCACATGAAGCAGATAAACACATAAAACTTCTAACTTCCTTTCTTGATTTCTCTTAGCTTGACTCGATTTCTCCGAATCAAAACTGTGGTTCGGATTTTGCATAAACCATCATGTTTCTCAATTCACTAGAGTCCCGCAAAATTATCCAAACACAACACAAAACTACCACACATACACAAATATATATAAACACTTTGAAGTCATTTAATAGCAACATGCTAAATGTATAGCCTAAGCTTAATAACATAGCATAACACGAGGTTTAAAATAATCCACATAACAGATCCTATAACTTTCTCCTTTCACAACATATATATATAAATATTAAGACTTTAACATTAACCACTTAGGATATAGAATACAACAACAAGGTGCCAAAAATCATGCATTTGAACACCATAAATAAGCCTTAATCCTTTTTCTTTTTCTTCATTCGTTTCTTAAATTTTATTCCTCACATGACATGGCATTGAAATTGAAAATAATACTCTGCTAACTCATGCACATACTCAACCATAATTGCATATTAGGCCCAGCAATAAGGCCATCAAATAAACCCCCCCAAAACATATAAAAATAACCTTCTTTTTATCTTTCTTTCTCTCTCTCTCTCTCTCTCTCTCTTTTAGTCCAAACTTCTCAAACTTTAAACAACAATTAATGGGCAATTAAACTGAAAAAATAGAACTCTTAAAGATTACACAATTTCAGAGAAATATACTAATATGGCTCAACGAAAAGAGTAAACTCTCGGCACAAAATAACATAATATGCAATTCAAAACTCTACACTTTTTATCAAACTTAAGCATGTCACTTTCTTAACTTTTATAAAATTATTTCTAAGCTCATTTCTCAGCCATAATGAGGGTTAAGGATGTCAGTAAAATTACCTTCTTCAATTGGCTAAGGGAAAGGTTCTCGGAACAAGCTTGATACTCTAGGCTTTGGAACTGGAATGGGTCAACTCCAGGCGGCTGAAAATGGCTCGGGACCTTTGTATCAGGTCACCTTGGGCCTGCTCTGTCTTTCTCACTACAGTTCGTGTGAAGCTTCGAGCGGCGCTGCTCGCGGTCGTTGGTGCTCGCGTGCTTGACCGTGCTACAACCGAAATAAATGTGTTCGGAATTTAAGCTGAGGGTTGTTGGAGACTTTAAATAATGAAGATTTAGGATTTAAACTTCAAAAGAAAGATGGAGAGGTGGGGGGTGTGAGGTGCGAGTCTCATGGGGTTTGTTATGACTTGGTCATTCTTTTCTTGTTGTGGCTGGTGAGGGAGCTTAGGAGAGTGCTACTGCGGTAGAAAAAATCTGAGAAAAATGAGGGAGTGGGTTAAGGTGTGCTTGGACTTGTTCTTGTGTTTTAAATTTCCAACACTTCAAATGCACTAAGGGGCCGAATTACTTAGAAAGGAAGGATGCATGGGAATTTGACTGAACAAGAATTATGGACTTAGGCTCAAAATAGAGATATGGCTGAGCTTAGCTTAATTTACAAAAATCTTAGGCATGCTTAAACTTTAGTAACCTTATAAGAATAGAATAAAAGAGAACCTAAGCAAATAATAACATTAAATAACATATAAGCAATTAAATAAACAAATAAGCACTTAAGAAATATAAGTAGACCAGGACATCTACTTAATTTGTTGTGAATTGTATGGAAAAACAGAACATTTTTGGGCCAAAGGATGCAGATCGCGGTGGAGAAGAAGAAGAATGGGGAAAGTTTGGTGAAATTCAGACAAACGATGCGGTCTTGACCCAGTTCGTAGATCAAGATCTCCTAGAGACACGTGGAGGGATCACAGTCGCTAATGCATTGGTTGAGAAACACACTATGGAGGCGACGCATGGCATCTTAAGTGGGCTGGCCGTTAAGCTAGAATAATTTAATATTCAAATATTTAGATATTTGTTTTAATGCATGTGTTTGGCATTTTGTAATGGCCCACCTGCTGAGTTACTTAAGGTGAATTGGAGGTGAAAATGCAATATGGTTTTGCAACTAATTGATTCTCTTCTCTCTCTATCTTACTCCTCCCCTTTTCTCTCTCTAAAATTCCTCCATTTCTGATCCTATTGTCTTCTTATTCCAGTTTTCATGTTTTTCATACAAATTACATAACAATCATTCCAAAAAATACAAAAAAAAAAAAAAAAAAAAAACTAGATCACAACATTTGGTATCTAGAGCATGTCATTCCTTGGACATGGGTGAAGGAACCAGAATTCGAGAGCTGCAAGATGCACAAAAAAGATCGATCAAACTCTGCAGACTGAGCTATTGAAGAGAGAAGCTGCAGAAATTAAAAGCAAGAAAAAATGGAGCACATCATCTCCCAAATGAAAGGAATAGTGGAGGCTTTTGACTTGGAAATCAAAGAGCAGCAATCTGAGGTCAACAGCAAGCTAGAACATCATTCAAACACCTTAGCTTCTCTCTGATTGCAGCTGCTGAACACACACAAACAAGATTACAATAAAGAGGGAGAATCTGTGTTGTGAAAACATCCTTACATTCTAGCCATGAACAATCAAGTAGCAGACAACAACAGTTTATCAAAGGAGGACAGGAACATGAGAGCCATCCCACACAAGGTAACACCAGTTTATGAGCCCTTTACCGAAAATTGAATTCCCCATATTTAATGGATCAAATTCAAGAAGATGGATCTTAAGGTGTAATGCATACTTCAAATTGGTCCCTACAGTCTCTGAATCTCATAAAGTTACCTTGGCGTCGATGCATTTAGAGGGCAAAGTTGCCCTCTTGTTTCAGAATCTCAATACCAGGCACCTTGACTTGAATTGGGCACAATTTGTGGAGGTAGTTTCTGCAAGATTTGAGGAATTAAAGGAGGTTAAGATCATTGCAGAGTTGAACAAATTAAGGCACATAGGATCCTACATTGATTATGTAGAGAAATTTGAAGAACTAAAATCATGCATGCAGCTTACGAACCAAGGAGAGTTCTCTGAGGAATATTTCATTGCAAGTTTCATAAGTGGGCTTAGTGAGGATTTGGAGGCATTCATACATATGTTTAACCCAAAAACACTCCAACACACCATTGAACTAGGGCATAAACAGTTACTAACCCTAGAAGCAATCACAAAGAAACTCTGGAGCTCCCACAAACCCTTTCCAAACTCCCAGAATCAGGGGGTGGGGTCACAGAGGTTTCAACCACAGCAAACCCAGCCCAACAGAGTACAGAATCCAAAGCCAAACTCTAGATTACTCACAGCAGCTGAAATGGATGTCAGAAGGGAATTCTGTTTCAACTGTGATGAAAGATTTACACCAGGGCACAGATGCAAATTCAAGGTTAACTACATGATTATATCTGAGGAGGATGAAACAGTTAACTGTCCTATAGAATTGGATGGAACAGAAATGGAAAACCAAGAAAATCAAGGTTTTGAAGAGGTACAAATATCCCTAAATGCAGTTATTGGTGACAAAGGGGTAACAACTTTGAGGTTTAATGGGTACATTGGTGTTGGGTTCGATATACTGTACGGAACAGAGTTTGCAGCGGAATTTATCTTATAAATACTTATTCCGTACATAAGTATAACGAGATAACAAATAAGAATCATTTAAAATCTAGTAACTTTTACTAATTTTGATTTGATATTTAATTTATAAAAATTACCTTTGTTCTTGAACTCCTTCAAAACCGACGATGTATGGGGAAATCAATTCCTGGTTTGGTAACGATCACTTCTTGTTGTTACTCACTTTAGGAATCAAAATGTCTTCCCTCTAATCGTATCCACCTTTTGAACTTTGGTTCCGACTATAATTTCTTCGCTAGTAGAAACTACTCGGTTTTTCAAGAAGTATAGAATATATATTTATAAGGAAATTTTTCAAGAACAATTTCTTGTATTATCACTCAACTCTTTGAATGAATTTTCTCTTGGAAGAATTTTGCTCAAAACTTAGCAATTAATGTGCAAACATTTTGCACCTATTTATACTAAACATTTTAGCATGAAATAATCAATATTTGATATATTTTATTTTAAATAAAATCAGATTTTATTTAAATAATCATACTAAATATTTACTTTTAATTAATAATGTGGAGTGGTTTATAACCACCATTATTGTTTTAATTTGTTTTAATAAGATTAATTATGTGGATTGGTTAACAACTCCAAACCACCATAATTAATTTATTCTTATTAATATTTAATCTTCAATCATATTAAAGATAAATAATAAAATAATAAT
>CACSLK010012143.1:267556-280256 GCA_902706635.1 Striga hermonthica | reverse complement strand
AAGTCAACGCTTTATCTAGACCTAAGTAGAAAATCACAAATTTGACTTAGCCGAACTTGATTCGACTAAGTGGTTCGTGAAGTCCTGTGGATATTTGGAACTCTAGGACTTTGACCCGAACAACAAACATGGGATTTCATGCATGTATCACATAAAAGGTAGTTCAAACATGTCACAACCACAACAAGAAAATCTGGTTTATAGTTTTTAGCACAACAACTACATTTTTTAAAAATAGAAAACGATATATCACATAATTAGGTTGATCAATCTCCCGAATGAGTTAGGTTCTGAAACTTAGACATAAATTCCTCCTCACTGAACTTAGTAAAACCTCCAAGTTTCAGCCCCAAACTCATTATACACAATTATATAAAATTCAAATACAATATTAGCAAAAACGAGCATAAAATTCAAAGCCTAACCTAATAAACAAATTAACACATGAGATTTTTACCAGATCAAGTTCAACAATTAGGGATCAACATATACAAATTACAGCAATTAACATCAAATACACATATTATAAAAATTCATACAAGATTCAACAGTTTATTGAATTTTAATTAAAACCGAACCAATTTGATCTCTAAAAATTCTAATCTTTTTACAGCATGACTCTCCACATACAAAAAGCATCTCAGCCAAATATCAGAATTTCTCAATAACCAACCGATTTATCATAAATAAAACAACTTTCTACAGAATCTGAAAATAATTCATTTACCCTATGAAACTTATTCTAAAAATTCTAAATATTTTACACAGCATATAAACATGACAGATTCATAACATATTCAAATGTTAGCAAAATCGGAGCGCGGTCCAATTTAATATGAATTTAACATATTTCTGTCCAGAAATCACATTAATTATTTAAAATAGTTACAGGCCATGAAAAATTATGAAATTTTTACACAAGCTATAAACTTAATAGTGGGTTACTCAGTTAAAATTGCATGCCAATCGGACAATCATGCAAGTTATGGTGAATTTTGCACATAAAACAGCAATTAAGAGCTTTGAAAATTAATATCTCACAATCTACAAATCAAAACGACACGAGGTCAGGACCATTGTGTCCATGACGATCCTAAGTTTCTAAATCCACAACAACACGACATATATGACGCATTTTCGTTCGACTCAAACGAAACGACAATATTCACATAAAATGATAACTTGAATAGATCATATATGCACATTCCAAACTAAAGCGACATTAAGAACCATAGCAAGTCGTAAGGCATGATTAATCCAACAAACGAACACGAATGATAAATAACAGAGAGTCAAGGCTCGATACCATTCTCGAGAAGGCGAGAATGGTTTGAACGGATGACGGGACTACGAGCTCGACGTTCCACGCGTCTCGCCGGAAAAAGAAGGGCAGCGGCGGTTCTTGTCGGCGGGAGGAGAGGGCTCTGCGGGACTCAAATGTATGCAGCGATGGATGATGGTGGACTTGCCAGAAAAACTCGAACAGCGGGGCTCGAAGATGGTTCACACGAGGACATCAGGATCCTCGCCGGGATGATGATGATCGATGGCAGCCCCATGATCGTTGGTGATAATAGCAGGGTTAATGATGATGGAGAGATAGTGATAATCGCGGGATTAAAACATACAAGAAGAAGGTTTTCTCCTTTCTGCTGCCAACAGGCGCGAGAGAAAAAGAGCAGATTGGAAAAAGCGAGAAAGGCTGCTGGAGTTAATCTCATGCTAAGGGGTTTTATAATCTCACTTAAATATAAGTAATTAGGTTTAGCAAAATTTCTTGATCCACAAGAAAATTCTCACGCACACACACGCACAGAAAAAAAAAATACAAAAGATCGGGTCGGCAATCGGGCGCGGGGCAGTCCACTCTCGGTTCAACGATTATAATACTCGGGCTCGAACGCACGATTAATAAAATAAAACCGGACCAAATATATATAACACATTATTTAAAAATAATAATAATAATAGTCAAAATATAAAATTAGCAATTTAATTGACAATTAGACATATGATATTTACACTTAATACATATTAAGCACGTTAAATCATTTAGGTAATTAGACAATTAAATATAAATAGACAAAATAATAATAATAATAATAATAATAATAATAATAATAATAATAATAATAATAATAATAATAATAATAATAATAATAATAATAACACATTAATAATATTATTCCCAAATAATCCACAATAAAACGGGGTATTACAATCCCGAACGAGATTCATCCTTGTGAACTGTGAGATAAAACGTCCTTTTGGCTCGAATTAAATCACTTCACTGACAAACCTATAATGGAGGCCTTGGATGTAATTTATTTCAATCCATTACACACTTAATATAATTTTTGTTTTACAGGATTTTCTAAAACATGTTTGATTTGCACATAAGCAATCACATAAAACATGCATGATTAATAAGAAATAATAAACTAGGAATTACAATCCAACTATCATGGTCATTAATCAATCTCCAATGTTACGGAGAAAACACAATCCTGTCCTTGTTGAGTGTGTCCTCCGATTCAGGTATTGTATCTCCCCTTTCGCAGTGACTCCCTCTGAATTGGTCGTCTCCAGGAAAGTCGCCATTGGATCATCACCATGGCATCCGTGTATGCGTTTATCGCCTCGCCCCGTCAAGGTTGGTCCACGTCCGCCAGATCAATAATGAATAATATAAACAATAATTACATAATTCATCCTATGACCTACGCAGGAGCTGTACATGAGTTTCTATAAAAGTAATAAACTATGCGGTGTCCCACCGCGCGAATAATTTATTACAAGCATTCACCAACCCAAAAATTCCTCAACATGTCCGAGACATTAAAAACAACATACATTCAACATGAATTAAAAACCATACATACGGGCCACAATAGTCGGATTCAGAATCACCTGCAAAAACTTATTGTAATTTCTAATCTATTATGTCGTTGCGGTCGTACGCACACAATTCATGTAAACAGGTAAAGTCCAAATTCAAACTGTGCACGAGGTTGAATTAAACCTGGTCTCTGATAACAGTTGTTGGGTTCTATGAGGAACGTCAAACAACACGCACAGTATTGAACTTATCGAAATAAATCCTAACGCAGCGGAATCTATAGTTAGGATATGGACGTTTACCTTTTAAATTTTTTTGCCCCCTCTAAGACGATGTAGAGTACCGTTGGTGCAGTTCGTCTGAATACCATAATCTAATGGACGGATAGATTTGGACTTTAGTCGATTCTAATCAACATGTCAAATGAAGCTCAGACGCACGGTGGCTCGGGTCTCGGAGTTGGTGTGCAGCGGCTGGGACGCGAACGTCGGTCGCGGGCAGTAGCGGGCACGTGTCGGGCGCTGGGCGAATGCACGGGGTCGCTGGGATGCGCGGGCGGACACTGGGAAGGCGCGCGCGTGCGGTGGCAGCACTTCTAGGCCTGGGCGGACTGGGCGTGAGCGTCTAGGACCACGCAGGCATGCGCGGCAAGTTGCCTGGGCGCGCGAGGAATGTGCGCGTATGTAGTGGCGCGCGCTGGGATCTCGCGAACGGCGACAGCGAGCAGAGAGCGCAACTGGGGCATTGGGCGCGACTGGCCAGCGGACAGACGATGGCGTGGGGCGTCGCTGGGAGCTCACAGGCGTCGCTGGTGAGGCCTAGCGGTGCGCGACTGCTTGCAGTAGCGTGTGGTCGCGATCGGCTGGGCTTCGGGTAGTGTCCGACGGTGGTTGGCGATTTTCGGCGACTTCTCACGGCAGTGGACGACGGCGTGTGGCTGAGTAAGATGGGTGGAAAATATGTAATAAAAGACTCAAGAATATTGTACCAAAAAGCCTTCTAATGGATTACCTAAACACCTACTTTGATCAAACTTGGTGGAGCGTTTAATCGAATCTCCCTAACTCTCGAACAATGCTATTTCTCACGTATGTAGGAGTAAGAAAATCGGCCAGCATAAGCATGAACAAGAGGTTGGGACTTGGTGTATTTATAGGCTCCATTAGGGACCTTAAGGAGGTGCTAAATATGGGCTTATCCCATTAGGCCTAGGAATTCTAATTCTACTCCAATACTAATGCAATGTAGGAAAGAGATCTCCTATGAATCTAACTCTTCAAGAAGACTCCTTAGTCTCCTAACACTAGAGAATATTCTAGTAGGAATACCTTTCCTAATTAAATTAATAGTCATAGAATAAAATTAATTCCTAATTTAGGAAACATAATTCTACTCCAATTAATGATCTAATGTAGGAAATATATATCCTACTAATATTCATCTTCTAGAAGACTCCTTAGTCTCCTAATCCCTAGAGAAGATTCTAGTAGGAATATTATTTTTCTTATTAAATTAATTAATATGGAATAAAATTAATTCCTATTTAAATGGAATTAAATAATAAAATATCCCACCAGAGTAATATTATTGCTCTCCCCATTTAGCCACTATTTTACCAATAAAATTGAGCCTCCATGATTAAATGATATTAATCTGATTGATCGATTTACCTCTCCATGTTTAAGATATAACATCTGTTGATTAATTAAATTACTGACAAAATAAACAATCAACTTCTTATTCATTTCTGAAATTAGTACCACTCATAACCTTAACCATTATGTCAGACAATCGTCTACCTACAGGATTTAACATAATGTACATTCTTGAGTACATTTCGGGGACATCATCAATCCTGCGCACTGGAACGTAGTGACCATAAATAATTTGTAATAGCACATCATATAATTATTCTCACTTACCAAAATACCTCGTATGCCATCCTAATAAAATAGGAATCACTTGGTAAATCAAATAAATAAGAGATAAATTTATATGCCTATTTTATATTATCTTACAGCTTAAGAGAACGCATCAATCACTGAAGGTCTTGGTTACAACAACGATCAGTGAGTCTCATAACCTTATCCTTTCTGGTCATGTTCAACACTTATCATAAGTGCTAGTGTAATTCTTCAGTTAAAGACTAACTGAATCAAGAATACACTACAGTCTTTTTCCAAGAGGGGTCTCACTGCCTGTCTAGACTATGAACGAATATTTTAGTCTTATAAGGAATTGATAGGTGATCTTTCTGTTCAAAACACGTCGAACCACACTATCTCAATAAAAGATATGGAGTATGATTTTCATAAATAAATAAACTGCAAACATATATACTTTGACTGAAACATGATGGTCAGATCAAAATGGAATTGATAGAATCTGCAAAAACATAGCTTTTACAGCATATCCCTAACAATACTCCTGTTGAATTCCTGTATTTGATGTTACAAGGCCGAATGTCAGCAGGATCGAGGCCCATCTTGTCAAAAGCTTTCAACATCAAAATACTTGAGTAGGCCCCAGTGTCAACCATAACGCGATGAACAGGAATTCTGCATATCGGAACAGTGATGACTAAAGCGTCAGAGTGAGGATGCGCAAAGAGGTTTGCATCCTCCATGGTTAAAGTAATAGGACAATTTCGGGCATTAATCACATCTCGTAAGTTAGTTGTGAAAAATTGTTTACCCGAATTGTAGGCCTATCGAGCATAGGCTTTGATTTGACGATGAGACAAAACAACTCTTAAACTGTTAGTATTCACTCGATGAACTGTGACTCGTACCGGACTCGGGGATCGATTTCTCTTGGGTCTTCGGGAATTAACGCCAAGTCGGTGTTGGACATATCCGAGGTGAATTTAAAAACTTCTTTTTCCCCTTGTCGGATTCTTTTTGGAATAACACCTCGGACGTCATCCTCATCATCATCATATGACTCGGCCTGATGTCCTGGTCCCGGTTTTTGAGTGTCGAAATTCTGATAAAATTTTTTGAGTTGAGGATGACCGGTTAGTCTTAGCAGAGCAGCTAACAAACTCAGCCATTCATCGGTATTATGCCCCGGTGACTTGTGGTAGTCACAATATCGTGATTTCTCCAATTTATCCTCAGGTATTCGGACTGAACCCTTTCCCCTAAATCTCTTCATAAATTACGGCGGCCCCAGTTGAGTAAACCCTTTGATATCCTGATTTCACATCGTTGGCATACTGCTTCCGGGCCGCCCTCACTTCAGGATCATTGGCGTCTCCTCGGGAAAAACCTCTGAATTGAGATTTACTTTGCTTCCCAGCAAAAGACTTATTCTTCTTTTTATCGTCTGCTCCCGACTTAATTTGTTTTGGAGTAAAGTTGAAATCGGGAACGGACACTGCTTCCTCGGCGATGATATATTGTTGGGCAAGAAATTCTTGGAAAGTATATTGATTGTTATGGCATAATGTCCAACAGAATATAGAATTCGGTTTGAATCCAATAATTGCCATGACAAGAAAGGTTTCAGGAATGCAAGGTTCCATATTTTGAACTCGGTCATTGAATCGAGCGATGTAGTCTTTGACGCTCTCATAATCTTTCTGGGTTATGTTAGCGAGGGATTTTTTCGGAACCAAACATACTTGGGCCCCAATAAAGTAAGATCGGAAACCCGACCTCAGATGTTGCCATTTCCAGATACAGTGATGGGGTAAGGAGTGGTACCATTTTTGAGCTCGAGGCCCTAGAGTAAGTGAAAACATGCGGCAACAGAGTGCATCTGAAGCTCCATGAATGTCCATCCAAGAGGTGTAATGACCTAGATGAGTATCAGGATCCGACGTCACATCATATAATCCGATTTGTGGAACCTTGACTTTTCCAGGAACTGGTTCCGAGGTGAGTTCAGGTGATAGAGGAGAATCAACCTCCAAATGTACTTGTGTCGATGTTAGGAGTGTCTTCTTGTGCTTTATGTCAACTTTCCAATTCGGCAATTCTCTGTCGTAATGCTTCTAGTTCGGAAGATTCTTGCCGAGCTGAGCGATTTTTTTCTATTTGTTGACGAAGATCCATTCGCACCGAATGAGAATGGGCTGGAGGTTGTACAAGTGGCGGAGATCACCGAGGTTGTCCAGACTGACTTTCAGCGGTTTCTTCACGAGGAATTACAAGAGGAGTACGAGCGACTTCAGTTTGGTGAGCCGCTCTTTCTCGGTGCAGTTGTGACGTCCGGCTAAGAGGTTGAGATGTTGCGTGCGAAGTGGCCCCATCTCCGCCTCGTCGTGCCGGCGGGATTTGTGGGTTTACCGGTGTTGTGGGGATGACAGATTGGCCCCGGAATAGTCCTCGACATTCCGGGTATGGTTTGAGCCATTAAGGTGGCAAAACCTCGCGCAAATTCTGGATTTTAAAACAGAGTAGCATAGTCGGGGACATTCGATGCAGCCATGGGGTGTCTGACAGATTCAACGGTGCTTCGACTATGGCCGTCTCTCGATGTATGACCATGATGTTCTGACTGAGACATAGTTACCTCGACAGATGTAGCTGACTGAGAGTTGGTCGAAGATTGACCTCAAATATCTTATGAGGCCCTTCCTCTAGCGCCAAACTGTTGTTGTGTGATTATTAACAACGTTTTTATATAAGATTACAAGATGTTTAAATTGATATGGACGTAAAGCATGCATCAAAACAAGAACGATGGCCCCAGTCCGAGGTGAACCGAGGTGAAAGATGTTCGGGCTTTTTGTATATATCAATGTTCAGAGTTTGATCCCTGTACAAGAATAAGAATCTCCTATTTATAGTAACTTTTTTAGGCTCTGATTTCGAGAAATGTGCGGTAACTCTATGTAAAGTGGCTTTTTTGGAGGGCGGCCATGTCAGTAGGGCCCACTTGAATGATGACATAACTTGTGGTGTAAGAGCATGTCGATAGGTATCTCGTCACCTGCTTAGGTTTTGATGACCTCGTTCTACGTTGACCTCGATTTTGAGCTGTAAGTCGGTTGTCACTAAAAGGACGTTGGAGTTCTGTTGGAGCTTAGATTGGGGTGAGAGAGGTTAGGATTGCACCGATTATGACGTGCTAAACGTATGATTTTGTGTTGATAATGCGAATTACCAGGTCAGATGATAACATAAGAGAAGTAGATTGAAGGCTCGACTCTCCAAACACCTACATTTAAACAAGATAATCCTTATAAATATATTATATCTTGATTTGGAAAATTAATAGAAAAATCACACTTAATCAAAAATAATGATTAAGCAATTTTTATCAGTTTTTTCGTAGACTTGGAACTCTAAAATTTTAAAAGAATAAGACTCGGAGAATGAAGATGGAGTCACGGGACATATAATAATTTTTTTTCTGGATTTCTCTCATTTTATTATAATTTTTAAATAGGGGTATGGCACAAAAAAATGCTCCCGTTTCATAAAAATGGCCTAAAAAGCCGAACCGGCCGCTAGAAGACTGGCCCCCAAGTGCTGGCCACTATACAATTTGGGCCGAGGCAAACGGGGTCACATGCGCGATATTGGGCCAGGGAAAGGCATGTTACCAGGTAGGCTCGCGGGCCAAAGTTGTTGACTGGAATCGAGCCGCGCGCGGGCTTAATGCTGGCCGAGACACGGACCGCACATATGGTTCGCGGGCTAAGGCTTCCTGGGCTACTAGGACCGGGTTCTGGGCCGCGTGACATTGGGCCTCGACACACTTCTCCTGGGCAGCGCAATTGGACTGCAGAAAAGAAAGAAATGGGCCAGGTAAAATTAAAAAAAAAAATTAAAGAAAAGGGCCATAAGGACAGGGCTTAACAGGGCTTCGAGAAAAATGCTACAGACAGCATGTAGAAAAAATTTTCCGGCTACAACTTCGACCATCATTCTGAACACGAGTAAGGTTCTAGTAATTTCCAAAAAACTGGGTTTTTGGCTCGAAAAACAAAACGACTAACAACAAGGCTCGAAGGAAAAATATACATACGAAAGAAGAAACGTCGATGACTCGAAAAATATAAAACCAGGCTCCAACTTATATATTAGTTAAACACATCGATTCGAGGCTCAATTTTTTAAATCGAGAGTTCCGAATACCATTGAAATTCACGAGAACACCGCGATGAATATAACGAGTATATGAACCGACAAATAAATGTATCAACCAACGATATTTGATTGAACGAGCACAATATCATGACGGGAAAATAGAGCACAAAAGGGTTCGAAGTAAGTTACTTATGTTCGAGAATCTATACGTTATCTAATAAAATAATCAAAAATGGCCTCGGCGGCTAGGTGCGCGGCTTGGCTCGCGTGTGTGTGTTTTCCGACAATCCTCTGTAAGGGAACCACCAGGGGTTCGTTGCTCGCGATCTGAGGCGTGCGTGGTCCGCGAGGCGTGCGTGGTCCGCGAGGCGTGCGTTCAGCAGCTGAAGGAGACGTGCGTTGCGGGGCGACGCCAGCGGCTAGCGACTGTGGCGCGCCTGGGAGGTAAAAGAGAGTGAAGATTGAGGGACAATGGAAAATGAATTTTTCTGAATTTTGATTAATACTTCAGCCTTATTTCAGAGTATAAGCGAGAGAGAAGGAACATATACGGGTGGGATTTGTTTAAGTAAAGGTAAGGGATTAATGGGTCATATCATGCTATAATTAAACCAAATCAATGCATAATGAAGGTGTGTTGGCCGATTGAATGAAGAAGAAAATGTGGTCAAAGGATTCTAATATGATGCCTCAATCAGTTTAAAATTCAAAATAAGTACAAGGCTCAAAATGTTAAAGGAACGGGAGTGGGGCCGTTTTGCTTACTCGGACTGGACTCCTTGGGCTTTTGGGCCGAGACATGACATTCTAGGGGCTGGAAATGTCGATTCGAAGGTTCGGTCCAAGTGTTCAAGAAAAATAATGCAAAGGGGTCGAAATTAACTCTACGCGATTAAACCGAAATTGTCCCGAACAACGAACGGTATAAAATACAATTGAGCTAGCACATAAAATATAATAATTTAATATTCAATCATTTAAAATAAATAAGGCACAAAAAAATAAAATAAACTAAAATAACGATAAATAGAATAAATCCGAGAAATTCTATAACTCGAACGGAGCACTACAATTTACCCTCTTTAAAATAATTTCGTCCTCGGTTTTACAAAAGACATCGAAATAAAAAAATACAAACTAGTACCAAGGGGAACACTCAAAACATAAAGTTTGGGTACTTCCTCCGAATATCAGCCCCTCTCCTAATTTGCCTCGGCCTCGCCGTGTCGTCTCCACTGTACTTTGACGAGATTAATCGCCCGGCTCTTCAACTGATGAACCTTTCGGTCCAGTACGGCCACCGGTACCTCCTCATAGGTAATGTCTCGCTCAACCTGCAACTTGTCAAAGCCCACCACATGCTTGGACTCATGCACGTATCTACGCAACATCGAGGACGTGGAACACATCATGCACTCCCGACAACTCGGGTAGTAACGTCAACCGGTAGGCTAAGTCGCCGACTCACTTGAGTATCTCGAAAGGCCCGATAAAGCGCGACAGAAGTTTCCTACTCGTCCCAAAGTGAACCACACTCCTCACTGGGGCACCCTTCAGGAAGACATGATCACCTGCCTCAAACTGCAGGTCCTTCCTACTATGATCAGCATATGAATTTGGTCCATACTAGACGACCCAATCCTTTCCCGGATCTCATCCACCTGCTCTGATGTCCTCTTAATGAATTTCGGACCCATAATCTTTCTCTCGCCAACCTCATCCCAATACAAGGGAGTCCTAACCTTTCGTCCGTACAATGCCTCCTACGATGCCATCTTAATCGACGCATGATAACTATTGTTATAGGCTAACTCGACTAACAACAATGACTTCTCCCAAGTAAGGTTCATATTCACTACAACAGCCCACAAAAGATCCTCCAAGGTCTGGATCGTTTGCTCCAACTTCCCATCGGTCTGACAATGATAACCGGTGCTAAACTCTAACCTCGTCCCCATGGCACGGTGCAAACTCTTCTAGAACTTTCCTGTGAACTTCGGGTCTCGATCAGACACAATTAAACCAGGCACTCCATGGAGTCGGACTATCTCCTTTATGAATAGTTTGGCGTACTCGCTTGCCTTCATCGTCGTCTTCACAAGCAGAAAGTGGGTAGATTTGGTCAATCGATCCACAATCACCCAGATGGAATCATTTCCCGATCTCGACTTCGGTAGACTCACGACGAAGTCCATTGTGATAAGCTCCCATTTCCAAATGGGAATCTCGAGTGGACGAAGTAATCCTGACGGCCTTTGATGTTCAACCTTCACTTGCCGACACACCAAGCATCGATCTACGTACCTCACCACATTTTGCTTCATCCCTCTCTACCAAAAGGATCGCTTCAAGTCCTGGGACATCTTCGTACTACCAAGATGGATGGTGTACAGGGCACTACCGAGAATTGATTCATACAACAAATATGAAAATTGTGTTAAAATAAAAAGAGCAAAATCATTCGTACCTATATCTTTAAATGTGTAGGTGTTCGGGCATGGAAAGCACCACACAAAGGTAGATACGAAACTCTGCTTGAGTTATATAAAGAGCAAAAGCATTCATACCTATACTTTAAAATGTCAGGGTGTTCTGGCTAAGGTATAATACCTAAATAATGTCATGAAAAGTTTGTTGAAATAAATCTGTTGAAATTGTTTTCAAGATTAATTGAATGACAATATGGGTCTATAAAGGTTCTTCCAACTCTTTGTGATCGTAAGTCTTATGTAGACAATATGATGATCTTAGAATATAATTATGAAGTGTTCATGAATACCAAGAAGATAAACTTTGGCATATAAAGTTTGTGAAATTCCGATGTAATTTTGGAGATTAAGTTTCTAATAGATCGAAAATAATTGTTTGGCACAATCTCATCATGTCAAATATATGTTTAAAAGGTTCGATGTGATCGATAAAACCTCAAGCTAAAGTGTTTGTAAAATTGACTCTACACTTAGCTAAGAATTCGAGAATAATTGGTTTCTCAGAACAAAAGTATGCTAAATAATGGGAGGCTTGAGGTACTTGTCGGATAGTACTCGCCCCAATGTTGTATTTTAGCGAGTAAAATAAGATGTTCATGAGTAACCCGAGCAATGAATTTTAATCACGTTGAGACGAGTATTGGACATGAAAAACTCTAAGACTAATAGTGATATAGGATATTATACCCACAGGGGTAAACCGGTCAGCTAAACCGGTCGAAGGGGCTGTACTGCGAGAAAGCTGAACTAATCTAGTGGTAATCGAGCAAGATGATGATGGTCGAACGCTTTGAAGATAAGACCTGGAAGACTAGGGTAGACAGCGTATCACAAGTAGTCGAAGGATCGACCAGTCAAGCAGTCGAGTAGACCTCAATAGATCGACCACTGTATGAATTGTCAGTATTCTAGAGATCGACCTAGTCACAGGCACGTGTAAGAGCCTCTAACGGAATTTCAGAGGAATAATTATCCCATGTGCAGAGGACACATGGCGAGAATGCATTGGTTGATAGCAACAACCACCTCTGACATGCCCGCGGTATGTCAGAGTACGGATGGGCAGCTGGGGCAGCCAGCTCACCAAATCTGGGCAGCCTTTAGGTCCGGTATCTCACCCCTATATAAGTGGGGGCGAGCCTTTCTTCTTTAACACACAATTTCCATTATTCTACTCAAACATGCACATACTTACTTAAGCATCGGAGGCTGTTCACCGGAGAACCCCCAGGTGTGAGAGTTGTTTGCAGGTTTCCAGCGTTCCACCGGCGAGGACGAGTGGCGATCTATTCCAAACCGGCCTGGACGCTCACACCTGCATTAATGGCGCC
>CACSLK010012143.1:164816-183661 GCA_902706635.1 Striga hermonthica | reverse complement strand
TGCTTTAGTTTTTCACCAAAATTCTATTGCAATTATATCGTTTAGAGGGGTGCGGTACATGAATTTTGATCAATGCACTGAACTTGGCCGCGTGGGACGCACCGTCGACGGCGTTAAGCCGTTTCAGGACCGGATCTCATTTACTCTCGGCAAATCATATTTAACTGAACATGATCAATGATTTACTGAATAAATTGTCATGAGTGTTCGAAAGAATGTTTACTTAACAAACGCAATATGCATGAACGGCCCGTGGCGCGTGCTACGTGCACGGCCACGACCTTCGGCCGAACTGATGACTCAACTTATAAATTCTTCGAACACAAGTAACTGACTGAACGTAATATCTCAAAAAATTACTAAACATGCCAGGGTTGTTCGGAGAATTTGAATTAAATCATAACATAACTCGACACGGCTACTCGCACGACCTTAACGACAATCGACACGCATACGAACTTGAACTGAAAAATAGACTTAAAGAACAGGATAATCTCAGCCTACAACCACACGGAAAATACCTCCGACTATGCTCGAGTGACAGCAATTCTTCGGACTCCCGTGTTCGTGTGATTCTCCGCGTGCGATGCGTCGCCGTGCGGTGCGTGTACTCTCGGTGATTACGTGCGATGGAGCTCTCCTCTCCAACCTCTCAATCTCACTATCACTCTAATATATGAACTATATGCTGAACTTGACTTGTTTGAGAAAAAGTGGGAAAAATCCATCTAAGTCATCCTTAAGTACTAGGAACCGAATGGAGAAAAGATGGTGAGGTTTTGTGGCTTCACTTAATCATGCCACTTGGATCTTAAGAAAGCTTAGTCACTCTTAATTAAATCTCAATAAGACACCTCATCCTTGCTTAATTAAGAGAGAAAAATGAGGACAAATGCACTAATTCTCCACTTAAAATCACTTACGGCATTTGAGAAATAATGGAGCATTTGGTACGGCTTAATAGCTAATAAACTCGTGATTAATATTTAATTAATCACGTAATTATGCTTAATTAACTTTTAAGCATAATACTTAATTACCAAAATTATTCCGGACGTATACGGTACGTCGAAAATAATTTCCGGTAATCTCGACTGAAATATCTTAATTCGAAATAATAAATAATTTCGAATTCTTAACTTGGACAATTAATCCGAATATTAATATTTCGAATAATTCATCAACTTAACTAATTAATTTCGAATTCATTAATTAATGAAGCTAATCGGAATTAATTCTGGAAACTTATTCGGTTACTGAACTAACTAAACCGAATAACTTATCGACTAATAGCCGAACACAAAATATAACTCACTGATTAACCTGAACTGGAAAATGAACATGATTATTTATTAATAAAGGCTAGCTTAAAACTAAAAGCTAGTATTTCCTTTATTAATAAAATACGGGGCGTTACACTGTTGCTCAATGAAACTCCGAAGCATTAATGGCACATCAGAAGCCTTAACAAAGGCCGACACTTTCTGCTGAACCTTTTTACCCGACAAAGCCAATGGCTTGACTGAAGGTGCTAGAACATCACCAATCCTGAAGTCCATCTTGACCCCAACATGAATAAGAATGGAGTGTAGAACAACATGAAAAGGCAGCAATTTATGTGGCTTGGAGATATCAGCAAAGAAGACAATATTATCAAATATAATAGACCCAAGATCAAAAGGCACACCACTAAGAATACGAGAAATGACAGGACCTTGAATAGGAGTAACTTTCTACTTATCAGTGGTAGGGGTCCAGTTTAGTGAGCCAATGTTTTGCAAGGTATTGGCTTGAACAGTCAAGCTCTTCACAAACAGACCCAAAGGGATCTATTTTTTAAGCTGACC
Source organism: Striga hermonthica (assembly GCA_902706635.1). Taxonomy (NCBI): domain Eukaryota; kingdom Viridiplantae; phylum Streptophyta; class Magnoliopsida; order Lamiales; family Orobanchaceae; genus Striga; species Striga hermonthica. The sequence continues at coordinate 181,814 of CACSLK010012143.1, read as the reverse complement.
CCCAGTAATCAACACAACCACTTCATCAAGGTCATCATCTAAAGTAGACAGAGAAGAACCTTCAACCAACCAAAGACACTTATTGATCACATTAAGAGATAACTCAACCACACAGTTCCTCACAAAAACTTTATGAAATTTTGGGTATTTGAAATCAGAGACAGATGGACATAGGTTTGCATAAAACTCATAGACAAGCTTAGGATAAAAAGAGCTATCGATCAGAATGGATTTTTTTAGCCCAACCACTTTCAGGAGATCAAACAGACTAAGACGCTCAAAATGAGAAGCCACAACTGACCGTTCACAAAAAAAAAAGCATATGAGAAAACACCTTATTGTACCTGGACTCAGCGAGAGGTGAGTAAAACTAACGAGCAAAAGTGACAGTAGCATCCCTCATCACCAGCAGATCCAACTTTGGACGACACGATATAAGACTTTGAGCTCACAACATCAGACCCTCTCATTTTTTCGATAAGCTTATCGAAGGAATCCTCCTTCAACTCCTCTTCCTCTGAATCAGGGGATGAGTCATCTAACCCAGATGAAGGGTCAGCGGGAACAGGAGCAGTAACCATAACATCTTTCCTTGGCTTTTTGGGTTTCTTCCCCTCAAGTGGTGAGGGTTTTGTCTTATTGGACTTCTTTGTTGCTTTTGGAAGTGCAGCAGGTTCGGTAACTGGAGCTGCCTTTTTTAAGCAATGTCGCGAGTAGCCACTTTGAGGTAGAGTGTAGTGTCCCATTCGATTTGTAAGAAATCGTCGTAATTTATTTTATTTCTTAGTTGCATTGCTTTTTCTTTTATTGAAATCGCTTGACATATTGATCGTCTAAACTTATTATGATTATTTATATGTACTCATCTAATTAATTTAAATAATTTAAATAATTTTTGTAGATATCCTCATCTATACAAATTATTGCTAATTCTATTGCGTTCGTTTTAGCAGAGCCATTTTGGTCTTTCGTCCGGGACTAACTCATGATTTCTAAGCCTCGTTATTTGACCCTTTTTCTTGTCCATTAAATCGGCCCAAATGCTACTATTCTTTACCCGTTTTAAGGCTAAAAACACGACCCATTTAGGAGAAATACTCGACTTTTTTAAGAGGAGACTTTTGGACACTTGAATCATTTTTAATTTCAAATTAAGGTAATATGTACCTCTCATTTAATCCCTTAATTTCCCATAAGGTAATGGCCCGCCCAACACTTTGACATTTTAGCACATTTGCACATTCAAAAATCAAACCCTTGTGCTTATTTTGGTAAATTTATCTCAGCCTTAATTCCTCCCCTATGACCGACATTTAAGCTCAAATTTGGTACCATTTGATGACCAAAATTATGGTAAAATTTATATCATTGAATCCATAGGATATCATTTTCTTTTTCCCACATGAAAATCCCCTCCTTTCCATAAACATTCAGACATTTTCTCCGTAAGAGCATCTCTAATGATATGTCAATTGTAGAATTATAGAGGCATTAGGATAGAAAACATCTCCAACGGTGAGTTTATTTACTTCTACATCTGATTATGTGGCATGAGCGAGACGCAAAACATCCAAAAGTTTTTCTACATCTGAAAGTCTGTCGGGACTCATTGAATATTTTATTTATCTTATTTATTTCTTCTATTTTTAATTAAAATATATACCTAAAACAAAAATACTCAATACAAAAATACCTGATAAATATCACACGTTACTTACTGAAAAACACGAATATCAACTTCGAGACTTGATGAATTATTATTATTTTTTGAAGAAATTTTTTATTAAAATACTAAATAAATTTAGTAAAATACTAGTATTTTACTAAAATACTACATATACTTGAAGAATATTTTCAATTTATAATCTTAGTCGTTGATTAAATTATAGTTTGTTGGTATTTATTTGTACACACTATATCAAAAGGCAAATTAATTTTACATACAGAAAAATAAAAGAAAAAAAACTGATACTCCTAAATTTATATTATAAATTTAATGGGATACGGTTTGTTAAAGTTATACATTAACATACATAATATAGCAAATAAAATCGAAAAAAGAAAAAAAAAATCATAGTGTTAATATGTTTTATTTACTTTTAAAAAATATTTAAAAAAACCTGAAGAATCTATATATATATATATAGAAAGGATCATATGAGAATGGTAGATAGTGAAAGAAATAAGAATGAATCTATTCCATTGGATTCAACATATGAATGGCCATGATTAAGTCAATTTTAAAATATATTAGTCAAACATGTTGTGGTATTTTTGTAAATAGGTGTACAATTTATGGTCAAATGTTACATTTGACTAATATATAAGGGCAAAGTGGTAATTAACATCTCACACACCCAATACCCATACACACACATCCCACACGCGGGTCCCACCATATTATCACCACCTCATTTTATCTCACACACACACCACACCAGTGCCGACAACCACCACCTAGTGCCGCCCGCCTCCGACCATGGTCGCCCATCCGCCGCCTGCTGCCGCCCGCCGTCGCACGCTGTAGCCGCACTCTTCCCCTCTTCGCATTGTCTCGCTGATAACTCGCACCGACGGGCGTCTCTGCTACCAAGTCCATCGTCATCTCTGCCTTTTTCTCCCGGCGCCGGCATCGTCCTCCTCCCGTCTGATAGCTTCGACGATACCACGACAAACATCAAGATCGAGACGCTCATCTCGTTCAACTCACCTGTTTCTTGATCTTGAGCCGCTCCGACAGGCATACCCGGATTCGAAATCCCGTCGATTCAGGCACTGCCATTCAAAATTCTGCTGGTTCGCACACTTCCATTCAAGATCGAAGATGCCGCCGAATTTGAAATTCCGTCCTACGTATTCTTCCCGTCCACATGTTGTCGTGTCGTTGCTTGATGGTCTGCGTGTTGTGTGTTCTGATCCGGTTGAAGGTCAGGTCCGATTTTGCAATTTGGGGGTTTTGGAAATTTGGGGCTTGATTTTGTAGATTAGATAATTTCTAGGGACTAGTATGCAAATTGAGAAAAATAACTATATTACAATTCACATATGTCAAATTTGCAGTTTATTAAATTTAAATTGAACAACATCAACAAATAAGTTGCACAATATTGTATGTATCGACACATTAAAAATTTATGACATATAGACGAACTTATTAAAAAGATAATAATAAATATCATTTTTTTTAATAAGTGAATTACACAATATTGCATGTAAATATGCGGTTTTAAAGTTAAAAAATACATATAATCAAATCAAAAAATTTTAGTTCGATCGATTTTCAAATGCTATTGTGCAATATGGCAGTCATTAACGTGCAATCTAATAGGCATTAAAGTGCGATTCGCTTCACATTAATGCGCACTAACAATATATTTATTTTGTATGTTTTGCCCAAACTAAACTAAAATCAAACGAACTATTTGGTTTATTTTATCGGTTAATCGAATTAACATAATTGATTTAAAAAAAATATAACTTATATTATAAAAAATATATTTAATATTTTAATGTTTTATTTAATATTTTTATATTATTTTTCATTGTATAATAAAAAATATATAAATAATAAAATAGTGTTTTTTTGTTTTATAGTTTGATTGATTCGATTATTTAAAAAAAATGACATCAAATCTAACCAAGAATTTTAAAAGTATGAACATATAACCAAACCAGAATATAATATGCGGACCCCATATACAGGTCGATTTCGGTCGCTATAGTGCAACTTGACAGTCACTAATGTGCAATTTGTCTAACATTAATGTGCACTCGAATGTCATATACTTTTTTTATTATTTGTTTAATCCAAACTAAGACCAAAATAACTGGTTTATTTGATCGGATAATCTAATTAAATTAAATAGTCGAACTAATTCGTAATCATATTATAAAAATATATTTAGTATTTAAATATTTTTAATTAATAATATATCTTATTTTTTTGTACAAAATATATTATGTATATATTAAGTGCAACATGATGTTTCATAAAATGCAATACATTGTTTCATAAAGTGCAACGTGATGATATATGAAGTGAACTACTGCAAGTTTGGTACGTTAGCATGTTTGTGTTTTTTTGTTGATAAATAATGTGATGAATGCTAAAGTATTGTGTAGATATGTTTCCTAGATTTATGTTGTGTGATATATTGGCGGGATCTATTAATGTTAAATGTGGAGTGTGGTAATAAAGTGCAACGTGATATTTTATAATGTGCAACTCGGTGTTTTATAAAGTGCAACTCGTTGACATATAAAGTGCATTACTTTATATTATCACATATAAATTACGTGTTTTTGAAAACTAGAATTAGTAGATATAATTGTTCAATGAATTAACCAAAGTAATTGAAACTATTTATTATTATAAAAGTACATTTATTATTTTAACTTTTTTATATATTGATTGTACATATTAAAAATTTTGAACATTGTACATTTATTGATTATTAATATGCATTTATGACAATATGATATAAATTACATATTTGGTCATTAATTAAATTAAAAATACTCAAAATTGATAAAACTGCCAATATCTAATTTTATACAAATATAAATAAATATGTTTATTAATATTATTATTTATTTAATAATTTATATTATTGCATGTTGAAACCAATTAACATAAATATTTGTATATATAAATTTAAAATATAAAAGTAATATCTTTATACATTTAAGTCTCTTTTTTTAAGAAAAATAACCAAATTTTTAATATGTCCAAAATGCACACTAGCTTACAACATTTATTTATTTATTATTTATTTATTGTTTACGCGTGGTCCTTGTGCTGAATTCGTTATTATGATAATGTGCATTCTCGAACGTTATAATGTGCGTTCGGTATATCGCTACTGTGCGTTTCATAAATCACAACCATTGGAGTATTTTTTATGAGTATTTTTTCTTTATTTCGCAACTACAAATTAAAATCGAACGAGATTATCAGGTTATTTGATTGATTTTTTCTAATTAATCTATTAAAATAATTATTAGTTGTATTATAAAAAAATATTATTTTAATTTTTTTATTTACTATTTTATATATTTTTCAATTCAAGTTAATATATATTTTATATGTTAAAAATAATATTTTATAAGTTTTTATAAATTTTGGATATGCCCCCATGGCTAAATTGTGATATACTCAAAATTACTGAAATTGCAAATTGGACCCTTAACACTATCTAATTCTCAAAATTATGCCCCTAAATTCACATCACTTCTACCCTCTGTCGGAGCCGACCATTGGCTGTTCTTCGCATAATCATCTTCTCGCCGGATCCTTGCTGTCAATCTCGCCATCAATTTCACGCATGTGGACGGGATCGACCAATTTTGTATCTCACAAACCGGGCACATCGGCCAATTTTGGATCGACCAGGTCACTCAGTGTCTGATGTCGTCGGCGCCTGAGGTCGGTAACAGCAGTTGTTCCGTTGTCGAGCCTTGGCTGCGCTGTGTAAATCTCTGGCTCGATCGAAGGGAAACACAGTGGTTGTCGGAGCAAAATAGGGTGCGGCAGAGGAGGAAGACGATGACGACGTGTTGCGGTGGAGTTGCGCCGGAGCTGCTGCTGGTTCTCGGTCGGCAATGGGCGGCGGAGCAGGACTCGGTGATGCGGCGGCGCTCTGAGCAGTGGTCGGGGAGCACGGTTCGTCGAGCTGTGTTGGTGCGTGTGCGTGTCTTTAGGTGAGAGAGAGAGAGAGAGAGAGATCTGTGTGTGTATGAGTGTGGTAGGTGTGTGTGAGAGAGAGTGAGATAAATAATGGGTGAAAATTGGCAGGTTTATTTTTAACGTGTTATAATGTTAGTGGAACTCACAATGTGTTGCGTAAAATACCACAATACCCTTAATGAAAGTTTAATATTGACTTTTTTTTAAGCCGTTGGATCATTTAATCCTATAGCTGAGATTTATTCTCATTTCTTTCATTGGGAACCATTCTCATGTGAACCCAAACCTATATATATATAATTACTAGCTCATATGCATTTAATAAAACCTCAAAATTTTTCCCTCCAAAAGAGGTTACTTTGCATTAATTAAGTATTTAATTATTTTTATTATTTTATTATATAGCAATTACTCCTAACAAAACATAAAGCCACATTAAATGAAATTATAATTTATTTTTTTTTTCAAACTATTTATTTGATTTTTTTATTTTTTTTTATTTTTGGTTTTAACTCATTAAGCAAGTGTTTTCTAATTTTTATGATATAACCAAAATTTTCAAAATTTCGATACTATAATAAAAATTATTTCAATATTATTTTATCTAATCAATTGTTCATACAAAAAAAGTATTGCAAAAATTATATAACTGCAATCAATATAAAAACTAATATGTAAGTTAATAGTTTATCATTCATTTTTACTAATGATAAAATTTATAAAATGTGATATGTTATTATCTAACTTTTGATTTTAAATATTACATACACATACATATAACATATAAACTTGTATTTGCATCTGTGCATGTGCACATGATCGAATACTAGTATATGGTGATAGCTAATTCACAAAGCTATTAAAAAAATACTGGTGAAACTATTATCAGTAAAATACAATACTTAAAAGAAGCTGAAGAATATATGGGTGATAGCTAATTCACGAAGCCAGTAATGTAAAGTTTACATTAAATTTATAGTATTTTAAAAAATAGGACAATAAAACAATTGTATACACATTTACCACTGACACATTTTTATTAACTGCTATTCTCTTCAGTACACGTAGACAGAAGGCCGTCTATTTATTGCGATATAGTCAACATTCAATGGAAATGCTCTATGTTTTCAGAACGAAAATACCTAAAGCAAAATCATCCGTCAAACTCACTCATAGATAGCCTCTTCTCTCGTCCATTTTCTCTCTCGGCGCCCAGCCCCCGTGCGCCTCTCCAGCAAGTGCAGACGCAGCCTTACTACGCTGAAGGCCCGTCCGCGGCAACCCTCCCGCCATTAAACCCGAATATGTCGACGACCACCCTCGATCGATCTTCAATCTGCAACCCGTATTACGTCTTTCACTTTGCTCCAAGTCGATTGGGATGATTCGGGCCGGTCTTATCTGATTGTCGCTCCCGATTTTAGAGTCCTAAACATTGCATCTCGACCGTACGCTGCTAGAGCCTGACGGTCCGCATCAGGCCGATGTTGTCCAACCGAGCCGATTGGGTACTCATTTGGGACAAACCTTTGGGCTGCCCATCCTGGCTATGGTCGTCACTGTTTGATTCTGGCTGCCCCTCCATTACTGAAGCCGCAAGTTGTTCCACCGAAAGCCTCCGTCCTTCAGCCATTAGAAGTTTGTCGCCCAGGAGCCGACCCGTTAGTTATCCAATCGATAGGAGTCGAACCCTCAGTCGTCGAGGCCTGTCGACGTCCGCTCATCTGCAGTTGTCGCACTGCTCCCCGCCGCTTTCATCGCCACGGCTACCCCTCAGCCGCCGAACGACGTCGATGGGCGGTGATGGGTCTCCTCTCAGATCTGGAGTGAACCGATGGAAAATCGCCCAGATCTGGAATGAACCGATGGGAATGAGCTCGGATCTGACTCGATAGCCTTCGAACTGTTGTTGAACCACGAGAAAACCTGCAAGAACTCAACGCCGGAGGGGTTTCCGGCATAGAGCCTCCGACGCTCAAGTCAGTATGTAAGAGAGAAGAAGAGAGCTGCTCTGAAAGAGCAGCAACAGTAATGGAGGAGAGTATGGAATGAATGAGAGTTAGGGTTTTGGGGTTACCTCAGCTCCTTTATATAGAAGTAAAACATTTACCTGAAGTCCCCAAAATGCCCTGGCCGACTTACTGGAAATGTCCAGAATACCCTGGTCGGTTCGCATTCTGTCCATCTCCTAGTCAGCATTTAGATTTCTTCTTATCCTTAATAGCTTCCCTTTGATATGTAGAAGTATACCGGAGTCGTCGCGGATCCGTGAGCCCCGAGACTACCCCAGTCGACTCTAGATATCCACTCGAGTCGACTAGGTCATCCCTAATCGCTGGTAGACCCTGATACGCTTATTCATCCTTTCGGATGGAATCGACTTAGGCTAGCCGACGTGGTAGAAGTCGACTAAGAAAAGCATCTGGGCCCCTTGACCGAATAAGTTATTACGAGGCAATCTATGGGTGGAGTCGACTTTGGGTAAGTCGAATCGGCAGTGTCTGAATCGGGATGGCATAAACCGTTATACGATAGTATGGCTATATCATCTAGTACCCCCAAAAATTACTCAAAGTGACTCTGAGCTTACGAGTAGATTTTGTCGATTGAATGTCTCGCTTGGATCTTTTCTCATGTCCTGTTTGCTTGTCATTACCCTAAATGGTGCCCGCTTGTTGTCTCGACTCGCAAGTGACTTGTCTACCTGACAAATTCTGAATTGTTGGGATAAGTCCGAATCTTTTTCAAATTTCAAAATTCAAAAAAGGGATTTTGATAGCTGATAAGACATTTTCTCTCTTCTCCGCTTCGTATTCCGTGCGCCATCTGGGCCGTTGGTTCTGTCTTTCATCTAAAGGCTAGGGTTTCTTTATCCATCTATAAATATCCTTCTCCTCTCATCGTCTGCCCTTTTCGCACTCAAAGCTCCCGAACTTTCTGCTTTTTCGGCAAATCAAACTTTACAAGTTTTCCGGCGTTCTTCTCAAGCTTCTCCGGGACCTCTCCGACAATCACCATGTGTAAGTTTCCTTTTGCCTTTTGATTTTTTTGCTATGTATGACTATCTTTTCTCCTTTTCTTCTTCCTCCCATTTTTCTTATTTTTCTGGGTGATATGTCCAGATTCTACATACTTACCAGATTCTGAGATTTTCTGGGTAAATTTTTAGCGATTTCTTTTTAGATCTTTAGTTGCAGATTTTCTATTTCTCCGAGTGTTTTCGCTCAGTAATCCATTCAAGATCGATTTTTTTGCTTCTCTTCGATTGTTACTGATTTGATATTCTCTTCTCGAGTTGAATAAACTAAGGATGGTTCACGCATTCCCAAGGATTTTCTTATTCCGTTATACCTTTGTCGGGTCGATTTGCTTGCTTCTTTTATGGTTTTATTTTCCTTGGAGTCGAATTGCGGCTGCCCTTACATTTTTCTATTGATCGTCGTCTTCTCTTTTCTAGATTCCAACTCCGCTTCTACTTCCGACCCCGTGACTGGTTCCCTTGCTCATGAAATCGACAATTATCTGGAGTCTAACTCCATTCAAATGGCTCATACTAGAACGAGCGCTTATCAAAATGTCGAACCAGAGGGGTCTATTAACTCTAGTGCCTCGCCCTTCGGCATCGACCGGGACGTGTACAATCAGGCACTACTATCGGGCGTTCTCTTTGAGGACCCCGAAGCCCTCGTGCTCTCGAGTCTCCTCGACTTAGTTTGATCCCTCGAGGTATTTCCCTAAGGCCTTTAGATACCCTTGCATAGAACAATCCATACGCATTTACCAATAACGGTTCTTTCAGTTAAGCCTGTGATTGCAGCATGTTCCATAGCGAAGTTAGCTGTTCCTAACCCCATTTTCTTATGCTCCTGCAGCCGACATCGATGTCTTCAGAGAGTACAGTGGCCTTCCCTCTGATTGGGCTTTGGTTGCTCCTACACCCGAAGACGATTTCCGTCATCCTCCTAAGGGTTGTTTTACTTTTTTTGTGGATCAAATAATGTCGGGCTTGCGTGCTGTCGTTAAGTAACCTTTTAGATATACCAATAAATCAGTTCACCCCCAATTCCATTCGAATAATGGTAGCTTTCATAGTTGTTACCCGCATAGTTTTAGGTAATTTTTTACACGAGTTTTTCCTTTACTGTTACGGGTATAGGTTTAGCAAAGACGCCCATTGTCTGGGCCGCCGAGTGGGCGTTACCTTCCTTGACGACCTTTCTTCCAATATTACCGAATGGAAGAAGAAATATTTCTTCATTCGACCTGCTCCTGGCCAGTATCCTTTTTCGAATTAGTGGATTACTAGCAAGACAAAACAACGTAAGCGTCCCGACTCCTCGCAGTTTGTGGATATGTTAGAAGAGTTAAATAAACATGTGTGGAGCGCTCGTCGGCTGACTAAAGATAGTTCTTTACTCAATCATGTTGGTATTTGTGTTGACAAGAGTGTTCCTCGACTTAATGACCCTCGTAAGCTTCTTTGCTTATCGGCTTTCGTTCCGATTTGTTTATTGATTGTTTGGCCTCGTGTGTTTGCGTTCATTCGTCCTGGAATATCTGTTGGCTCGTGTGCCGGTTTGTATTGATTATACATTTTTGTGTCAGTAAAAGCTTTGGCTCGTTTTGAAAAGAAGAAGGCTGAGGCGGCCGACAAGTCAGCTGCTCGGGAGCTTGAGGGAGGTTCGGGCTCTGTTGCCCCTGTTGCGGCAGTCGAGACGACTGCCGCTAAAAGGTCTAGGGTTGTTCTCCCCTCGGCCTCTACACCGAGCAAGTCGTCGGGTACCCATTCCCGTAAGAGGTCCCATGATCAAAGGGATAAGACTCTGGAGCCCGACTCTTCGAAGCGCCAAAAAGGAAAAGAGCCGTCAGCCAAGGTCGACGCAGGCGCGCCCCTGGTTGGAGAAGACGCGGGACAGCCGTCGCCCGTGAGGATGCGGTCGGTAACCCTTCAACAACCTTCCCGACTCTATGATAACCTTGACTCCCTCCAAATCCTCAACTACCTCCAGTCGGTTCTCCCTAAGGACGACCGAGCTCGCTCCGACGATAACCCTTACGACCGGGCTCGTTATGCTGCTCGGCTCATCCCCCGGGTAGGTTTAATCTTATGTTTGTTTGCTTCTTTCTCTTTGTATTAGTATTATATCAACTTCATATCATTTCGTTTGTTCGTTCTTTCTTCAGCTTCTCGCCTGCATTCTTCCAACTATGATTGAGAAGGCGACCTCCCCCGAAACCAATGTCAAGGTTTTGGGGGAGAAGTACGCGGCCAAGTGCGATGAGCTTGCGGCCAAGGAATAAGAACTCGAGACTGCTAACACCGTTATTGCCAAACTCTGCTCTGATAAGGAGGCGGCCGTTCGTAAGGCTGAGCGGCTGAGAGTCGACCTGACCAAGGCGAATGATGAGGTCTTGGTTGAGAGGGAGAATGGGGTGCAGGAGGTCGACGGACCTTCTTGAAGTCCACCACAGGGGCAGTTTTCCTTGACCATTACCGCAAGGCTGTGGTCGAGGCATTCTGTGCTTCCCCCGAGTTTCTCGACGAGCTTGTTCCCGCGGTGGTACAATACTTTGATTATGCTTGCGATACGTGGGAGCAAGCCATGACTAAGCCCGACTTCTCGGGAAAAATCGACCGGGAGGCCGTGAAGCTAACTCTCCCCGACCCTGTCGGCTACCAGGAGGCAGTTCTTCCCCCTGGCCATGTGTGGTGGAGTGGCCTTGCGGCCAAGGCCATTCATTCGACTGAGCTATCTTCTCAGCTTGAGGTCCCCCCACTTCCCTTGGTCGGCTCGGTTGAGTTGGTCGAGCCGAGTGGTGCGGACTACGAAGAAGAGCCGGTCGACGAGGAGATTGAAGTCGAGCAGCTTAATACGGAGCCGATTGGGGAAGGGGAAGGCGCTCGGACCGAGCCGATTGGCGATGAAGGCGGGGATGCCGCTGAGAAGTCGACAGCCGACTCCCAGAAGGCTTAGATTTTTTCCTGTTTTAGTTTTATTATTTATGTTTCTGTTTGTACTTTCTCTTATTTACCATCTCATCCTATTTTCACAATGTAAAGGTTGAGATGGTTTCGGATGTAATGAATTTCCTTCTAATATAATTCTTATTGCGCTGCTTTTATATTTTTTCGTCTTCTCGTAGCCGTAGCTTTTCATTTAATTGTTTGGTTCTCTTATTTCGTCTTACTGTCTTCTCCCAACCCATCTTGCGAGCTGGTCGATGTCGAGCAATGATTTCGACATCTTCGTAGCTGTTAAACTAAATTTTTTTTTCGAGTCGTCTTCTCCCAACCCATCTTGCGAGCTGGTCGAAGTCGAGCGATGATTTCGACAGCTTCGTAGCTGTTGGACTAATTATTTTCGGGTCGTCTTCTCCCAACCCTTCTTTCGAGCTGGTCGAAGTCGAGCAATGATTTCGACAGCTTCGTAGCTGTTGAACTAATTTATTTTCTGAGTCGTCTTCTCCCAACCCCTCTTGCGAGCTGGTCGAAGTCGAGCAATGATTTCGACAGCTTCGTAGCTGTTGAAGTAATTTTTTTTTGAGTCGTCTTCTCCAAACCCCTCTTGCGAGCAAGTCGAAGTCGAGCAATGATTTCGACAGCTTTGTAGCTGTTGAACTAATTTTTTCCGAGTCGTCTTCTCCCAACTCCTCTTGCTAGCTCGTCGAAGTCGAGCAATGATTTCGAAAGCTTCGTAGCTGTTGAACTAATTTTTTTTCGAGTCGTCTTCTCCCAACCCCACTTGCGAGCTGGTCGAAGTCGAGCATTGATTTCGACAGCTTCGTAGCTGTTGAACTAATTTTTTTCCGAGTCGTCTTCTCCCAACCCTTCTTTCGAGCTGGTCGAAGTCGAGCAATAATGTCGACAGCTTCATAGCTGTCTTTCTTCAGCATAAACCTTTGACATGTGCTAAAGGCTCATGAATTCGTAGTTGTTTGGGTTGACCTCGTGGCCGTGTGTGATCACCTCTTTTTTTTTTGTTGATGGATTGAGTCGGCTATATAGCCGTTTTGAAAAATTCGATATACCCCGTTAGTCGTGTGGAAATCAATGCGCAAAGGGGGCGATTGTAACTTCTTCCCTGGGATATCCGATTTTTCCTTGGTTACACATCATGCCTCGCTTATCTGGGCCAAATATTCTCCATTAATGACCATCTTTTAAGATTGGTCTGACACTGACGCTTCTTCTCTCTCTTCTTTTTGAATTTCGAATTTCAACAACTCCTATGATTGACGCGCATCCTGTCAATCGATGACTCCTCGTATTCTGTGTTTCATCCGGATCGTTGGTTTCTTTGTCAATCTAACGGCTAACATCTATCCTTATCTTTTATAAATATGGCTGAATCTTTTCTTTAAACACTTTTTTCCCCTCTTCTAAATTTTTTTCTGCAACTCCAACGGCCTAGCAATCCGAGCTTTTCCGGCGACTTTGTCTGCAGCACCGGCGCCTCAATCAATTTTCAAGTCATCATGAGTAACATGGGCAAGTACTTACTCTTTCTACCACTCCATTCCTTCTTCTTTTCTTATTTTTCTGGGTTTCTGGGTTTTTCTGCATCCTTGTGTGTTCTTCGTGTTCTCCGAACAGAGTTGACGATTTTTATGTTGAATCTTGTTGTGCGCATTCTCTGTTCTGATTAACTGTTAGCGTGTAGCTGGGTATAGTGTGTGACCGCTTGTCGGCTTTATCGTGTCGATTTGTATCGACATTCGTTTTCTTCCTTCTTGTACCTTCCTCGGGTTGGCCTCATGTCGGCTTGTTGTCATGTTTTCCACGAATCATATAATATCTCTTTCTCATTCTTTCATTTTTTGTCGATTTAGGTGAGTCGATTGTGCTTTTCTTGATTTCGTTTCGTGGTAACTGATCTTTGCTTTCGATTCTTTTTCTTCTAGCTTCCAATTCCAGCTCTTCGCCTGACACACTTGACAAATTGATCGATAGGGGCCTCGACCAATCTGACTCAGGCTCAGTCGAGATAGTAGGTTATAGGGTGGTTAACGCTTCTCCTTCTTCCTCGCGCGCTTCTACACCGAAGGTCGACTGGGCTGAATATGACCAGGCACTATTAGATGGTGTCTTAGTAAAGGTTTCAAGAAGTCCCCGGGGAGATTCTCCTCGTCTCGACTTGATACTTGAGGTATTCCCCTTAGGTTATTAGATATTCCTGTATATAGCACCAGTCATGTACCCATATCGATAACTACTCCTCTCGTCGACCCCCGAGAGGTTGTATCCATAGCCTGCCCTCTGGCCAAATTGGCTACTTTAAATCCTTTTTCGTACGCCTCTATGGCTCAAGTCGAGAGCTTTAGGCAATTTAGCGGGCTTCCCTCCGATTGGGAGTTAGTTGCTCCAGGCCCTGACACCAATTTCACCTGTCCTCCGCAGGGCTGTCATCCTTTTTTTTGTCGACCAAGTCATATTTGGTCTCCGCTTTCCCATTCAAGTCGGGCTTTTGAAGTTAAGTGATCTGTATAGTATCCCAATAAATCAATTCTCCCCAAACGCTCTGTGTTTTATGATAGCCTTTATCGTCGTTTCTCGCATAGTTCTTCGTTTTTTCTCAGCCAAATTTTTCCATTATTGTTATAGCTACCGACTCCAAAAGGGGGCCCATTGCTTAATCCGCCGCTCAAGCGTCACCTTTCTCGACGACCTTTCTTCGAATATCACGGAATGGAAGTCAAAATTTGTATTTATTCGTTCCCCCGTTGGTGATTATCCTTACGTAAATAATTGGATAAGCACGAAGGTTAAACAGACAAAACGATCTCGTTCCGAGAATTTTGAAAAGCTCTTGGAAGAACTGAATAAACATACTTATAGTGTCCGTCGTATAATAAGAGATTGTGAATTAGTCAATCACGCTCGAATCGTTCTGTATGATGATCTTTCCCAGCTTGATGATTCTTGTAAGCTTTTTAACATTTGTCATAATGTCGAGTTTTCCTTTTATTCTTCTTCAGCCATGTTTAATTGTTTGTTTTTGTTTCAGTAAAAGCACTCAAGCGCTTTGAAGTGAAAAAGAAACAGCCGACTGGGCAGTTGGCAGGCGGGTCTGCTCCTCCCCCACCCAGCGGATCCGGATCGAAGTCGATCTCAACCGCAAAGCGATCCAAAACCTCAGGGCCTAGTAATCGTAAGAGGCCTCAAGACGAAAGGACCCCTTCTCTTCTTCCCGACGACCTTAAGCGCCGCAGGGTCGACAAGGCAAGGAGAAGGTCGTTGAAAAAAATGCTGCTTCTGCCATCATTTACAAGGATGTGCTGGTTAAGATGCCGTCTCGGCTCTTGAATCATCCAGAGCTGCATAAGGTGGCAAGATACCTCCATTCTCTACTCCCTGAAGCCGACAAGGCCTGTGTCGAAGGGAATGATTATGAGCGTTCTTGCTACGCCACTCAATGCCTTACTCGGGTATGTGTTTTGCACTTGAGTTTAGCGTTTATGTTTATGTATCCTTGCATTATTTCATTATTCTTTTATTTGTGTAGTTCTTAGTCGCCGTCCTCCCTGGCCTCGAGGTGGGTACCAAGGCCCCTACTTCTTCTACCAAGGCCCTCGGGGATAAATGCGGGGCACAGCTCAGGGAAATCTCCCAACTCAGGGAATCCGTGAAGGGCCGCCTCTGACTGTCGTTCCGCCTCTCACCAGTGCAAGGGTGAAGGAAGAAGGAGATTTCGATAACTTTAGTGCCGAGTGATTTGGGGATCTATGAAATTGAAAAAGAAAAGAAACAAATTTGGGGAGAAGAAGGAAAAGGGAAGGAAATTGAAGAGAAGAGAATGAATTTGGGCATCTATATATATATATAAAAAGAATTACCATTTACTAAAAATAGTAGCAAAAATTTTGGAAACATTTAATGCATACTATTTTTGGAAATTTTTTTAAATATATGCATTAATTGCTTCTATTTATACGTTTTTAAATAAGATCAAATTAAATATGATCAAATAATTAATTAAATAAATTTATTAATATATGGAGTATTTTTATTGATATTTATTATAATAAATTACAAGATTGATTTTCGTGATTCATGTTGATAATATTTTGGTCAAGATAAATATTATTTTATTAATATTTGTAATACTTTCATTGATATTCATTATAATAAATTACAAGATTGATTTTCGTGATACATGTTGATAATATTTTGGTCAAGATAATATTACACAATATTTTAAATTCTAACCATAATATTAGTTTTTTTTTCACATATATTCACTTTTTTATCCAAAAATATTTATGGAAAATCGTAGCAGGTTAGGTAGAATTTTTTTTCCAAGTAATCAGACAAAATAAAGTTGGTGAATTAATCTTTGCCAATATTTTTGTTTCTCAAGCTTTATTTTGCTAAATATAAAAAATAAATCGTTCTTCAAATTAATATAATTTACCATTTAAGAGCTAATGACCAAATACAATAAATAATTTTACTAATAGTACAAAATTAAAATTAAAACATATTAGCTATTGTTTAGAATATATTTGTATATTATTGGCACCCATGATTATATTTTTTATTTTTTTTATTTTGATTTATTTCTATAATTAAATTCTTGCAAAATATATTTTCATTGTTGAGTACGATAAATAAACCATAAATCCTTATAATGTGAATTAGAAAAATCTTGATCGTAGAGGGGCGAGTTTTTGAGATTTTCTAAATCAAAACTGTTTAATTAGTATATAAAATTAAATTGTAAAAAAACATGTGTATATTTTATAAAATATTTATACACTATTTAATATTAAATTTATTTACATATTTTAAATTGATTACATAAATAAATAATACCAACGTGCATTAAATATTTTTTATTACATAAAATAAAAATAAAAAGAAGACGTACAACTTCTACAACTTTATAAATGATAATGACATTATATGACATAAAGTGTATAATAAAATAAAAATTAAGTATTACATGGTGAACAAGAATAAGTAAAATTGTTAATCTCTCTTATATCAATGAATAAATATATATACTAAAATCAAATTTAAATTAGGATAAATGTGTTAGTAAAATAATATATTAATTATTTTAATATTTTGACTAAAAAAATAACATTGATAAAAGAGGTGCAAAATATATTATAACCTTATTGTTTATTATACTTAAAGCTGATTAAAAGAGATGAAAAATAGATGATAATTCTATTGCTTTATATATTTAAACGAAGAAATTAAGTATGTGAAAATAACTCATTTAATATTTTTGTCTCGAGCATCGCACGGGGTACGTACTAGTTTGTAGGACAAGAAGAAAATAAATGACGGGAAGAAGTTAAAAAAA
>CACSLK010012143.1:85958-96012 GCA_902706635.1 Striga hermonthica | reverse complement strand
AATTTTAATGAATTACAGGTTTGGTTTTCTCCCTAGATTTTGAAGTTGTTCGTGAACAACGAAACAGCAACTCAAAATCTTAATCCCAGTTCAATCATAATTAAAACAATTTTAATCATAAATTAAACTTAAAACGCACCGATTCCAAACCAAATTCTTCTTGCGGGATTCGAAATCCAATTGTGTAAGTACAGTACGAACAGAAGCAGAATAAATATTATTTTGATCCATATAAATCCAATTTAAAATCAAATAGCAATGAACACCGACCCAGTGCTCTTATACCACTGTTGGATTTTGTCGTAGGAATCAATCGCACACGCAGCGGAATTTTAAAATTTTCTTACCAATAAGAAGATCCGGTTATAGCTATTCGATTTTGATCCTAGATCGCGAGAACTTACAGTTTAAGCTTTGTCTTCAACTATGGTATCCACGCAATCCAGATCCCGGTGCAGGATCCAACGCAGTGAATCCCTTCTGGTGAAGACGCTAGGAATCCTCAGTCAGAAAGCCAAAGAGAGAGAGTTTGTGTTTTTACAGCGTATCTCAATTATCTGATCTTTTACTACTGATAAAGAGATACCCACCTATTTATAATTAGGCTAAACCTAATTATGTGGGCTATAGGACAACCTATAGCCCAATAGATAATTGGACCTAATCCAATTAATGATTTAATTAAGTCTAAGTCCAATTTAAACTTAATTATATATTTTTTATCTAATAGAAAATAATCTCATTACTAAAATTAAATATTCCAATCTAACTGAATATTTAACACTCTCGATTCACTCTTAGCCGGAAAATAGATTGCATATTGTGTGACCCTATAGGCCTTCATATATTGACATAAATCTAATTTATGATCCTTACGAAACACCTAGACTGCGTCGAAGGACGAACTCAAAATATGAAGTACGTTTACATAGACAAAGCAAACAAACCTTTAGTGTAGAATTCAATAGTGATACGCTCCCTTCATTCACGACCCACTCGATTAAGCTTAGGACTTGAATGTGTGTCTATCCAAACAGCTTAATCATTTTATCTCATCCTACTGATTGATTTTATCAATTACATTTGAACACCATTTCAAATATAATCATATGCACTGGCCAGTGACTTTATCAACCCAGTATAGAGAAAACGAGTGTTCTCTCGAAACTATATTCGAGGAATGAATCCCATCTTGGCTCAACTACCAATTCCATGTATATCATGATCTACCCAACACAAGCCCGTGTCTACCCATAACGGCGTAAGCGTTGGACTAGGTCTAAGTAAATCACTCTATACATGAATTGCGTATTGACCTCAAGTCAAAGGACTATTACACCATTCTACACACCGTTACTCCCATAGACACATAAACAAATGGTTTATCGGTAGGGTATACCAATACTCTCTAAAGTATCCATGTGTCCATCACGAACAACAATTATACATAGTAGTGAGACATACTATATTCTCGAAGAATGTGATGCAGACCACATGTCAATCTATAACGTATCATTAATATCCCTTTCTTAATGATCATCGATTGAGGCAATTTAAGAGTTATACTCTATCGATTAACATCTCACTCTGTTAATGACAGTATTAACTCAAGGGAGCAATTAATTAATAAATTGAAAACAATGAAACAATTATTTTATTAATTGCAATACCATAATTATAATCCAATATAATTATTAATGTGATCATGTATATATGTCCTTAAAATGATTGTCTCTAGGACACATATACCAACATTGCTCACTCCCATAATCCCCCTTTCAGGTTGAAGTTTGCGGCCAAGGTGACGACGAGACGAGGATGGTCTAATTGTTTCTAAAGTGTTTATTTATTTTTTTAAATTGTTTATTATTCGCTTCCGCTTAATGTTTTTGAAGTTGATTGAAGGTTTGGCTTTGAATCTTCGAACTGGTTGAGAGTTTTATAAATGATTAGTTGAGTTGATTTTCAATTCATTCTTTGGTATGGTGAAATGTTGGGAAAATGAAGTTTCGTTGAATCGAACGTGTATGGTGTTTGAAATAAAAATTTTGTAAATAAAAAGATTTTGACTAATGCTCCTTTATTGTTTTTGAAATAAAAATTTGTTCTTCGAAATTAATAATAATTTATGTACTTTGAAATATTTATCCTCTCTTTATAAACCTTGGAAAATTCTTTTAAAAATAACGGGGTGTTACAGTATGGTATCGGAGCAGGTATACGTTTCTGTAGACTGCTAAAATTTTTAAGATTTAGAATTTTTAGGAACTTGTGAAAGTTTTGAAAATTGACTACTCATCTTCGTCGTGCTGCACCAACTCAATGGTATGAGATAGTTTGCATTTTGGGTATCTGCCTGTTCGGACCTTAGATTTTGGGGCTTAGGGTCTTACGCTCTGAATGTAAGGACTTGATCTCTAGAGAAGATAGAGTTAAGTTTTGCCTATAGCAGTTCTCTCGCTATATGTTTTAGTTTAGTTTCTCTGAATAAAGACCATTCGCAAGCCATATCGAAAGCGAAGGGCTTAAGTGAAGGGAACAGACAACTGAAGAAGTCCCAAGTGTGTGGAGTTTTCGGAAGTCTAGAACTGTCGTCAATATGACCATCATATGCGTGTTAGAACTAATTAAATGCGAGCAAGTGAGTGGAATCTGGAGCCGTGGTCATGATATTGTTCGACCCCAAAGAAGTTGTGAAGAATTTAATGTGTAACACTATCGCGACTCTCGAGGGTGGCTAAGCCTCAAGAAAGGCGATAGATATCAATTCTCTTGTGAAAATTTCAAACGGAGGACATGAACATTGATGCTTAGGTGAAAGACTATGACGTCGTTCTTAGGAAGAAGGAGTGATCAGACAGGAGTGGATGTTCGATGCCATGACTGCGAGGCGACATTTAAAATTGAAGGAGATGAGAAGATTATCTTTTGTGTAGCAAGTCGAGAACAATGCCTCACGTGTTGAAAACTATGAAGAAAATATAATACGTGGGAGACACCGATAGGATCAAGATGAAAAACCATTACCGGAGGACGTACCAATCGTTCAAGAGCACCCAAAATTCTTTACGGAAGAGCTGTCGATAGAACCACAAACAATCAAGACGGAGTCGAGATTGACTCAACCGCAGGAGCAACTGAGGATGGGATCGAAGACACTTAGAAGAGAGAAGCTTTACGTTGAGTTCTCGAAGCGTGAAACTTTAGGTAGTGTAGGTGAGTTGAGCTCATTTAGAATTTCTAGCATGATTAGCTAGCTGATAAAGAGCTGACGTGATGCCGACAGTGTTAGTCAAAGCGTCAAGCGAGCTAACCATTTAAAGTACTCGGCAGGAACTGCTGATTTGGGATTATCTCCGGCGGCAGAGAGCCGTTCTTAAATTCCTTATAATAATTTTCTAACTTCAATCGTTAGATATTCGCGTGATAGATCATGCTAGTTTTGCAAAGGTAGTAGACTTGGAACTCAGATTTGTTCCTTGTTATATTTTGAGACCTTGAAATTTTTTGTATGTGCTTAATTTCCATGGAAATTGTTTTGGTTGAACCCTAAATTTGTTGTTTTCAAAATGTTGTGAAAAACTCTTTCTTTTTTATTATCTTGGAATTGTGAGCCCTGAGCTAGAAATTTCCTTGTTGGAACCTCGAGCCTAAAACTGGCCCTGGCCGGGTGTAGCCATGCGAAGTGGTGGTCGAGCAGTGCCAGCGGGCGTGCCGCCTCTCGGGTGACAGCGCACTAACCCCGAAAAATTGATCCTTTTTTTGAGTTGTTCGACCGTTTTTTCGTATCAAACGATTAATTTATCTTTTACCTCTTCATCCTCTTTTTCTGAACCTTGAACCGAGAGCTCCAAGTTCCACTATTGTCTGTATAAACCCCTTAGCCAACGATCTTTGAATAAGGAAGGATTGTTGATAAGTTTCCTATGCCACTCTCGAGAGTTTCTCGAGTCGAAAAGATAGAAGTTTTTCATTGATATCGGGTGGAGTCTTAAGCCTCGATTAGAGACTATGATTGCTTCGTAGAAATCGAGATTACAAACATGGGGAGTCTATTGGAGTTATAACATCAGCATGGGGTACCATGTCTACCGTTTCTGACATAGACGCACGATTGGTGATGAGATTGTGAGCAAGTTTTTAGCGTGACCCGGGCACGAGATTAAAGCTTCATGCCACATATCCTGATCTTGGATAATCAGATAATGTTGTCAATACACTGGAAAAAGGTAGGATGATCGGATTTTGGATGGTGCCCATTTCTGTAACGTCTTTTTATGTCATGAATGCAAAATATTTTGTTTTTTTGATACTATATTTTTTTGATATTATATAAACAAATATTTCAAAAATAATTAAGAATGACTACAAATATCTATATTTTCTATTGCAGTCATACAATAATAAAAAATATTTTTTTTGGATATTACAAAGATACATCAAATATTTTGAAAAATCAAATCTCAAAAAGTCACGAGTCGAAGAAGTTTAACGATAATGATTTGTTGTGATGGTGTTTCTCACGATAGGAAAACCTTGTATATAAAGAAGTGTTTAATAATATTTACATTCACTTTTTTAAATTATTTTTTTCTCATTTATTAAGTTATGATTTTTATTTTGTTATATATTTTTAACTACTTTCACTTCTATTATATCGTTTTTTCGTGCGAATGCACGGGGTAAAATTAGTTTTCTTTTAGAACTCTTGATCGTGGCTTGATTTCCAAGAAATTTAAATCCCCAAGTTGTACGGTTACACGTCTCCTTAACATAAGATTTCGGCCGAGAATTTCATTCTTTTTCCCTCTGCAACATCGTGCAGAGAACCCCTAGGCCCTCTTCATATGTCTCGCCCTTGTTCCCTTAATCGGGGAATTGTAAGAGAGATACCATATCTTCAGCATCATCTTGCGTCATCTTCTTACGACGAGCCCCTCAGCCATCCCCGTGAGCCATAGCAGCATTTCGTCGTCATCTCTCTCTGTACGTTTTCCGGCGACCATGCCATTGTTGAGCTGATGTACACGATAATTGCTCATTACCATCACAATAACCTACTTCATCCTCTCTGTCGCACGCCGCCACGACCTGCCAAAGAGAATCGATTGCCAAGAGCTCGCTAACCTGCTGTCAAATCTCGACCTCGAACACGTCTTGCAGAGAGGATGAACAGCCACTCACCAGACCACCTTTAGACTTTGCAAAACCAGTCGACTAGCAGCCTCCTTCTGCTGATGTCCACACGTCGCAAGCCTCTCTTTTCGCTGGAGAAACGCAGCAACCGTGAGTAGCCGCACATCCGTCATCCCCCGATCGTCTCGTTGAACCAGCGAAGCCCTGTCTATTTCCATTCAACCCCGCGAGCGTGCAACTGAAGCAGCGTAATACTCCAATCGTCGAGAGCGGCCTCGCCGAGGACGACACCACACAACTATTTGGATCCATGAGAAACTTGTTAAGTACAAGTTACAAATTCAATAGCAAACATAAACTTAGGTGCGGCGGATCTAAAGGTTTGACGTAGAAAATATACGGCTTAAAATTTTTTGAATCTGGCAGATTCGGGATGGCCGGGAAACAGTACGTCAGAAGCTGAGAACACGAACGGAGGTCAGGTCGGGCTTGCGGACTGACTGTGGTGCCGTGTCGGTGGCGTTGCGGGGCTGGCCGGTGGTCGTGTTGGGTCGTCACGATTTCTCGGCTCATCGCGAGAGTTGCAGCGTCTCGTCTGGTGGGTCGTGGCTCACCGTTGGTGGTCGACGGGTCACGATCTGTCGGCTCTGTGGTTGATTATATATTCTCTGGTGTTGATGAATTTATGTTTCGGTTACCTCGAGATCTTCTACTGTATGACTCGTACACCACTTCAACTCGTATCGGTGATCTTGATTATCTTGCTTAGCTCTTCGCTTCCACCTTTTTGTCTACCTAACTTTAGTTATGTCCATGGTCTGGACAAGAGAGCATTCGATCATGACAATGGAGAGATCTTGCAATTGGTCATTCTTTTGTGGTTGTTGGATACCAACATTAGGTGTGATAGGATCAGAGAGTGATGGTTTGTAGGTGAGGAGAGAGAATTTTGACAGTGTTTTTGAGGTTGGAGTAATAGTGTGAATTTGATCTGATGTTGTGCGAGCTTGATTAGGGGGTATGAGGGAACTTCATGAGTTTGAGTTTGGGGATAAGAGGGTACTGCAAGGGTTTGATTTTGAGTAGATGAGGGTACAACAGGAATAATAGCCATGGGAGAGTCCATCTTGTTTGAAGGTACTGTGTTACTGCGCTTACTGAGGTTAGGAGAGTGAGTTTGGGTATGTTGGTTGTTGGAGTTAGAGAGTGTAGGGGATGTTGGGTAAAAGAGGTCAGCAGCTTTGAGCCATTTACCGAAGAGTCCTTCCTTGAGCTTGCCAGCAGCTATGTCATCTCCTCTTTTCTCACATATTCTTCCCACATGCCCAATACATCCACAATTGAGCGCGTCGCGACGCGGTCAAATTATAATAAATAATTTTCCTTATCCAACTTCTACCAACTAGCAGTAGTAGTGAGTAAGGGTCGAACCCACAGGGAGTGTGGAATTTTATTGCTATTATTTTCTTTAATTGAAAGTACGAAAACACAAATAAATAGGGGAGATTTTTGTATGAATTAATTAACTACTAAAATTACAAATAATGGAATGAAACAAGTGCAACAAATAAAGATGATTAATCAAATAAATGGAGAAGTTTCAAGTCCACGGTTCCGTCTACACCCTTGATTGACTCGTCTTATTAATTTTTAGTGTAAAATCTCGATATCTTATGGAATTACTAGCCCTAGGTAACGACACGGTCTGTTACCCAAAATTTTTCTTTATTTTTAATCTAACCGCAAGATGCTCTACGATTAGTCCTGACTACTTGTACAGTCCAGAAAGACGCTTTCAAGATTTAATACAAATAGCCGCTTTACGAATTAGAAAAATAGGCTAGACTAAGTAGTGACGCGTTCGTTCACTTAAATAGACCGTGTTATCCCCGGTAGTAACCGTCTTTCGGTAGCCTCTTATGAATTAAACACCTCAATAATTACGGATTAAGGTCTAATTCAACTGTAGATATGAAAAGCCTAATTTAGGTGATCAATCTGAATAAGCCTCAACACATCATGGTTAATTATTCAAAATAACACGAACAATTCCAAAAAGATATTGAAATTATTAACCGTATAAATCAATTCAACATGGTCAATCATAGGGTTCGACTTCCCCGGAACTATAAATAAGAGTACTAGCCACGCATAGCGTTAAATAACATGTTCATAAAATTAATTACACGAGTAAAAGAAGAAGAAAAGAAAAATAGAATTCTTTTCTGTTGCTGCTACCCGTTGATCGCTTCTCTCAGGTCCCGCTTATTTCTCAGTCTGCCTTCTAGGTCAAAGTCGCCAAACTATGTAATTAATATCTCTCCATCCCCCTCTACTCACGTTCCTTTTTCTCTCCAATCTTCTTGGTCCACATGGGAACACAATAAAATAATATGGATCCTTTATTTAATTTTTCCCTCTAGCAGACGTGGCCCACTTCTTCCAACACAAAACATGTAAGCCCAATTATATTAATATCTCTAAACCATCTAACATAAGTTGCATGGCCTACTGCGCAGTATGGGGTCTAGTGGTTGAGTACCGGGCTCCCTCGTACTCTTCTATCCAGCTCAATTTTCACTCTTGCTCGCGCCTCCGAAGTCATGATGCACTAGAAATAGCCTCTACAACACTAAAAAACACTAAAAACCTTTAAAGGCAGGAGAATTAATCTTAATATCAAATAAGTCGGAAAGTGAATAAATGCGAGAAATTAAACATGCACAATCACAATATTAGACAACTAATGCAACCATGTTTCTCGACTAACCAAACCACCCAACTTGAACGATGCTTGCCCTCAAGCATCAAGCCAATTTGTCATATCAAATTGTAATCACTCTTTCCTCCTCCTTTGCCAATTCAAAATCAATTTACACACAAGAAAGCAAGTCATGGTAGAATACTTATATACCGACATCAATGACCGAGAGTGTCAACAATCAATCAATATAAAATGCAACGAGGATCAACACCTCTCACAAGGTTCACTCAAACCCTCCAAGTGTATAGGTAAAAGATATAAATGTGAGTGAACGCTCAAATCAAAACGTAGAAAATCTTTACCATATGCTTGCCAATGTATCACGCCCGACTATTCAAGAATGAATATAAATCCACAAGAATCAAAGGGTTTATCACAAGGTTGTAATGAGGGGTATGGGTAATGGCTGGGATTCGAAAAGGTAAATAGGAAAATGGAATCAATCGAATCAAAGCTATTATGCAGAACTTTCCGACAAGAGCTCACAACACAAACACACTACCCACAAATGATCAACTACCTAACAGCACACCCCAAAATAATGAACAAACATTCCAGGAGGAACTCCTTCAGCTTAGCCACTAAAAAAAAAATTTCATACCCTACCTCCAAACAATTATATCACAGATAATATTCAATCTGTCTCTCCATTTCAGTTTTTTTTTTACTCTTTTTTTACTGACCTATTTTCAGGTCCAGTTCTTTTCTTTTTATTGAATATAGAGGACAGACACATCAAAAAACAGGATCCACATTCCCCATTTTAAACTTAGAACACACAGTTTCCCCAAACACATGATTCCATATACACACATCTCGAATAAACAACCCCTGCTCAAAATCACTTAATATCAGACAAGAGTTCACATAGCTGCTTCGATTCGAGGGTTCAAATATGATATCAACAAAAAGGGATCATGGCATGTAATGTGGTTATTATCCGAAGAAAGGGCTCAAGCTCAAAGGGGCTCACTAATGGATATGAAACAGTTCGGTTCAAAGAAAAAGAAGGCCACAACAAATAGGTTTATTCCTAAATACCCTTATCAATCATATGCATCCATATTCATCAAGAACCAAACAAAAACATGTATAGCAAGGCAAGTTCGAGAAAGGTCAACACATTATAACATGACACAGTCAAGAAAGGGATCATCATATTCATTATATGCTCATAGGCTCAAACCTTACAACAATCAAGGACAATTAGTGCTAACCTTCGTGCATTCGGCCATAAATGCCATATGATCATCAAGAACAATCAAGTCAATCAATATGCAGCACACAAGGACTCCAAAATTTCGCACACATCAAGAAGTTCAAGAATTAGCATCAAAGAGGAATTAAGCATAATAACAACTGATATCCAAAAGGACTCGACACTATCAGACAACACCGACACCAATGGAAGCAATCTTAAAATCAATTCCAACAGCACGACACTTACTTATTTATAGAAACCAACAACCAGCACCACCCCACACTTATAAAAAGGTCGGCGTCCTCAACGGCACAACACTATGAATGCATAAAATAAAAATAAAAATAGAGAGAGATTATGAACTTCCCTCGTTATAGGTAGCATCCGAGTGTGTGCGGCCAGCGGGGTCAGTGGCCTTAGTGAGAAGGGACTGCCTCCTCAGGTGCTCCCGTATCCTTCGGTGAGGCTCGGGTAGGTGTGGTGGATGCCCCGGTTGCTGTCCAAGGTGAAGTCCAGCTGGCTATTTTTCCGTTGTGCCCGTCGGGGCACCTCAGCCTCCAGCGAGGCTCATGGTGTTGGTGGCGATGGCCTGGCCAAGTGCGACATGGATAGTACAGACGAAAGGTCCAGCGACTAGAAAGGACGGTGGTGTTGCGGTCGCTTATTTTGAACCCGACATCATGGAGGTCTCGTCTGCAACCGACGATCGTATGAGCGAGCTGGGCGCAGCCGATGGAAGGGTTGCTTTTTGTTGAGCTCGGGTGCCGGTCAAGGGCACCGGTAAGGTCAGCACCGACTCTGAGGCGGATGGTGGTGGTGGTCCTGCCGATTTCGAAGGTGGCCGTGGATTTGGACTTTGCCGGCGGTGATGTGGACTGGGAAGACGCGTCCGCCGACAACTGAGAAGCAGCTGGTGGAGACAATGGATCAGCCTGAGGCTTGGGGCAGCGGCG
>CACSLK010012143.1:59751-70153 GCA_902706635.1 Striga hermonthica | reverse complement strand
TTAGTTCGGTTGAATTCATTTAGAATCATTGCGACCCAAACTTTGAAACGATTCAACCAGACCTTAAGACCATTATATTGTCATCTATTTAATAGTATTTTCAACTATAAAACTGAATTAAAAGAGTTAAAATCAAATTTTAGTCAAATTTTCGGTTTCACGGTAACAGTTCGTTTGTAGTCCGAATTCGGTTCCGTAAATTTTGTTATTCTCACTTTCTTAGCATGTTCCAAGATAGCTCCTAATAATTAAAATTTTTTCAGCCATTTTGAGCACCAAAAACCGAATCCACACTCATCCATAAGAGTTAGAGAAACTGGTAGCCTCAGCTTGCGAAATTTATTGTCGGGGGTAATAATAACGAGCCACTCGCATTTCTTGAGCCAATGGCTCATTTAATAGCCATAATCTTTCGAGCCATGTGTTATGTGAGTATACCCAGATGGTTTAAGAGTGGTTTGAGCCAATTTAGTTTGGTGGAAATGTATGAGAAGTCAACAACATGTGGTGACAAGTATGACATGTGCTAGAAACAATATTTTTATGTCATTAGTTGAAGTTTTTGTCTTGATCTACCTAAGAGCTGATTAAGGCACGTTCTTACATCATGTGAGGCCAAAAAAAAGATCATTTTGGTTCAGCAAATCTCCACAATTGTAGAGTATAACAGCATAAAGACAATCAAGTCAACTAGACAACACCTAATGTGCATATGAGAAGGTCAACAACAATTTGCATACCATTTCTACCATCATGTCTCTACCCTAAGTGAGATACATTATAATTATCATTCTTTAGCTAAGAATAGGGAGTTAACACTCAGAAAATTCTACTAACTCTTGAGAAATAAGTGAAAATCGAGAGGTTTAAGAGAGAAAACCAAGTTCAAGCAAGGAACTCAAGATCCCGAGCAACCTAGTCCTTCTTTCTACTCATTCTCATTTTTTTTGAAAGAGGTAAGATGCCAAATCTTTAGAATGACATTTAGATGATATTAAGTGTATAATGATGTATTTATATGCCCTAGATGTTCATTTTATAAGTGTTTATAAGCATGCAATATGATAATGGTATTTCCAACTCGCATGATAAATCTAGTTTGTATGGTCTCTGTTTTACCTCGTTTTTGGCCCTCAGAAACTCATTATCTAAATTTGGATTCTTCATATGAAATGAATTTAGTTTTGTTGTATTTCTCTAGGCTTTAGAATCATCTAATTCCGATTTGAAACGAAGAAGTTATGATTTTTATAAAATTGTCGCGCAAGCAGTTTTTATTAAAACCCGGCAGCAATGTGTGAAATGTCTGACCTGTTTATCATGTATTAATGTGCTCAAATTAATTTTTCATTTTCATGAAAGTTATAGATCTGTTGCCTAGCTTTCTAATAAGATAAGACTCATGCTGATATGATGTTTGTAACTCGAGTTATGTTCTATTGAATAAAAATATGTATGAGTCGAGTGTTGAACTGTTGGCAAAAAAATGATTCTAAATTTTAGTAGCTTTTACACCATATTAATGATCTTATCTGCTCTTGTGTTATAAATGAATGTTGTAGTCTTATTTCTTAGCTTTCTGAGCGTTCAAGAATCCTGTCATTTGGAAGTCTGTAGCATGAGTTAGATGACAAATACTGAGGTGTTGTTTATATCAAAATTTAGTCTCTGGCAGATTTTGTGAATCAAATGTTTTGTGTTTAAACTCATTGATAATGTCATTATTTGTCATTGTGATCTTCAACAAAGTTGTAAATATTTAAGTTATCTTCCATTTGGTTTTCGAATCATATTAGAAACATTTTTGTAGCTCCAGTTATCTAGAAATTACTGAAGTCTAGTCAGTTGCATGTTCTCAATTTTTGACTGCTATTCAGTTCTAAGTGTTTGGTGATTTATCTCCTAGTTAATGGCCTTATTTGATGTCGATGTCTTCATAAGAATTGTATAGGCATGTCTTAGGGTTCAAATTCAACTAGAATCATGATTATATGATATATGTGCTGCCAGTTGTGTTGATTTCAAAACCGCTGCGCGGGTTAAGTTTTGGAAATCTCGTGTTGTACCTTTGAAATTGGGTTTTACTTGTTAAATGCATGCCTATATGACTCAGATGTGCTGAGTGGAATCCATATATGTTGCTATAAGTTGTTCGTGTGTTGGATAGTCATTTATAGGATTATTTTTAATATATGTAGGTGTTTGACGAGCAGAGATCGCTACCTACATGTGTTTTGTGTTATCTCTTGTTTTCGACCAGGTGGGTACAATTGTTGTATCTATACTTATCGCATTTCACTATTTCGTACAAATGTTTGTTTCGATAACTTTAGTATGCCTGAGAACCCTAATCTAGTGTGTTACACCATCAGGGTCGTCTTACCTTTAGTGCCTTTGATGAATGCATAAACAGTGAGAGGTCGCTGAACCGTTTGCCGAGTTGGGAGGTGACGCCCTGAACCATTTGCCTAGTCGGGAAGGGAAAAACAGCTTCACTGTCTCCCGGAAAGGATCCCTTTGCCTATGTCGAGCTAGGGAGGGAAGGATTCCGGTTATTTCCTTGTCGATGTCTGATCAGAAGGTTGTTGTATGTACATAGGAGGTTTGCGATAGGGCCATATAGGGAGATAGACCTGGATTCTCTGCATACTCTATTTTTAATTTTGGATCTTTATGCGAGATAGACTTATGCGATATTGGTGAGCATGGTGGTTTTGCTCACCCCCATTGTTTGTTTTGCCCTCTTGTTTCCTCTTCCTATCTTTAGGTTGAGCAATGTTGGCGGCGGCAGCGAGAGACGAGCAAGTGGTGGTCATTGGATCGTCATGTCTTTGCTTCCGCATTATTTATTTGTGTTGGATTGTTAGTTATGGATTATGATGCTTCCGCTTAAACTTTCTGTCCATCATGTTGATGGGATCATGTTGAAATCTCTTGAATTTGGTTTTGAAACTTATTATAACTTGGTTTGATTATTATGTTGTTAGAGATGCATGTGTAGGTTCTTGTGGTTGGACTTAATTGTTATTTTTTTTAGTAGTCAAGTAGCACCCGTTGATATATAAAGTTTTTAAATTGAGATTTTGCGAAAAATTGACTCTGATTTTTATAAATAAATTCGATAAACTCTTTAAAATAAAACGGGGCGTTACATATGGGGTCCGACAATTCTGAATAGTAGAGTGTGGGGGGACCCCGTATTACTGGGAACAAAAAATAAAATGAAATAAAAGGAAAACAAGGGGGAATTCGAACTGATACTAAGAGAATAAAATGAAAATAATTATGAAAACTAAACCTAATTTCAAATAATGGAAAATAAATTAACAACTCAATTTCGTTACTCCTCGGCAACTGTGCCAATATTTGACCGCGCGTCGCGACGCGGTCAAATTATAATAAATAATTTTCCTTATTTAACTTCTACCAACTAGCAGTAGTAGTGACTAAGGGTCGAACCCATAGGGAGTGTGGAATTTTATTGCTATTATTTTCTTTAATTGAAAGTACGAAAACACAAATAAAAAGGGGGGATTTTTGTATGAATTAATTAACTAGTAAAATTATGAATAATGGAATGAAACAAATGCAATAAAGATGATTAATCAAATAAATGGAGAAGTTTCTAGTCCACGGTTCCGTCTACACCTTGATTGACTCGTCTAATCAATTTTTAGTATCAAATCTCGATATCTTATGGAATTACTAGCCCTAGGTAACGATACGGTCTGTTAGCCGAAATTTTTCCTTATTTTTAATCTAACTGCGAGACGCTTTACGATTAGACCTGACTACTTGTACAATCCAGAAAGACGCTTTCAAGATTTAATACAAATAGTCGCTTTACGAATTAGAAAAATAGGCAGACTAAGTACTGACGTGTTTGTTCACTTAAATAGGCCGTGTTATCCCCGGTAGTAACCGTCTTCCAGTAGCCTCTTATGAATTGAACACTTCAACAATTACGGATTAAAGGTCTAATTCAATTGTAGATATGAAAAACCTAATCTAGGTTATCAATCTAAATAAAACTCAACATATCATGGTTAATTATTCAAAATAACACGAACAATTCCAAAAAGATATTGAAATTATCAACCGTATAAAATCAATCCAACATCATCAATCATAGGGTTCGACTTTCCCAAAACTAAAAATAAGAGTACTAGCCACGCATAGCGTTCAATAACATATTTATAAAATTAATTACATGAGAAAAAGAAGAAGAAAAGAAAAATAGGATTCTTCTATGTTGCTGCTTCCCGTTGATCGCTTCTCTCTGGTCCCGCTTATTTCCCAGTCTGCCTTCTAGGTCAAAGCCGCCAAACTATGTAATTCATCTCTCCTCATCCCCCTCTGCTCACGTTCCTTTTTCTCTCCAATCTTCTTGGTCCACATAGCAACCCAATAAAATAATATGGATCCTTTATTTAATTCTCCCCTCTAGCATACGTGGCCCACTTCTTCCAACACAAAATATGTAGGCCCAATTATATTAATATCTCTAAACCATCTAACATAAGTTGCATGGCCTGCTGCGTAGTATTAGGTCTAGTGGTTGAGTACTGGGTTCCCCCGTACTCTGCTATCCAGCTCAATTTTCACTCTTACTCGCGCCTCTGAAATCATCATGCACTAGAAGTAGTCTCTACAACACTTAAAAACACTAAAAACCTCATAAAGGCACCAGAATTGATCTTAATATAAAATAGGTCGAAAAGTGCATAAATGCAAGAAATTAAACGTGCGCAATCACACTAAGAAGGAAGAATGCTGACGTGAATACGACGGCAAGGGCCAAAAATAAATTCTCTCGTCGGAGATTTTTGTATCTTGTTGAAGATTCCGATTCTCTTTGAGAAGAGTTCCTCAATTTCTCCTTGCTTTGTCAATTTTAGAGTGTCTTGCTTGTTTGGTGCGGTGTCTAAGCTAGGGGTCAGTGTGTTTTCATAATTAGGGTTCGGCAATGGCCGAGGATCTGGGGGATCAGTTCCGAGCCCTGGAGATGTCGGTGAAAGAAAGTCGGGATGTGGAACTTGATAACAGCAATGTCAAATTAAGTGATGAGGAATGCCGTAGAAGTGTTCTTGGTAAAATTATTGGGGATCGCAAAGCTAATATCTTTGGGCTGAAGAGGCTAATGGGGCTGGTTTGGCAAACTTCTATGGCATTTGAAGTTAAGGAGGTAGGGGAAAATTTCTTCCAATTTATATTTGGTTGCAAGGAGGATAAAGAGAAGGTGTTAGCAGGTATTAATTGGGTGTTCGAAAATCAATATCTGGTGCTGCAAGATTGGAGAGAAGGTCTGACAGCTCTTGATCCGGGATTCAGTGAAATATCTCTATGGGTGCAAGTCCATAAGCTTCCGCTAAATTGGTTGAGCATTGAGGTGGGCAGAAAGATTGGTAGCCTGTTCAAGAAAATCAAGAATGTCATTGTAGTTAAATCTGGAGGCGTCCATGGAAGTTATCTCAGGCTATTAGTTTCACATGATGTGGCTGAGCCAATCCTCAGGTGTGCTCATATTAAGCTTGGAGACCAAAGGCTGGGGGAACATTTCTGTATGAGAAGCTTGTTAGTTGCTGCTTTTACTGTGGATTGGTAGGCCATCTGGAGAGGGCTTGCAATTCTAGAGCTAAGGATATTGAAGAAGGCAATCAGAGAGTGGGGCAGTTTGGTGAAGGTTGAAAGCCATGGAAACAGGAAGGACGGGAGGTTCCTCGCAAACCTCAACCCTATCCCAAACACATAGTAATCTGAGGCAATCAGGCGATCCATCCAACGCAATTCCTGAGGAGGAGGTGGCAGCTGATAAGTCTCCTAGTAAGGCCAGTGAAGACCATCCTATGGCTAATCTCCCAAGGGATAATATGTCAGTAGCTCTGGTGCTCAGCTCTGAAGTTAATGAATGCAATGATGTTCCTATGATTCAAGGTGAAGATCAGATTAGGAGGCATGGTAAACAACTTGTGGTGGTGGAGGACAGAGGAAGTGCCCATAAATTAGAGAATATTAAAGGAAAAGGGACAGATATAGTGGAGGAAGGTGTGAAGATAACATCGATGGAGCTCACAAAGTTAAATACTTCTACTTGGAAGAGGAAGAAGTCAACCTCTGGAAGACTGCAGAGGGCTATGAAAACTGATTCTGAGGGGAATATTCTAATGCTGGGTAAGAGAGGTAGACAATCCAATCCTCAAGCAAGTTTTCCAGTGGAGGAGCAGAGTGAGATTGTATCCCGAAAATCCAGGAAGGTAATTGATAATCAACTTCAACAGGTGGGGGTAGCCAGCCTTGAGTGGCCCCAAGGTGATAAATGAAGACAATCTTGTGGAACTGTAGAGGTCTGGGAGGACCCTCTACAGTTTCCCAGATCAAGGATTCCATAAGAATCCACCTCCCCAATTTTGTTTTTTTATTTGAGACTAGGAAGAACAAGTTCTTTACTGACACTGTTTGCAAGAAGCTTGGGTTTGCAGAGAGGAATTTCACTGTAGAACCTGTTGGTCTGATCGGGGGTTTGCTATTGTTGTGGTGTAAAGAGGTGGTGGTAGTGCAGGTTATAAACATCAATTTCTGTCTGCAAGTGGAATATAAGATGGCTACTTCTGAGACTAGTGAGTGGCTGATTCTAGTCTATGCTAGCACTGATTATCAGAGGAGGAAGTTGCAGTGGCTAGAGTTGGAAGGAAGTAAACATCTGTAGGGATCTAAATGGTGCATAGGGGGTGATTGGAATGCAATTTGTGGAGATACTGAGAAAATAGGGGGAAGAGTTGGATCTCAGAGCAGCTTTGAGGAGTTCAATAACTTCATTGCTAGGATGGGAATGCTTGAGGTGAGAATGGA
Source organism: Striga hermonthica (assembly GCA_902706635.1). Classification (NCBI taxonomy): domain Eukaryota; kingdom Viridiplantae; phylum Streptophyta; class Magnoliopsida; order Lamiales; family Orobanchaceae; genus Striga; species Striga hermonthica. The sequence continues at coordinate 63,304 of CACSLK010012143.1, read as the reverse complement.
GGGATATCCCTACACATGGTGCAATAATAGACAGGGGGAAGACTTTATAGAAGAGAAGCTTGATAGAGTTTTCGGTTCTTTCTCCTGGATAACTGATGATCCAAGAGCCAAAGTACAGACATATTTCAAGTGTGCCTCTGATCATTCTATGTTGTTACTGGATACTGGTACTACTCAATCTCTCTTTTTCAAAAGATTTTGCTTTGACAAGAGGTGGTTGAGTAAACCGGGTTGCCAAGAGGAGGTGGAGAAGGCTTGGGTTGGTTCTGTGGAGGGGTCTTTGATGTATGTTTTGAAAGAAATGATTAAGAAGACCAGGATGGCCCTAACAAAGTGGAATAAAGAGGCTAAATCTTTGAATGTGAGGAAGATTGCGGATCTTACACTCAAATTGGAGGAAATGAGAGCACTTGGTGGACAAAGGAACTGGGAGGAATGGGAAAAAGTCAAAAAAGAGCTGGAGGAATCACATGTGTCTGAGGAGGAGTTCTGGAAACAAAAAGCCAGAGTCACATGGCTTAAAGGTGGGGATAAGAACACTCAGTTCTTTCATGCTGTCACTATGCAAAGGAGGAAGAGGAATGCCATTTCTAGAGTGGTGGATAATATGAACAGAGTTGCAACTAGCTAGGAGCAGATTGAGGCCTGCTTTATAAACTTCTACCAAACACTCTTTACATCTGAGGGCTCTTGTGATGATGATGATATTTTGCAATTAATATCCCCTGTTATTTCTGAGGAGGTGAATTCCAGACTGATGGCTGATGTTGATGAAGCTGAGATCAAGGATGCTTTATTTGCTATGAATCCCAACAAGGCACTAGGAGAAGATGGCATGACTCCTTTGTTCTTTCAGCATTTCTGGCCCCTTATTAAAGGTGACCTCTGTGCAGCTATTGTCAAATTCTTTGATTCTGGTAAAATGATGAGAAGTTGGAATCACACTATTATAACCTTGATCCCAAAATGTGATAATCCTGAAAATGTCAACCACTACAGACCTATCAGCCTTTGCTCAGTTTTTTATAAAATTATTGTAAAGATCATTGCTGCTAGGATGAAAGAGTGCCTTAATCTTTGTATAAGTGATACTCAATCAGCTTTTATACCAGATAGACAGATTTTGGATAATGTGGTAGTTGCTCATGAAGTTATACATTATCTGAATAGACATAGGGTGGGGAAGAAGAGCTTTATGGCTGTGAAACTTGATATGATGAAGGCTTATGACTGTGTTGAGTGGAACTGTTTAATCAAATTGATGAGGAAGATGGGTTTTAGTCCTGTGTTTGTGAGATGGGTATTTGCTTGTATTTCATCATCTGTTTTCTCTTTAAACATCAATGGCAAAGTGAATGGGTTTATTGTTCCTTCTAGAGGTCTCAGACAAGGAGATCCACTGTCTCCCTATCTTTTTCTGCTGGTTTCTGAGATTTTTGCACAAATGATTGGGAATGCTGTCAGGATTGGTGATCTGTAGGGCTTGAAACTTACTAAGGGTGGGACAGTTCTGTCTCATCTCATGTTTGCAGATGATACTCTACTGTTCTGTGCAGCTGACTCCCATAATGCTATGACTATGCTCAGGATATTAGCATCTTACCAGAGATTTACAGGGCAGAAGGTAAATTTAGCCAAATCTTCAGTCTTCTTTAGTAGAAATGCTTCTGTGGGACTCAAGGCTGAAATTTGTCAGTGTTTACAAGGAATTGAGGTATGTCACTCCTCTAGATACCTCGGCCTTCCTTTAGGCATTGGTAAAAGTAAGAAAGAAGTGTTTGAGTATGTTACTACTGCTGTGAAGAAAAAGATTGTTAGCTGGAAAAACAGGTTTTTATCCTTTGCGGGTAAGGAGGTTTTATTGAAGGCTGTGATCTCTGCCTTGCCTATTTTTGTGATGTCTTACTTTTTTTTTGCCTGCTGGGGTGTGCAAGGAAATTGCTAAGCTATGTGCTAACTTCTGGTGGTCTATTGGCAAGGAGCAGCAGGAAGGAGTGCACTGGCTTGCTTGGCAGAAGGCTACTACTCCTAAATATGCAGGGGGACTTGGGTTCAAAGATCTCAGGGTGTTTAATGATTCTCTTATATTGAAGCAGATCTGGAGATTGCTGACCAAGCCTAACACCCTTATGTCTAGAATCTTGAAAGAGAAGTATTTTCCTAATGATTGTGTTCTGAATGCTAAAAAGAAAACTTCTGCATCTTGGCTCTGGAATTCCTAGGTTAATGTGATGAATATTCATAAGACAAGTTTCAGGAAGCTGGTCAGTGATGGGGCTAACACCAAAATATTCTCTGACCTTTGGGTGGGGGGATGCAGTTCAGGTATTCCTAGTCTCAATCTGAATATTGATCAGTCACAGGTGACTTGGGTGGGGGAGCTTATATCTGAATCTGGAAGGTCTTGGAACAGTACTTTGCTGCATCATTTGTTTATCCCAGCTTCTTGTGCAGCTATTTTAAAAATGAAGTGTCTGAATCCTGAGGTAAGAGATAGGTGGATTTGGTGTCCTGATGTTAAGGGGCATTTCTCTGTGGCTTCGGCTTATGATGTTGCTATTGATCAGAAGATTCAGAAGTTAGATTCTCCTAGTTGTAGCTATAATCTGAAATTGGACAAGAAGGCTAGAATGAGGTGCTGGTCATTGAAAGTAAAGCCTAAGCTGAGGCACTTTCTGTGGAAGTGCTTTACTAATAATTTACCAGTAGCTCTTAATCTGTTGCAGAGGAGAGTGGAAGTGGATCCTATGTGTTGTTGCTGTGGGGAGGCTGTGGAGTCTGTTGCTCATATAAATGCAGAAGGGCTCAAATGGTTTGGAGGGCATCTCCCTTGTCTTGGGATTTTTCTAAAGATACAATTTCAGGCTTTAAAGGTTGGTGGTGGCAAATTGCAGAAATGAAGCTGACACCAGTCTCAGAAGCTCGCATCTCTTTGTCAACTTACATCTTGTGGTGGCTTTGGAAGTCCCGAAACTTGTGGGTCTTCCGAAATGCATGGATTCCAGAGGAGATTGTAGCCAAGATAGCTCACAGAGAGTGGACTGAGGCTGCTTGCTGTTTTTGAGGATCTCTCTTGTTTTTCGTCTGTCTTTTCTGTTGTTAGTTGTCCTATCCATAGCTAGGTCCTTATGGTTCAGTGGCTTGGATGTAGTTGTTGTTGTTTGTTTTTTCTGGTTTGAGGGCTCAGGTTTCCATAACCTCGGTTATGCCTGTTGTTCTTTTATGTGTTGTTCTAGGCCACCGGTCAGGTGTGGTTCTCTGGTTTGTAAAATGGCTAGTTAGCCATTCGGTTGTAGACTCCTTTTATTGAGTATTGGTAATAATATCGTTTGGAAAAAAATAAACGTGCACAATCACAATATTAGACAACTAATGCAAGCACGTTTCTCGACTAATCAACAATAATGGCATAAGCTGGCCAATCGTTCATATTTGAAATGCACTTCAATTTTTGGTGCCCAATTTAAATGTTTGTACATCTGAGAATAGGTATGTTGATGTCCAAAGCCACCAGACTTCTGACACACTTCCCAACTAAACAACCCCCCCCCCC
>CACSLK010012143.1:3459-25120 GCA_902706635.1 Striga hermonthica | reverse complement strand
AGCAAAATCTCAGCAAGGCTATAAAGCCCACGACTACAAAAGTCGACTCAAACAACTACAGAGTTGTATGCCTCGAGCGAAATCTCGGCAAGGCTATAAAGCCCGCAACTACAAAAGTCGATTTAAACAATTACAAAGTCGTCTCAAGCAGAACCCGTCAAGGCTATAACGCTTACGGCTGTAAAGTCATTTTAACTACAGTGTATAAGCAAATGGAGTATCGATAAATTTACAACTACGAAGTTGTAAGTAAAGTCTCGATTAATTCATAAATACAACGTTGCGGGTACATGACAACTCAAGTAAAAATAAAATGAAAAAATAGCATTTAAAATAAGTTCATTACAAGAGTCGCCTCGACCTTTACAATCTAAAGAACCAGATCGAGACAAAAATGAACAATAAGAATAAATGATAGAAAAAGTCACAGAAAATAAAAGGCAACAAGCCCAAAAGTACAACTAAGAAACAACGTCTTCATCGCTCCCCTCGAGGGTGGTCACTACCCGACCTTCTTCATGGCTGGGCCCGTCAGACTGGATTGGAGAAGTCAAGGGAGCCTCCAGCTGATAAGAGAGCCTGGCATCTCGGATAGTCTTGGCCTCGAGACCAGACCACCATGGGTAGTCGTCCGGAAGGGATGGATCGCCTTCGTAACCATCAGGGTCAAGAAGCGCACGCTTCATCGCCTCGCGGTCGAGTTTCCCAGCAAACTCAGATCCCGCCACCACAGCCTCCCATGCGTAGAAAGCATGGTCGAAATATTGGACGGCGGCAGGGCAAAGCTTGTCGAGAAACTCAGGAGAATTGCAGAAAGCCTTGACGACTTCCTTGCGATAGGCCTCGACAAAGGCGGAGCCTAAACAAGTCCTTAAGAATGACTTTTGGCCCTGCACAATGCCGATGTCCACCTCATACACGTTCTCTTCCCGATCTTTTTCAAGATCGTCCCCGAGCTTCTCGTTGTCGTGCTGGGCCACGGCCTTGTCGGCCTTTAACTTGTCGACTAAGGCTTTTGACCCCTCCAGCTCCTTCTTCAGCTGAGCAATTTCCCTAAGTTGCGCCTCACATATGTCCTCAAGGGCCTTAGTAGAGGAAGTAGGGGACTTGGTACCCTCCTCGAGGCCGGGAAGAACGGCTGCTAAGAACTAAAAAAGAAAAAAAAAAGAAGAAGGGAGAAAAGTAAACAAATAGTGCAAGAATGAATAAACATGAACACTAGACTCAAGCAAAAAGCACCTACCCGAGTAAGGCACTGCGTAGCGTAGCAAGAACGCTCGTAATCATTCCCTTCGACGCGGGCCTTGTCGGCCTCAGGGAGTGCAGAATTTAGATATTTTGCCACCTTATGCGGCTCCGGATGATTCCAGAGCCGAGACGACATCTTGACCAGCACGTCCTTGTAGGTGACGGTAGAAGCAGTGTTTCTTTCAACGACCTTCTCTTTGCCCTTGTCGACCTTATGACGTTTAAGGTCGTCGGGAAGAAGAGAAGAGGTTCTTGTGTCTTGAGGCCTCTTGCGGCTATTAGGCCCCGAAGCTTTAGGCCGCTTGGCGGAAAAAGTCGACTTGGAGTTAGATCCACCGGGGGAGGAGGAGCAGATCCGCTGGCTAGCTGCCCAGTGGGCTGTTTTTTCTTCACCTCGAAACGCTTGAGTGCTTTAACTGAAATCAAAAAATAAAAAAAAAAAGAGAGAGAGCGAAGGTTAAAAGATAAGAAATAAAACTCGACATTATAAGGAATGTTAAACAGCTTACGGGGATCATCGAGGCGAGATATATCGTCATACAGAACGATTCGGGCGTGATTGACTAACTCACGGTCTTTTATTATGCGTCGAGCACTATAAGTACACCAATTCAACTCCTCTAAAAGTCCTTCGAGGTTCTCAGATCGAGACCGTTTATTCTATTTAACTTTAGTACTTATCCAATTATTTGTATAAGGATAAGCACCGACGGGAGGCCGAATAAAGACAAATTTCGACTTCTACTCCAGAATATTGGAGGAAAGGTTATCAAGAAAGGTAATGTCGGGACGGCGGATCAAGCAATGAGCCACCTTTTGAAATCGATAACTATAACAGTAATGAAAAAATTTGGCCGAGAAAAAACGGGGAACTATACGAGAAACGACGATAAAAGCTATCATGATACAGAGAGCATTTGGAGAAAACTGATTTATTGGGATACTATACAAGTCACTTATCTCCAAAAGCTCGACTTGGATAGGAAAGCGCAGGCCAAAAATGACTTGGTCAACAAAGAAAGCATGACAACTTTCTGGAGGACAGGCGAAGTCGCTGTCAGGACCCGGGGTAATCAACTCCCAATCGGAGGGAAGCCCGCTAAACTGCCTAAAACTCTCGACTTGAGCCGCAGAGGCATAAGAAAAAGGGTTCAAAGTGGCCAATTTGGCCAAAGGACAGGCTACTGAAATAATCTTTCTAGGATCAAGGGGAGTAACTAATGATACAGGTACAGGGCTGGTGCTATATACAGGGATATCTAATAACCTAAGGGGAATACCTTGAGGAATCAAGTCGAGACGAGGAGAGTTTCCCCGGGGACTCCTTGAGACCTCTGCTAGACCACCGTCCAACAAGGCCTGATCATATTCGGCCCAGTCGACCTTCGGGGTCGAAGTACGCGATGAAGAGGGCGAGGCGTTAACCATCTTATAACCGGTAATCTCGACTGAGCTTGAGTCAGATCGGTCAAGGCCCCTATCGATCAATCTGTCGAGTGTGTCAGGCGAAGAGCTGGAATTGGAAGCTAGAAGAAAAAGAAACAAAAGCAAAGATCAGACATGACGAAACAAAATCAAACAAAGCACAGTCGACTCACTTAAGTCGACGGAAATACGAAAGAGGGAGAAAGTGATATGATATGATTCGGTGGAAACACGACGACAAGATGACATGAAGCCAACTCAAGGAAAGTACAAAAAGAAAGAAAACGGGTGTCGATAAGAGTTGACATAATAACAGTTAACCAAATTGGAGAGTGTTCACACAAGATCCAGCATAAAATCTTCAAGAAAAGGGCGGAAGAATACGAAGAACACGAAGAACACAGAGGCTTAGAAAAACCCGAAAAACCCAGAAAATAAAAGAAAGAGGGAATAGAACGATAGAGATAATAAAAGCACTTATCCATGTTACTCATGACGGCCTGAAAGGTGATGGAGATCCTGGAACTGTGGAAGGAATCGCCGGAGAAAAAGCCCAGATCTCTAAGTATCGCCGGAGTTGCAGAGGGAATTGGGAAGAAGCAAAAAGTGTGTAAAGAAGAAATTCAATCATATTTATAGAAAATAAGATAGATGTTAGCCGTTAGATTGATAAGGAAACCAACGATCATGATGAGGCACAGAATACGAGGAGTCAGCGGTTGACAGGACGCGCGTCACTCATAGGATTTAAAATTCAAAATTTCGAAGAAAACAAAAGAGCGTCAGTGTCAGATCCATCTTGAAAAGATAATCAATGAAGAGGATTCGACCCAAATAGCAAGGCATGACAAGCAGCCAGAGAGAATCAAATATCCCAAAGACGGGAAGAGGTGATGATCGACCCCTCTTCACACCGACTGAAGCGCGATCACCAGAATATCGAATTTTGCAAAGCGGCTATATAGCCGACTCAATAGTTCAACAGTTACGAAACTAGTGAAAACTATTGCTCGACTTCAATCAGCTCTCAATAAAGGTTGGGAAAAGTTGACTCAAAAAAATTTGAAGTTCAACAGCTAAGAAGCTGTTGAATAGTTATTGCTCGACTTCGATCAGCTCGCAAAAGGGTTGGGAGAAGTCGACTCGAAAAATTTGAAGTTCAACAGCTAAGAAGCTGTTGAAAGGTTATTGCTCGACTTCGATCAGCTCGCAAAAGGGTTGGGAGAAGTCGACTCAAAAAGTTTGAAGTTCAACAGCTAAGAAGCTGTTGAATAGTTATTGCTCGACTTCGATCAGCTCACAATAAGGGTTGGGAAAAGTCGACTCGAAAAAATTTGAAGTTCAACAGCTAAGAAGCTGTTGAAAAGTTATTGCTCGACTTCGATCAGCTCGCAAAAGGGTTGGGAGAAGTCGACTCGAAAAATTTGAAGTTCAACAGCTAAGAAGCTGTTGAATAGTTATTGCTCGACTTTGATCAGCTCGCAATAAGGGTTGGCAAAAGTCGACTCAAAAAAATTTGAAGTTCAACAGCTAAGAAGCTGTTGAAAAGTTATTGCTCGACTTCGATCAGCTCGCACAAGGGTTGGGAGAAGTCGACGAAAAATTTGAAGTTCAACAGCTAAGAAGCTATTGAAAAGTTATTGCTCGACTTCGATCAGCTCGCAAAAGGGTTGGGAGAAGTCGACTCGAAAAATTTGAAGTTCAACAGCTAAGAAGCTGTTGAAAAATTATTGCTCGACTTCGATCAGCTCGCAATAAGGGTTGGGAGAATTCGACTCGAAAAATTTGAAGTAGGGTTGGGAGAATTCGACTCGAAAAATTTGAAGTTCAACAGCTAAGAAGCTGTTGAAAAATGATTGCTCGACTTCGGTCAGCTCGCAAAAGGGTTGGGAGAAGTCGACTCAAAAAATTTGAAGTTCAACAGCTAAGAAGTTGTTGAATAGTTATTGCTCGACTTCGATCAGCTCGCAATAAGGGTTGGGAAAAGTCGACTCGAAAAAATTTGGAGTTCAACAGCTAAGAAGCTGTTGAAAAGTTATTGCTCGACCTCGATCAGCTCGCAAAAGGGTTGGGAGAAGTCGACTCGAAAAATTTGAAGTTCAACAGCTAAAAAGCTGTTGAAAAGTAATTGCTCGACTTCGATCAGCTCGCAAAAGGGTTGGGAGAAGTCGACTCAAAAAATTTGAAGTTCAACAGCTAAGAAGCTGTTGAAAAATTATTGCTCGACTTCGATCAGCTCGCAATAAGGGTTGGGAGAAGTCGACTCAAAAAATTTGAAGTTCAACAGCTAAGAAGCTGTTGAAAAATGATTGCTCGACTTCGGTCAACTCGCAATAAGGATTGGGAGAAGACAACTCAGAAAAGTTTGTTCAAACAGCTATGAAGCTGTTGAATTAGTTGCTCGACTTCGACCAGCTCGCAAGAAGGGTTGGGAGGAGAGGATGAGTTACAATACTTAGGAAAATCCCACATGATATAACAAGCGCAAACATCGAAAAACACAGTAGAAAATCAATTAATCATTATCGCACAGACAAATGACGAGTTAAATAAGATAGCATTATATTGGAATAAGAAAAGTTTTTACATCTAAAACCTTCTCAACCTTTACATCAGAAAATAGGTTGAGAAGGCAAAAGCAAAAAAGAAGGGAAAGCAAAATAACTAAGGGCAAAACCATGTAAACTATCAAGCCTGAGTGTCAGCAGTCGACCTCTCGGCACCATCCCCATCCCCACCATCTACGGGCTCCGTCCCGGCACCCTCATCGGCAGCTGACTCTGTCCCCTGCTGCCCATCTGGCCTCTCGACCTCTATCTCTTCATCAATCGGCTCCTCATAATCAGCCCCGCTGGGCTGGACCAATTCAGTCGGGCCGACTAGAGGAGATGGGGGGACTTCAAGCTGAGAAGTGAGCTCAGCCGCACGAATAGCCTTGGCCTCGAGGCCAGCCCACCACTCATGACCAGGAGGAAGCTCGCTGAAGCCTACAGGGTCGGGGAGGGTCATTTTTACTGCCGCCCGGTCGATCTTCTCGGGAAAGTCAGGTTGGACCACAGCTTGTTCCCATTTGTCGCAGGCGAAGTCGAAGTACTTGAGCGCCGTGAGAACCAACTCGTCTAGGAAGTCGGACGATTTGCAGAAGGCCTCGACCACGGCCTTACGGTAATGGGCCAAGAAAGCAGTGCCGGTCGGAGACTTCAAGAAAGTCCGACGACCTTCCTGAATCCCATTTTCCCGCTCGACCAAGGCCTCGTCACCGGCCTTAGCCAGATCGACTCTCAGCAGCTCAGCCTTTCGGATAGCCGCCTCCTTCCCAGAACGGAGCTTGGCTATGATGGCGTTTGCAGCCTCGAGCTCCTCCCCTTTGGCCTCAAGCTCCTGGCACTTAGACGCATATTTCTCCCCCAGAACCTTGACGTTGTTATGAGGGGAAGACGCCTCCTCGATCATAGTGGGAAGAATACAGGCGAGAAGCTGAAAAGAATGAGTAAAGGAAATGATGAGAAGCCGACATAACACTAAGAAAAGAAAACAAACAAAAAAAAGAAGAAGAAGAAAAAAGGTTGAACTTACTCGAGGAATGAGCCGAGCTGCATAGCGGGCCCGATGGCAGGGGTTGCTGTCGGTCTGAACCTGGTCATCTTCAGGAATAGTCGATTGGAGGTAGTTGAGAATTTGAAGGGAATCGGGGTTGTCGTAAAGTCGTGAAGGCTGTTGTAGGTTGACAGGCTGCACCCTAACAGGGGACGACTGCCCCGCGTCTTTCTCGACCACCGGCTCTTTCCCTTTCGGACGCTTCGAGGTATCGGACACCAAAGCTGTGTCCTCTCGATTCCGGGGCCTCTTATGAGAATGAGAGGCCGTCGCTTGACTCGGCTTAGAAGCCGAAGGGAGCACCACCTTAGACCTCTTAGCAGCAGTCGTCTCGACTGCCGCAGTAGGAGTGGCAAAATTGGAACCTCCCTCAGACCCTTGTGGGATAAGGCGAGTGGCTGGTTTGCTGGCCGCCTCAGCCTTTTTCTTCTCAAAACGAGCCAAAGTTTTTACTGGAAAAGAGAATACGATCAATACAAACAAACACACAAGCCATACATGTAGGCCAAGACAATAACACAAAAACACGAGGCCAAACAATCGGTAAGCAAATCGAAACAAAAAAAAAAACGACAAACAAGGGAGCTTACAGGGATTGTTAAGACGAGGAACACATTTGTCAACACAAATACCAACGTGATTAAGTAAAGATTTATCTTTGATAAGTCGACGAGCGATCCACACATGCTTATTCAATTCATCTAACATACCCGCGAACTGAGAGGAGTTGGGACGTTTGCGTTGCTTTGTCTTGATGGTAATCCACTCATTCGAAAAAGGATATTGGCCAGGAGCAGGTCGAACAAAGAAATATTTCTTCTTCCATTCAGTAATGTTTGAAGAAAGGTCATCAAGGAATGTAATGCCTACTCGACGACCCAGACAATGGGCGTCTTTACTAAACCTATAACCGTAACAGTAAAGGAAGAACTCGGGCAAAATATTACCTAAAACTATGCGGGTAACAACTATAAAGGCCACCATTATTCGAATAGTGTTGGGGGTGAACTGGTTTATTGGTATATTAAAAAGGTTACTTAGCGATAGCAACTCGGGTTGAACCGAAAAACGCAAGCCCGACATTATTTGATCCACAAAGAAGGTAAAACAACCCTTGGGAGGATGACGGAAGTCGCCTTCAGGCGCTGGGGCAACCAAGGCCCAATCAGAAGGAAGACCACTGAACTCTCTGAAGCCATCGAATTCGGCTGCAGGAGCATAAGAAAACGACATTAGGCACCGCGCCACAATTATAGACTCGATCAAGGGAATCATCACCAGCAACTAAATAAGGCTTGTCCTATATGAAGGATATCTACAAGAACCTAGTAAAAGATACCTCGAGGAATCAAGTCGAGACAAGAAGATGCAAGAGTTCGAGGAACTTCAGGATCCTCACAAAGTGTGCCCGAAAGCAGCGCCTGATTGTACACATCCCAATCGATACCGAAGGATGAGGCATTGGAGTCAACAGAGTCCGAACCCGAATATCCATCGATTTCAAGGGCAAGAGAACCCGAGACAGGATCAGAAACGGGGTCGAGGTCGGAATCTAAAAAAGGGGGAAAGTTAGTAGGTATGGGAAAGTACGACCAAGATCTGACTATAAAAGTTAAGGGACGACAAAAAGATCAAAAAGGCACAGAAGGCGACTCGACAACAGGAAGAAGGGGAGAAGAAACAAGGAAAATATTCCCCGTATCGACTCGACTTGACAAATGAAGGCCAAGTCAGAAAAAAAAAAGAGTTAATCCCTCATAACAAGACGACTGGCAAGCGAAAACACTTAAGAAGAATAAGAGATCTGTAACTAAAGATCTAACAAGGGAAAACCGCTAAAAATCTCATCCAAAAATTCCCAGAAAATCCGATGAACATACAAGCCCCATGCATATTACCCAGAGAAGCGAAAAAACTTTTTTATTTTGAACACATCAATAAATTGAAAAGCAAAGGAAACTTACTCATACTCATGATGATTGGCGAAGAAGTCCTGAAAGATCCGAGAAGAACGTCGAAAAATGAAAGGAGTGCCGGAAAGCTTGAGACGCTGTATTTGCCGGAGAAACAGAGAGTTCAGAGAAAATGAGTGCGGAAAGTGAAAACGAGAAAAGGGGAGAAGTACTTATAGGGAAGGCAGAGAAACCCTAACCCTCAGATTAAAGTCATATTCAACGGTTGAGATGGTGCACGGAATACGAAGCGGTGGAGAGAGAAAACGTCTTATCAATGCTCAAAGACCTTATTTTTTTAATTTTGAAATTTGAAAAGATTCAGACTTATCTAATCAATTCAAAATTTGTTGACTAGACAAGTCGCATTACGAGTCGAGATAGCAAGTGGGCGCGACTTAGAGCAACGACGACAGGACACGTGAAAAGATTCGAGTGAGACATTCAGTCGTCAAAACTTACTCTTAAGCTCAGAATCCCTTCGAGTAATTTTTGGGGGGGACTAGATGATATAGCCATACTATCGTATAACGGTTTATGCTATCAATGGTTCCGAAATTACCGAGTCGACTTAGCCAAAGTCGACTCTCTCGGCAGATTCCCTATAATATCTCCGATTTGGGGTCCAGGCACCCCTCGGTCGACTCCTGCGTGTCGACTAGAATAAGTCGATTTTCCTGGAAAGACGGATAAGCGTATCAGGGTCTACCGACGATCGAAGATGACCCCGTCGACTCGAGTTGATAAGACCCGAGTCGACTGAGTAAGTCCCGAGGTTCACAAATCCCCGACAATCTTATGAACTTCAATACATCATAGGAAAACTGTCAAGGATAAGGAGGAAGCTATTAAGGATAAGGAAGAATCTAGATGCTGACTAAGAAGTGGACGGAATACGAACCGACCAGGGTGTTTTGGACATTTCCAGTAAGTCGGCCAGGGCATTTTAGGGACTTCAGGTAAATGTTTCACTTCTATATAAAGAAGCTGAGGTAACTCCAAAACCCTAACTCCCATTCATTCTACATTCTCCTCCATTGTTGCTGCTCCCTCAGAGCAGCTTTTTTCACCCTTTTCACATACTGACTTGAGCGTCGGAGGCTCTACACAGGAAATCCCTCCGGCGTTGAGTTCTTGCAGGTGTTCTCGCGGTTCGGTAGCAGTTTGGAGACCATCAAGACAGATCTGAGCTCGTTCCCATCGGTTCATTCCAGATCTGGGCGATTTTCCACCGGTTCACTCCAGATCCGAGAATAGACCCATCAATGTGTATGTGTGTGTTTGACTGACTGTGTGTTATGTGCTGGTGTGTGTGTGCCCGTGTGTTAGGTGTGTATGCGTGTGTTTTATGTGTGGCATGTGTTTGGGTAATGGCATGTAATGCTGATGTGGAGGTGATTTATAATTGTAATGTCTAAAATACCCTTAATGAATGTATAATTTTGACTTTTTTTAGTCATTAGATCATCCGATCTAATGGCTATGATTTATTCTCATTTCTTTCATTGAGAATCATTCTCATGTGAACCCAACCATACATATATATATATCCTTTCCTACTAAAGGAAGACTATAACTGCAACCATGTCACTCTCCACTTCATCAACAGACTTCAACCATGGCCCACGTGACACCTCAACATGCATGATACATGGAGCTAACAAACTCTGATAATGAGGAAAAATATGGCAGCTCGAGATGATGTACTATTACCCCCATTTTATTTTTTAATTTTGAATCCTTTTACCCTAAAGGGAATTTGTGGTTTCCACATTCTAGATCTTTCTCTTGATATGTATATAAGGATTGTAACCTCATTAAGGATAATTAATGAAGCAAGAATTTATCTTCTATATTCTCTAATATCTTCATTCCAGCATTGCTCCTTTTATCATGAAGAAGGCAAAGTTCTTTCATGTTATCAGTGCTCCGGTCTAGCCTGGGGTCTCTGAAATCTTCTTCTTTTATTTCTTTTAACTCTTCACCATGTCTACAACCTCAAACCCTCCTCCTTTCACCTCATATCCAACCCAACTCATTTTCCCTAAAGCCACTTTATTACCTTCAAACTCAATGAAAACAACTACTTGATATGGCAACAACAAGTCCTAGCAGCCATAAGAGGCTATGGGTTACAACCCTACATCTCCAAAACTCAGAAAATTCCAGAGGAGTACATTCTCAGAGGATCATACCACTATGAATCCAGAGTTTCTGCTTTGGATGAGGCAGGACTAGATCCTTGCCTCTTGGTTGCTTTCATCTCTTTCTGAGCCCTTGCTTGTCACCATTGTTGGTTTAATCACCTCAAGAGAAATCTGGGAGAGCCTCGAGATAAGTATCTCAAGCCAATCTATGGCTAGAATCTTGCAGCACAAGCTGAAGCTGCAAACACCCAGGAAAGGCACCCTGAGTATGAGGGACTACTTGAATCAGATCAAAACCTGTTGTGACACACTAGCAGATGTTGGGCAAGGAGTAAGTGATGAACAACATGTGATGCATATTCTAGCTGGGTTGGGACAAGAATACCAACCAGTTATGGTCTCAGTCATGTCCAAGCTAGAGACCCCAAATCTATGAGATGTACATTCCTTGTTGCTAATTTTTTAGACCACACATGAAGCAACAAACTTAGAGGGAAATCAATTCAGTCTAGATGGCTCATGCAAGTGTGAACATTTCTGGGCAGACATTCTACAGAGGAAGAGGAAACCGGGGAAGAGGAGGAAGGAACTCCAACATTTCAAGAGGTAGAGGTGGAAGGAATGGTCAAAAAAAAAAAAATCTTGGTGCCAGGTTTGCTTCTACACTGACCACACTGCAGAGAAGTGTTGACACAGATTTGATCAATGCTTTGTGCCAAACACAGGCCACAACAACAATCATGGACAACCACATAGAGGCCAACCTTTCACACCAACTGTGAACTCCACAAACCTCATGATGAACAATGCACCTTCGGTGAACATGAGTGATGAGAAGAGTCAAATGGACCTTTGGTACCAGAATCAGGTGCCAGCAATCATGTGACCTATGATCTCCAAAACCTCAGCCGTGCTTCAGAATATCAAGGACCAGAAAAAGTTCTAGATGGAAATGGTAAGAAACTACCTATTTTTCATATTGGTAATTTATATTATGCTCAAAATCTCATATTAGTTCTACCTTTGTCCTTAAAAATTTACTTCATGTTCCAAACATTGTAAAAAATTTGATTAGTGTCTCTCAGTTTGCCCTTGATAACAATGTTTTCTTTGAATTTCATTCCACTTTTTGCCTTGTGAAAGGCCAAACAACATGCCAGACTTTACTAGAAGGGAAGGTTAGTGAAGGTCTATATAGCTTCAGTCTTTCAAGTCCCAATGATGATACCAGAACAGCCACTTCAACCTCCCCTCACAACCACAACCACATCTCCATCAAATCTGTCCAAACTTCCAAAGAAGACATTTCCATTTGACATTCCATACTTGGCCATCCATCTTTTGATATTGTTAAGAAAGCTTTGAGTAATTGTAATATCTCCTTTCCTGTTAATGAAAATAAAGAGTTGTGTCAATCTTATGTTCAAGAAAGGTCTCACAAATTGCCTTTCTATGATTCAGTGTCTGATGATTTTAATTTACTTGAGTTGATACACACTGACCTCTGGGGGGCAGCACCTATTAAATCCTCGAATGCCTTCCTTTATTATCTGAACTTTATTGACCAGAAATCCAGATTTTCTAGACATTATCTTCTTAAAACTAAATCTGACACTCAAGCAGCTTTCATTCACTTCCAAAACCTTGTTGGGACTGAATTCAAAAATGAGATAAAAACAGCCCAGAGTGAGGGAGGAACTGAGTTCAAAACCTCAACCTCTCTTTTTTTCTAAAAATGGGATTCATCATAGGTTATCTTGTCCATATACTCCTGAGCAAAATGGTCTAGCTGAAAGAAAGCATAGACACATTGTTGAAACCGATTTAACTCTTCTTTCCAAAAGTAACTTACCTCCTAAATATTGGGATCAAGCCTTTACCACAGCCCCCAACCTTATCAACAGAATGCCTTCCAAACTTCTCAAATACAAGTCACCTCTGGAAACATTAACTGGAAATGCTTCTAACTATCCCGAGCTCAAAGTTTTTGGATGTTTGTGTTTTCCATACCTTAGACCCTATAACAAGCACAAACTGGAATACAGAAGTCAACCATTCACCTTTATTAGTTATAGTAACCAACATAAGGGTTACAAGGTCCTTTTACCCAACAACAAGATAATAGTGACCAGACATGTGCAGTTCAACGAGTCAAAATTTCTATTTCTTGAAAAACAGCAAGCTGTTAAATCCCTTGATAACATGAATCAAGCTTCTGCAGCCATTCACATCTTCTTACCCAATCAATCACCAATAAAACCTTCACCTCTCACTACTAATTCACCAGAAAAGACCACTACTGTAATGCCCCGTTTATTTTAAAGAGTTTACCGAATTTATTTATAAAAATCAGAGTAAATTTTTCGCAAATTTAATTTTTAAAACTTAAAACCATCACGGGCACTACTTACCTACTAACAAAATAACAATTAAGAACTAACCACAAGAACCTACACATGCATTTCTAACAACATAATAATCAAACTAAATTATAATAAGTTTCACAATCAATATCAAGAGATTTCAACATGATCCCATCAACGAGTTCAAAAGTTTAAGCGGAAGCATCATAATCCATAAATAACAGTGATTTATCAAACCAACCATTAAATATTGGGATTATATTTTTTTAGTGGAAATCAAATAAATTTATTACTTTGTCTAATTGAATAAGTTAGCGGATTACGATTAATGAGGAAAAAAGGTATCTTGAAAATGAAAATTTCATGTGATTAATATTTCATAATTAATTCAATCACAATTACCATATAACAAATCGGATAATTAATCTATCTACATATTAAAATTGGGTTTAAGGTGATTAATATTTCCTTATATTTTAACTACAAGTAACAAAATGAACTCTTAAAAAGATGCCATAAATTCAGCCGCAATTAACAAAATGGACACTTAAGTAGATACCATAAATTCATCCGTTGTTAACAAAATAAGCTCTCTAAAGTATATCATAAAATATGTAAATATTATCCAAATATAGTAAATAAGATTTTTTTGGCGGGAAATAGTTACTATTTTAAAAATAATCAAACTTTTTTTTATATATATAGATGTAGATAAATTTTATATATATATATATATATATATATAGTTAGGATCACATGAGAATGACTCACCATGAAAGAAATAAGAATAAATCTGGATCATTGGATCTACTACATCAATGGATATGATGAAGTCAAAATTGAATAAAAATAGTCAAACACGCAATGGCATATAGGTAAATAATTGGACATCCTTTGGTCAAATATACTCATTTGAGGGCAATTATGTAAATTTCACCACACTACCCAATCAGTGGGCCCCTCTCACCACAACACGAACCCACACTTCATCTCTCACACAAATCACACACTCATACATTTAACAGAAAAGGTGCGACCGCCGCCCGCCGCCCGCCGACCACCAGCCCCGACGTCGACGAGTGCACTGACGGTCCAGTGGATGCCGCCACAATCGCATCCAACCCCTCCATCAACGTCCCCGACCTCCGCTGACCACCTTGACGCAGCCCGGACCACCTAGACGCAGCTGTCTTCCGCCGCCCGCCGCCGATAGGCCACCATCCCCGACGCCGACGCGTGCACTGACGGTCCAGTGGATGCTGCCACAGTCGCAACCACCTTCACCATCGACGTCCCCGACGTCTGCTGACCACTCCGACGAAGACCCGACCACCTAGACCCAGCTTCCTTCCGCCACCGCCGCCACCGTCAATCCGACTGTCGTCTACAGAACAAATTAAGGAGCACCTGAAACCTAACCCCAAAATTCATTCATTTTGTTAATTCAAAATCAGTTAGGAGAAGGTACGAGGCTTTAGACCGCCGCCATCGGGCTATGTCGCGTGAGAGACCAGATGCGGCTGGGATTAGGTGAAAATCTGCAGGAGGCGTGAGAATTGGATTCCAGTTGGATAATTGGGGGCTGATTGTTGGGAATTGAACATATTCCAAGGGCTTTATTGCATTTTATTAAGTTTAATATATTAAAAATTTGGTCTTTGCGTCAAGTTTGGATTTAATGGAGACATAATTAGTATTTTAATACTTTATATACTAGTATGTAACCCGATCGCACGGGCTGTATTTACTTTGGAGAATATTAAAAATTAAAATGTATTAATAAATAAAAGAGTGATAATTATCAAATCATAAAATGTTCCTCATGCAAAACAATATATTATTTAAAATTTCTTGTACACAATATTATTTGTTCAATAACTGAGCAACTCGTCGTCCCACAAACTAATATTTTCAACACTTTTTTATTATTTACACGCGAAACAAACAACATAATTGTCCGTGACTAAAAATCGATTTCTTTAAGAACATGCCAACATACAATAAATGTTGATCTTGACTCTTCTTGATCTATTACTTAACATGCCAACGTACAATAAATGTTGACCTTGACTCTTCTTGACCTATTACTTACACGCATAACGACATACAACTGGTCGTGATCAAAAAAGGATTTTTTTAAGAACATGCAAATGCACATCTCTTATCTATTACTTACACGTAAAAACAACAACATATAATTGGTCGTTGCTAAGAACTGATTTCTTGAATAATATGCCAACGCACATAAAGACAGACCCTGATCTTAAATGAAACCCTAAGATTATAAGTAACTGGTGCTCTAGAACTTAAATGAAATCCGAAGATGGATCTTTTTATAATATGATAATTTACTTAGGCAGTCAGACAATGAGCTGTTAGTTTAATATCGATTATACTTGATTAGCTATATAATATTCACTAATATTTCTATATTTTTTTTATACAAAAAGACTGACCATGACTGTTAAATGGAACCTCAAAATCAGAAGGAACTGGTGCCGCTAGAACTTAAATGGAAGTCTAAGATTGATCTATTTATAATATGATAATTTGGACAAATAGTTGGACAAATGAATTGGTGTATATCTGCAAAAATATGTATGAATAATACAAACTATTAAATATTACATCACACTTATTTTATTATATATTATAGATATAAAATATAATACATTAGTGATTAGACAATACTTCAGGCTAATTTTTTCAAGCCAAACAATTTTTAGTTGAATATGTGACAACTTGTTATATATTTTCAAACTGAACAATTTTTAATTGGACAGCTTTCCTATTATATGTGTGACAAATTTTTAGGTAGTAAATTTATATATATATATATTGCAATAAATTTATATTTTATGTATATAAAAACAAAAAATCGATTTACTATACAAAATTTTGAAAATTTTTATTTTAAAAACAACTGACAAAAAGAATACCAATAAAGGGAATTGGTGTATATCTCAAAAAAAAAAAAAGATTTGTATATATCTGCTACAAAATCGTTCATTCTCAAAATCTGCTACAATGAAAAATATATTTAAATATTAATATAAATATATTTAGATATTAATATAATTTATATTTTGTAATTGTTGATTCTAATAAATATGATAAAATAAAAAGAATCCTCACAAATGAGAATTTTAAAATTGACGTCATGTAAATTTAAATATTACTATAATTTTTTTTTTTGGTGTGTGTATGTAACATATATGCTAAACACAAACCGAAAATCGAGTTATATGAAAATTATTCAATTAATGATTTATTTTTTATTTAGATCATTTTATATTATTTCCATCTATATAGGTAATTAATGTTTTGAGCGGAAAATGCTCATAAAATGTTCGGGTATGAAAAAATCATATGTTACTAAATACCTAATTGTAAACAACATTATTAGTTTGATTATTGGGCACACTACAATAAAATGATAAAATTCCAATGGAAATCTATCCAAAAGAAATTATTTCAACGACAATTCCAACGGATATTTCAATACTATTATTTCCGTTGGAAACTTTCAATGGATTCCAACGGGAATTCCAACAAAAATATTCCGTTGGAATGAATTTTTCATTGGAATTTGTTGGATTTTGACGATTCCATCGGTGGATTTTTCAACGGGGTGGAAATAAAAATTCCAACGGAATTTGCATATTCCAACGGAAATTCCTACGGTAAAAAAACCATTGGAAATATAGAAGTTGAAATTATCAAATTTCTAAGATTGACACTCACTCTTGTTTATCGTCATGACAATATAAATGAATGTTTATCTAAAAACCTTAATCTTTGAAATGTAGTGATCGTGTGTTATTTTTTAATTTCGTGATTGATGGACTCTTTTATTAATTAGTTGGTTTGAATCAATATATAACAAATTTTGTTGCCAATCGTTATTAGAGTTTTTAAATTAATTTGTGTAAATGCATAAATAAAAAGAGACCTAAACTATGAAATTTTTTTCATCTTTTGAAATCAAATAAATGAAAAACACTATCTTTTAAAATAAATAATGATAATGATTATAACATTGTATTATCAAAACCGATAAGGTATATAAAATTCGTTTTCCTTTTCAAATCGATAATGAAGAAAAAAGTCTAATTGGTGAAAAGATGATATATACAAGTCATAATTTTAGAAATCTGATATATACAAATTTTAGAATGCGGTTTCAAATAATTTAATAATATAATAATAGTCTGAATGAATTATGATTCAATTCATGCAAAGAAAATTTTGAACATATTTCTAAAATCATGATATATACAAATCATGATTTTCCTTGGAGATTTATTCGGATTTCCAAATTGTTTGGAAATCACGATTTCTAAAATCATGACTTATTCGGATTTACATTTGTATTTCCAAATTGTTTGGAAAAATAGGGAATTTATTCGGATTTTGATTCCTTATTATTTACCAATATAAAAGTATTTGATGTTATTAATAAAAAAAACGAAAAAATATGATTTACTAATTTTAGGAGATAATTAATGAAAGTGGCGGGAAATTGTTTTTAAATTCGATTTATGTTAATCCTTATTATATAGAATTAACATATATGTTAACATATATGTTAACATATAAGTAACATATATGTTACTTTCACGTAAATACTAATATATATATATATATATATATATATAAATTATTTCTCACAATTATTAGAAATATGATTGATTCTTAAAAAGAATCTTTAATTGACAATTATTAATTAAATGTTTTATATTGTATTTTAAAAATTTCTAAAAATATGTATGGTAAGTGTATTTCTTAAATTAAGTGTATTAAGTATGGAAAGTGTATTTTTTAGATTTATTTTGATTTTGATTCCATATTTTTTATTGTATTCCTAAAAAAATGGATAAAAAAGATATGCTAATAAATAGAGATTTTGTTAATTTACTATTTTTAGGCAATAATTAATGAAATTGGCAGGAAAGTATTTCTAAAAGTGAATTATGTTAATCCTTATTATATATTAATAGATTTTATTTGCTAAAAATTAAGATGATACATTTTTTATAAAAATATAACAAAATAATAATAATTTTTTGTTTTTTTTATATAAATTTGACATTCCGTAAAATCGATTATTTGTATAAAAAAACACGACATCGTATCGCAATACCGATTTCTGGAAAGTAAAAAAAATATAAATCTAACCGAAATAAAATTTAAACCAAAAAAATTATTTCGTTCGATCTCGTTCGATATTGTACATTCTGGTAGCATAAATGTGCAATTCATATAACCTTGACGTGCGCTCGAAATACTAAAAAAATATAAATAAAAAAATAATAGTATTTTTTCATATTGTTCGGTCGCTTCGGCTATTACATTCATTTTAAAAATAAAGCGACGTCGAATTGAAATAACAATGATTTTAGAAGTACAAGCGGATAATCGAACCAAATATTAATTTTTGAATCGAAAATTTTAGTTCGATCGGGTTCGGTGCAATCCGATGGTCATTAATGTGCAACTTATCTAGCACTATTGTGCACTTACATTAAAGACATTTTTAAAGATATGTTCATGACTAACAAGATTATCTAAATAATAAAAATATTTTTTATATTTAAATTGTAAAAATATATTTAGTATTTTTAATATTTACATTTAATATTTTATATTCTTTGGTTGAAAATAAATAATATATTATATATAAAAATTGTTTTTTTTTATATTGTTCAGTGGGTTCGTTAATGTTGATTATTTAAATAAAAATAAAGCCGATATCGAACTTAAATGATCAACATTTTAAAAATAAAAGTAGTTAATCGAGCCGAAATATAGGATTTCCAATCGTAAATTTTAGTTTAATCGTTTTCATTTACTAATGTGCAATCTCATAGTCAATAATGTGCAATTCGTATAACACAGATGTGCACTCACAGCTCAAGAATATATGCAAAAATAATAATAGTATTTTTTTTATATAATTCAGTTGTTTGGTTATTTCGTTTTTTTACAGGCCGATATTGAACCAAAATAACCAAAATTTTTGAAATTATAAAAATATATTCAAATCGAAATATAAAAATTTTAGTTTGGTCGGTTTGGTTCAATATTGTGCAGTCTAATAGTCATAAATGTGCAACACGTATAATACAAATGTGCACTCATATAAAAATAGATATTGGAGTGGAAATATAAGATTTTTCAATTGTAAATTAACTTCAACCGGCACATTTCTTATGTTAATGTGCAATCTCAAAGGCACAAAATGCAACCTATTCGTTATTAAAGTGCATATGTCCAATATTATACATTGCTATGCTAAAGTGCAATCTCAAAGTCACAAAAGTGCAACATGATCAACATTAAAGTGCAATGTGTCCAACATTATATCAATATTTTATATTAATTTTATTTAATATTTATTTATTATTTTAATATATATGTGTATCTTCGTGGACAATAGAGGAAAAAAAAAGCATAAGCCATGTACAAAAATTAAAAAGTTGCATTATTTAATAGTAACATGTTTTGCTTATTACGCGTGTGAAAGAAGAGAACAACCCCGGGTTAAAAGGGCTGTCCACTTTCTACGCTTGATGCAAGATATTAAAGTTTTTTAAATTACAACTAAATCCCTGTGAGTTATCTAATTTTCAAAGTGAAGTCCTTAGACCAAACCCAAATTCCCAACCTGATCCATACACCCCAAACACGATTCCTGTCCATACACCCGCGATCCATCGCCCCCAACCCCATTTTGTTTCATTGGCACAGTGACCGGATACACGGTGCGGCGGCAGGATCTATATGGCAACGACGGGATTTTGGACGGCGGCTTTGACGATGCTCAGCCGCCGGAACTTGGCTGCGTGGGTGGCTCATAACAGGCGACGAAAAACCAAACTTCCACGTCGACGACGAGTGGGACGTGGCGCTGTCCGTATGGCCGTTCTGCGTTTTTCTGGTGGTGATGGCGCTCGTCAGCCTGAGGGCTGGAGCGGTCGTGGCGGAGGTAACGAGATTCAAAAATGGGGGCGGTGGTGGAGTCGGTCGAATGTACCGGGTGACGATAGCATCGACGACGCTGTAGATGATTGCGAATTGTACAGACACGGCGGCCGGCGAGAAGTACGATTTGAAATTGAGGCGAGGAATAGGCGGCGGGAACCTTCGATCGGGGCGAGGAATAGGCGGCGATAACCTTCGATCGAGGCGAGGAATAGGCGGCGTGAACCTTCGGTCGGGGCGAGGAAAAGGCGGCGGCAGATTAGTGGCAGTCTGTCATTGCCGGCGGCGTGATGTGCAGCGGCGGTGGAATGATTTATGAAGAGGGAGGGCAGGTTAGGTGGGAGGATTTGGTAGACTGACAGGGAAAAAGAGAATAGCGACGGTAGAGTAGTGTTGTTGGGGTCCACATGATTTAATGAGAACGTAAAATGTCTATTACACCCTTCTCTATTCTGTAACCCTTATTTATTATCAATCGTCCGATCATATTATTTTAGTGGTTATGATGTATTCTTATTTCTTTCACTACAAACCTTTCTCATGTGAACCCAACCCTATATATATATATATAATTGCTGACAAGTTTCAATAAATTTTATTCAACCAGCAATAAATAATAATAGGAGTGCATTTAATATAAATATGTGTTTATTTATTAAAAAAAATATGTTCATCATTTAATATTAATAATAAACTTTCAGTTACACAAAATTTTGATATGTCTAATTTTGGATGGTGCCCATTTCTGTAACACCTTTTTATTTATAGAAATACAAAATATTTTTGTTTTTACTTTGATACTATATTTGATATAGGATATTATACTGGGCCCGGTTTAATGGATAAAGCGGATATATATTGGAGGATAAGTCGACTAAGACATCTAAGCCCAACGATAGGGGTCAAGCCCAACTTGGGCCCAAAAGGTATACTCCCCCTATAAAAGGGGGCCAAGGTACCTCATATTCTCATTCTCTATTGATTCATTGATTACCACTCTCTCTCTTGATATGAGGACTGACTTAAGCATCGGAGGCCCGACGCCGGGGCCACCCCCGGTGTTGGGTTCTGCAGGTACGGAGGCCGCTCGAGTTGAAGGAGCCGGGTGAAATTTATTCACTTCAATATTTTTTTGGCATTATATAAATACATATTTCAGAACTAATTAAGAATAACTACAAATATATCTATTTTCTATTGCAATTATACAATAATAAAAAATATTTTTTTAGATATTACAAAGATAAATAAAAAATATTTTGAAAAATCAAATCTCAAAGTCATGAGTCGAAGATGTTTAACGATAATGATTTGTTGTGACAAGGATTTTGACAGTAGGAAACACGAATATTGTTTATAAAGAAGTGTTTAATAATATTTAGGTTCACTTTTTTAAATTATTTTTTGCTCATTTATTAAGTTATGATTTTTATATTAATTTACATTTTTAGTAACTTTTTTTCTAATATATCGCTTGTCGTGCAAATGCACGGCTAATCTCGGGATTTATCATGAATATTGGTTCTTGTACAATCACGTGAGCCGAGCTTTGGGGTCTTTTTCAGGGACTCTTACTGGCTTGGGGCTCGAGGCATCGACAAATTATTGTTGAACTTGATAGCCAATGTGTTGCGAGGATGGTGATGAATGTGGACGGCGCTTTTGGAATGCATCAAGCTATAGTAAAGGTAATTAAAGAATTACTACAACGGGATTGGACCGTGAGAGTTAAGCATGTCCATAGACAAGCGAATTTTGCGGCCGACCACCTGGCGGGTTTGGCAGGATTATACCCGATTGGTCTGCATCGAGTCTCCTCACCGTCTACAGGAGTCCGGACATGGCTTGAGCATGACAGCATTGGGGTCTCTTACCCCCGACGAGTTCTAGCCTAATGTTGTTGACCTTCTTCTTTGTACCAAAAAAAAAAAAAAAAAAAAAAAAA
>CACSLK010012128.1:3062-14199 GCA_902706635.1 Striga hermonthica | reverse complement strand
TTTCTCATTTTAATTCACATAGTTAATGTTGGTAATAGTTGTAAGTTTACATACATTTTGTATGTTTTTCTTATTTGTATGATTAGAACCCTCCTTTTCAACTAAAATCCCTTTATATGTCATCATCCATTGATATCGGAGGCCAATTTCCATAGTGGCTTCAAATATAAAAATCACTACACTATTTGCATCTATCTAATTGTAGCATTTGAGGCATGCTGCCGAGATGGCTCCATTCCATAACAAATCTGACTGAGTTAGACCTATCCAACAACCATATTGATGGATCTATTCCAAATCTTCCTTTCAGAATCCAAGTTTTAGACCTATCAAATAACACGATAACTAGTTCGATACCCGATTCCTTATGCCAAATAAGAGATTTGTTTTATTTGCGTCTCTCCAAGAATCTTTTGTCAGTCACCTTCCACAATGTTGGGCTAACTTATCTTACATAAAGGTTGCAATATCATCATCTAATAAGCTTTCGGGGCCCATTCCAAGCTCCATTGGTGGAGCTTACTCGTTGGGATGGTTGCAACTGAGTAACAACAGTTTTATAAGGCAAACCCCCAAAATTTGGAGAATTGCACCCAGTTAATGGGTTTGGATATTGGAGACAACAGGTTACCAGAGAAAGTTCCGGAATGGATTGGAAACAATCTGCTTAATCTGGCAATTCTTAGGCTAAGGTACAACAAATTATACGGAGACATTCGATCCTCTTTCTGTCAGATGTCCAAACTTCAAGTAATGGACCTCGCAAACGACCGGTTGACCAGAAACATCTCACGTTGATTTGGCAATTCTTCGAGAATGGTCCACAATAAAACCACTTGTGGTGAGCATTCATTCATATAACACTTTCATGATATTATTGGTGTATTCAATATTTCTTAGTTCGTTACTGATGATCTAAGAGTTACTTGGAGGAAATGAATTTTTTAATTTATTTATTTTGATCACTAAATCATTTTTTTTTTTTAAAGTTAGTCTTGTGGGGTGGGGGTATTTTCCTCAAGTATAAGCCAAAAAAAAAAAAAAGATTTATTTTTTTTCAATAAAAGGAAGCTAAATGTGACTTGATCGAGACAATGATAAATTTACCAGTGATCGATCAATGATACAATTTGTTTGTAGCAACTTTTATTACAAAAATAGTTATGTAAACACTAGTATAGACATTTTTTGCACAAAGGAAAATATATATACAAAAAATGTCTGTCTTGTAGCAATTGAAAATACTATAGGCTCAATGCATTAAGTGAAGTCTTGAAGGGAGTGGTGCTGGAGTATAGAGAAAATACACGATTCTTGGTAAATTTTGATCTTTCAAGTAATCAACTAGTTGGAGAAATCCCTTTTGGAGCTGATAAACCTCACTGACTTGATCAGTCTCAATTTGTCTCATAATCACCTGAGAGGACAAATCCCATTAAAGATTGGAGATATGGTGTCTCTCGAATCACTTGATCTTTCCAACAACTATTTGTTTGGAACAATTCCAGAGAGCTTATCAAAGTTGACCTTTTTGAGTAATTTGAACTTGTCCAACAACAATTTGTCTGGGAGTATTCCGAATGGACCTCAACTTCAAACACTCAACGGACGTTCGGATTATGAGGAAACCCCTGGACTATGTGGGGCTCCATTGGCCCAACAATGCCAAGTTAATAGAACATCGTCGAAAGGTAAAAATGGTGGGGAGCATGGTGATGATGGAAATGCAGTCCATAAGTTATACCTTTATGACTTTGTAGTTGGTGGTTTTGCCCCTGGATTATGGGGTTACTTTGGTGTTTTGATCTTCAAAAAGAGTTGGCGGCAGACTCTATTTGGGGGGATGGATGCTCTGTTGAAATAAATGATGGGGCGGAGTTAGACTGCTATAGCTTGAGTTTACAAGGAGATTTTGCAACTTTGAATCATATTGAATTGTCCCTTTTCAAGGTGTGGTTGTAGTTTTTTTTAAGTTGTATGCTTGTGTTTGATGTGATCTTTGTGGTGTGTTTGATGTTGGTGTTATATGTATTGCTTTAAGAGTTATAAGTTTAATGTGGATTTTTTTTTTATGTTCGATATTGTATAACTTGTAAAGTGTACGTGTGATGCACGTCATGCATAATATATAGTTCTTTAGCTTTTAAATTATGCATTTACATATTTATATACTTTATTCATTTTTTTATTACTATTTTTAATTAATAGACAATTGTGCTCTGCATAATAAGACGTAACAAAATGTTTTCAAAGTTGAAACATAATATTTTAATAAATGTGACATTTTAAAGACACTAGTAAAGTGCACGTGCGTCGCACGTGGTGATAAATATTTTTTGTCGATTGAATTCAATAAAATAAAGTAATTAATTTATTAAAAATATCATTGCAGGATAAAGTAATATATAGAATAAAGGAGCTTCTAATTTTTTTTTAATAACATAATGATGTTCTAATATAAAAAGAATGAAATAACATATTACAACTCAAACAAAAGGATTTTGCTATTTTGCCACCCTCCATTACAACATGGTTTACAACCATGTGTAATGGAGACATTAAAAATGCAATAATGCACATTTTACAATGCCTCCATTACACATGGTTGTAAACCATGTTGTAATGGAAGGTGGCTATGTAGCATCACCCCAACAAAAATATAGTCTTTAATGGAAAAAAATTCTAAATAACTAAATAAGGACCTAATGAATATTATAGATGCATTAGTTATTTTACTTAATTATTTTAGATGATTAAAGAGTGATTTTTTTCATTTTGGTTTTGACGTTTTCATAAGAAACATTCATACTCGTTGGAGCCCAGTACATCAATAGTGTTGCAAAATTCTTCTTAATTCATTTGACAAAACGTCTACATTATTCAATCACTTATAAATATTCCGGTCAAGCATATAGTCAAACTTCATGATTGTATGATCTTATAAGGTATTCAATCACCGACTTCTCTGAAAGAAATTTTATCATGCCCTGAATGACTTTTTTCAATGTTATTTATTTGTAAGGCAAACGAACTATATAACCTATTGTTTGCAAATCATTGACCATCTTGGTTGTTGTAATGATTTTAGCGTTGATCATAATATCTTTCACTTTCCTTCAAATTTGCAGTACTTATGTGCCTACTAACATCTTTAATGTTTTTATTATCAATCTTTTTTTGCATAAGACATAATGCTTCAAAAAATCAAGATAAAGATACTTTTTTGGAAAAAAAATAGCAAAACAACAAAACAAAACAAAACTATGAGACAATATTAAGAAACATATCATATGTTAAAATATATGTAAGATAAGAATTCAAATTCTATTATATTATGATACTCTTATTCGCTCTGTGTACTTTATTCTTACGAAGTTATTATTAACATTTACGTCATGTATTTCAAAGTTTCTATTTTTTTTTTAATTATTTAAAGTTCTTGATAATGTAGGATCATATTTATGAGACCTAATTTCTGACAGAGTTCATATATTTAGACGCCAGCAAAAAAAGAAAGTAGTAATTTCAAAAGACTTTTGTTTCTGAATATTAGTATTCATATTTCTCAAAGAAAATACGTACTTTTATTTTTCCTATTGAATTACTATCGTGTATTTGTTCTTATTCTATTCACAAATAATATTTATTTATTAAAAGAACTAGATCATATTTATATGTATTGCGTTATTTTTTTATTTTGTACATACTTTATATAATGATGTTGCAATAAAATATCTTATTTATTAGACTACAACTAATATAATCAAGTAAGATAAATACTATTTAATATTACTTCTTTATTTATTTATAAAAATAATATATTTGAAAAAATGTACTTTTGTACTTTTTTCATTGTTTGATAAAATATTATGTAATTACCTCATTTTCAGATTCATTGAAAATATATGTTATATGTTATAATAATTATGGTGTTTCTTCCATGCAATAACTGAATAATTGTTTAAAATATAACTCATTTATTTCTCCTTTTAATTCACATAGTTAATGTTAGTAATAGTTGTAAGTTTACATACACTTTGTACGTTTTTCTTATTTGTATGATTGGACCCCTCTTTTTCAACTAAAATCCCTTTATATGTCATCATCCATTAATATCATAGGCCAATTTCCACAGTGGCTTCAAACACAAAAATCATTACACTATTTGTATCTATCTAATTATAGCATTTAAGGCATGCTGCCAAGACGGCTCCGTTCCATAACAAAACTGACTGATTTAGACCTATCCAACAACCATATTTTTGGATCTATTCCAAATCTTACTTTCAGAATCCAAGTTTTAGTCTATCAAATAACACAATAACTTGTTCGATATCCGATTCCTTATGCCAAATGAGAGATTTGTTTTATCTGTGTCTCTCTGAGAATCTTTTGTCAGGTCACATTCCACCATGTTGGGTTAACTTATCTTATTTAAGGGTTTCAACATTGTCATCTAATAAGCTTTTCGGGCCCATTCCAAACTCCATTGGTGGAGCTTACTCGTTGGGATGGTTGCAACTGAGTAACAACAGTTTTATAGGGAAACTCCCCCCAAATTTGAAGAATTGCACCTAGTTAATGTGTTTGGATATTGGAGACAACTTGTTAGGGGAAGTTCTGGAATGGATTGGAAACAATCTACTTAATCTGACAATTCTTAGGTTAAGGAACAACAAATTCTATAGACATTCCATCCCCTTTCTGTCAAATGTCCAAACTTCAAATAATGGACCTCGCAAACAACTGGTTGACCGGAAACATCTCACGTTGCTTTGTCAATTTTTTGAGAATGGTTCACAATAAAACCACTCGCGGTGAGCATTCATTCATATAACACTTTCATGATATTATTGGTGTATTCAATATTTCTTAGTTCGTTACTGATGATATAAGAGTTAGTTGGAGGAAATGAATTTTTTAAATTGTTTATTTTGATCACTAAATTAATTTTTTTTTTAAAAAAATAGTTAGTCTTGTGTGGTGGGGGTATTTTCCTCAAGTTTAAGCCAATTTTTTTTTCAATAAAAGGAAGCTAAATGTGACTTGATCGTGAGGGTGATAAATAGTAAATTTAGCAGTGATCGATCAATGATCCAATTTGTGTAACACCCCGAGTTTAATTAATAAAGAAAAATACTAGCTTTTAATTTTAAGCTAGCCTTTGTTAATAAATAATCATGTTCATGTTCAAGCTCAGGTTAATCAGCCAGTTATATTCCGAGTTCGACTATTAGTCGATAAATTATTTCGGTTTAATTATTTCAATAACCGAATAAGTTTCCAGTTTTAATTCCGATTCATTTATTAAATTAATGAGTTCGGAATTAATAAGTTAAGTTGACGGATTATTCGAAATATCAATATTCGGATTAATCGTCAAAGTCAAGAATTCGAAATTATTAAAGTTCGAATTAATTATTCAGTCGAGATTTTCTGAAATTATTTTCGAAGTCACGTTACGTTCGGAATAATTTTGGAAATTAAGCATCATGCTTAGTAATTAATTAAGTATATAGATTATGCTTAATTAATAAATAAATCATGATTAAGTTTGAAAATGCCGTGAGCATTTTGATTAATAAGTCATGCAAATTTATCATATTTTTTACACAAATGCCGTACACATTTATGAGCAAATTCATGGAAAATTTGAATCATGCATTAGTCATTAAGTAAGCTTATTTAAAGGTTAATCATGCCAAATTCTATCCTAAGTGCCGTGAGTTTTAGGTGGAATTGTCATGAGAAATTTATCATTTTCTTAGCATGAGGTGTCATGTTCTTAGCACCTAAACTTATGACTAAGCCACTTAAGGGGATGACTAATCTTGATGTAGCTCAATTAAGTCTTTATGGCACAACATTTGGAAGCAAATGATTGGCCAAGACCATTTTCTCACCTCTTTAAAATCCTCTCGGCCAGTGTATATAAGTAGGTTTTTGGAAGGAAAATCCATCACTTATATATATCATTTTCAGCTTCAATATTAAGAGAGTTCATACTAGCATACACATACACGAGAGTTTAGTTGCAAGCCGCGCTCGATAGTACCGCACGCACGGTGCAAGACCACGCGGAGAGTACACACGGCACACATGCACGGAGGCTTGGGCTTCGAGTAATCACGGGCAACGCTCACGACCAGCCGAGAGTTCAAGGAGGTATCATCGTCCTCTTGATCAATTCATATTAAAATAACCAGTTTAGGGGTCCATGTTCAGTTCATGTCAATTGAAGCCAAGTTAAGTTCAGTTTTATGCCTTTAAGTCATGATCATGTGATGTTCAAAGCTATTTCGAAAAACCTCGAGTAAATTTCATGTCATCAGTTGTTATATGTTATTTCATGATTAAGCAAGTCAGGTTACTCAAGGGAAGTCTTAGTTTTATCGGTGAATTGGCCGAAGGACGTGAGCGGCGCACGTAGCGCATGCCACGGGTGATGAGGATCATGTGTTTCGACTGCCGATAAGCCGCTAACCCGCGCTTTGAATCGCCGATAGTGTTTCTCTAGCCACAACCGCGCCTATTGAAATGAATAAAATTGCAATAGTATTCTGGGAAAAGACTAAAGCAAAGTTGGAAGAACAAAGTTCTAGATTTCTATTGATTTCTTGGATGATGAAAAATAACATAGGGATGGGGCCTTTATATAGGCACAAAATTATATCTAAGTCTAATCTGCCTAGGGATCAAATAAAGCAATAAAATATTAAGTGTCCTAATTATAATACTAGTCCTAGTCCTAATTATAATACTAGTCCTTCGGCTCCTCGGGCGCACCGCCTCGCACGCCCTAGTCCTTGAGGACTAGGGCACCGCCTTACCGTGCGCGTGCTGCTTCGCCACTCCGCATTTCGCTAGGAGTATGGTCTCGCGCATCGCGCGTGCTCCCCCATCCAGCGTATCGCGCGCGCTTTCGCCCCCGGCTGCATTCTTGCGCGCGTGCCTTCCCACCATTCCGCACACCTCGAGGTATGAGGATGCGCGTGCTTCCTCGCCATGCGAACCTTCCGCGATCGTGCTGGCCAGCACCGCGGCCTGCGCGTCCTGCCCACTTTCGCCATGCACGCCATCCGTGCGCTCCGACCGCATATCCGTGCGCGGCCCATTCTCGCCTGTTAGTGCGCGTACTTCCGCCGTCAACCGTACTTGTCTCCTGCGTGCCTGGTAGGCTCGACTTGCGGCGTTCTTGAGTTGCCTAGCCACTTCTGCATCATTCCTGTCCCCTTCAAGTGAGTCCTTGTCCTCAAGGATAAAATTCGGGAACTGATCGCGCATCTCTTCAAGATCTTCCCACGTGGCTTCTTCAGATGGCAACTCTTCCCAGTCAACTAGTACTTCCCAACGATAGCGCCCTGGTCTCTTTACCTTACGGTACTCAATCGCTCGTTTTGGGCGTACTATGGCCTGCCATCGACTGCGGTTGCTGGTAATTCCTCACAATACTTCTGCGCTTCTCCTAAACTCTTCTTGAGTTGCGAGACATGGATAACTGGGTGGATCTGAGAACTTTCTGGCAACTCTAGACGATAAGCTACCTGACCAATGCGCTTCAGAATCTGATAAGGCCCGTAATAGCGAACGCCTAGTTTAGTTGCGGCTTTTTGTGCTGTTGTGCGCTGTCTGAATGGTTGTAGCTTCAGGTAGACGTATTCGCCTGGTGCAAAATTTTCATCACGCCTTTTCCCATCTGCGAAGGCTTTGGTTCGATTAATTGAGCCTTCAAGATTTTTCTTCAGCTCACGCAACATCAAATATCGTTCCTCTAGTTCTCGACCAACATCGTCGTTGACTGTACTCCCCTCCGAATAATTGATCAGTGTCGGGGGTTTTCTCCCGTATACCAACTCAAATGGCGTCATCTTGGTCGACTCGTGGTAAGTGGTGTTGTACCAATACTCAGCCCAAGGCAAAAAGTTTTCCCACCGCTTCGGGAATTAATGGACGTAGCATCTCAAATACTGCTCAAGGGTTCGGTTGGTTAACTCAGTTTGTCCGTCTGTCTGTGGGTGGTAGGCTGAGCTCATAGACAACTTAGTCCCTTGCAACTTGAATAATTCAGACCAAAAGCTGCTCATAAAAATCCGGTCTCGATCAGAGACGATGGATCGTGGTGCTCAATGCAGTTTCATCACATATTCCACAAATAACCTGGCAATTGACTTCGCGGTGTAAGGATGGGTAATGGGTATTAAGTGAGCATACTTTGTGAGACGATCCACTACGACCATAACACCGTCAAATCCATTGGAACTCGGTAACCCCTCTATGAAATCCATAGTAATGTCTTCCCAGATTGCCTCTGGTACTGGTAGAGGTTGTAACAGCCCGCTCGGCCGTCGTGAGTAAGAATTAGTGCGCTGGCAATCGTCGCACCGTGCTATGTAGTCTAGGACGGTATTCTGTTGTCTGGGCCAGAAGAAAGTGTTGGCTGTACTCATCCACGTGCGATAGATACCCGAGTGTCCTCCAATTTTAGAGTCATGGAAGTGCTGCATGATTTATTCACGTAACTGCCCACTGTCGGGAACGAATATTCGGCCCCGGTGTAGAAGCAGACCATTATGCAATTCGTAGTCGATAGCCGTTGTCTTACCTGCTTCTATCTATTGGCGCAGCTCCTGGAAATAGGTGTCCTCTACTTGCGCCTTCCTGATTTCCTTCCAAATAGTCCAAGCTGTCCCAGTGATAGCATTCAGCTCGGCTACATCCGTTCGTCGGGATAGTGCGTCAGCTACTGCATTCTGTCGACCCGGTCGATAGATTATCTCGATGTCAAACCCCATAAGCTTAGATACGAACTTCTGCTGCTCGGGGGTAACAATCCTTTGCTCCAGTAGATGCTTAAGCGGTTGCTGGTCGGTCAGAATCTGAAAACGTCGGCCCAATAGATAAGGCCTCCAGCACCTTACAGCCTCGACAACTGCTAGCATCTCCTTCACATACACCGATAGACCCAATCGTGTAGTGCCTAGTGCCTTGCTGAGATAAGCTAAGGGTCGTCCCTCTTGCACTAACACAGCTCCAATCCCAATGTCACTCACATCGGTGTGTACATCGAACAAGACATCAAACCTGGGCATGGCGAGCACTGGCGTTGTAGTCATGGCTTCTTTTAGTTTCCCAAATGCCTCCTCGCTAGCTTCGGTCCATGTGAACCCGTCTTTCTTAGTCATCTCTGTCAATGGCTTGGCGATGGTTCCATAATCCTTCACGAACTTTCTGTAGTAGCCCGTGAGTCCTAGAAATCCCCTCAGCTGTGTGAGACTTGTCGGTTTTGGCCAATCGATCATAGCCTCAATCTTTCGTGGATCAACCTTCACGCCCTCGTGTGATATGAAGTGCCCTAGATACTCAACCATCTTCTGCCCGAATGAACATTTGGATGGCTTGATGTGAAATGAGTTGGCCTCCAAAATTTCGAGCACTACTCTCAAATGCCCAAGATGTTCACCCCACGACTTCGAATAGATCAGGATATCATCAAAGAGTACCAGAACAAACTTACGCAGATACTCCTTGAAGATAGAATTCATAGCAAACTGGAAAGTGGATGGGGCGTTGCATAATCCGAATGGCATGACTAGATACTCATAGTGCCCCTGGTGTGTACGAAATGCTGTCTTTGAAATGTCGGCTTTGTGGAGTCGAATCTGATGGTACCCATCTCTCAGGTCGAGTTTTGAGAAATAGCGTGACCCGGCTAACTCATCGAGCATGTCGTCAACGCTAGGGATAGGAAATCGGTCCTTGATAGTTGCAGCGTTCAGAGCTCGGTAGTCAGTACAGAACCTCCACGTGCCGTCTTTCTTTTTGGCTAGCAAGACTGGAGAAGAAAACGGACTCTTGCTATGCTGGATTAGTCCTGACTCAAGCATCTTGGCCACTTGCCGTTCGATCTCGGTTTTCTAAAAGTGAGCATACCTATAAGGATGAACGTGTATGGCATGCTGCTCATTGATCAGTGGTATGCGATGATCGAACTCCCGGTGTGGGGGTAGTCCTTTAGGTTCGCCCAGTACTCCCTCAAATTCCTTGAGAAGCTCGCGCACATCTCCCTGTTGTTGTTCCTCTTGGTCTATGTGCGCCTCAGTTTTCTCTACTACTACTGCAATTATTTGGCCTTCGCCCCGCCAAACTTTTTCAATGCTCTTAAGTCCTACTTCCTTGGTACCTTTTCATTGCCAGTACTCAGAGTGACTTGCTGTCCTCCGGAGTTGAACTCCATAATTCCTGTTCGATAGTCGGTGGTCACCTTGCCTAACCCTTCAAGCCACTGTACTCCTAGGACGACATCCGGCCCAACCAAAGGTAAGGCATAGAGATCAACCTTCACCGTAACTCCACTGAACCTGATTGGCACCTTCCGGAAGGATTTAGTGCATTGCAGTCTCTCACCATTGGCTACTCGTACCTCAAAAGGCTCAATCTTCATGGTTGGTAAGTTCAGCTTCTGGGACAAGTCGGCATTGATGAAGTTGTGTGATGACCCGTTGTCCACGAGCACCACCACCTTCCGATCCTTGACCCAGGCCGGCAATCGCATCGTTCGAGGCCCTCTAATCCCGACCATTGCGTGCATCGAGATTTCTGCTTCTTCGTCGGGCCCCTCAACTTCAATATCCTGATGTGGTTCCTCCTCGACCTCAGATCCCTCCTCATCAGGATTAGCAACTTCGATCACAAAATCTTGCTTACACTGATGACCTGGTGTAAATTTCTCCTCACACTTGAAACATAGGCTTTTCTCACGTCGATGCTTAACTTTCTCGGGAGACAGCCGCCTTACTATCGACCCCGCCGGTTGATTGCTGACGTTTGGCCGTGCGCTGGCCGTTACCTGGTTCGGTCCCGCGCGTCGCGTGTCCGTGAATCGCACATTCGCCCGTCCCCTTCGCGTAGCGACTAGATGGTCTTCTCGCCGTCAGGCTACCTCCATGGCGTTATTCATCGTGTCTGGTCGCTCTAGTCGGACTTCTGCGGCTAGATCGAATCTCTGCCCACCTATGAAGGCTCCTACTAGCGCATCCTCAGACCAATCTCGTACGCGACAGGCTAGTCGTTCAAACTCCTTGATATATTCACGCAAATTGCCTGTTTGTCGTATTCGTGCGAGGGCCTCATTGTAGTT
>CACSLK010012109.1:19979-35675 GCA_902706635.1 Striga hermonthica | reverse complement strand
GACCGACTCGACTTTTCCCTCGGCAACTCAAGATCAACTAAACATGAAACATCATTTTGAAGCTATTAAGACATAAACTGCACGGACAAACTTGACTATAACAAGAGATAACATAGCATGACTTGGGGCAGCCCGTGGCCATGCGCGACGTGCGCTGGCGACGGCTTTGAGCCAATTTAGGGATAAAACTTCAACTTGTCTCGCCCATCATGATTCTGCTGAATATAAAATGTTCTGAAATGACCATATAAATAAAAATTGTTCATGAGTTGCTGGATAAAATACGAAGTTACTCGATCATGATCTAACTAGGCATAACCGAACCTATCATGACATATCTATGAAATCTTGAAACATGAGTTGAACAATTCTATCTTATATGAACTTATTATCATAAAAAGAGCTTGAGGATGGCATTACCTCCTCAAGTGCTCGTCGGAATTCGCAAACCGATCGTGATCCCCCGTGCGCGTGTCCGTGTGTGAGCTTTGCTATTGCTGTGCGTACGGTGTTCAAAAATCCTCTTAACTCTTGCTGAATTTGTAAATTGTTTGGGAGGAAAATATATATATAGCTGCTGAACATGAGATGGGAAAATTTCCCAAGTACCTCAATTTATATAAAACCGAATGGAGCAACAATTTGGAGGATGATGATGCCTAGACGTGGCCATCTCTTAAGCTTGACATTTGCTTCATAATGACACCACTTAAGATGACTAATCACACCCTTAAACCCCAACTAAAGACACGTGTGAGGCTTGAAAAATAGAAGGAAAATGCTTGCCTTAAGCTTAGGAAAAATGGCTTAGAAATTTAGAAAATTATGATGTAGAAATTCGTACGGCCTTATTAGCATTAAGATGTGATTAATGTTTAATTAATCACTTAATTATACTTAATTAACTTTTAAGCATAATACTTAATTACCAAAATTATTCCGAACGTAAATGGTACGTCAAAAATAATTTCGGACAACTTCGACTGAAAGTAATTAATTCCGAAAATTAATACTCGACAATATTAATATATCGGAACTAAACCATAATTTATACTAAAATAACAGGATATTACAAAAAGTCTGCGTTCCAAGATCTAACAGGACAATCGCCAGAAAATCGTATAAAAATACCCAGAAAATCTGATGAACATGTAAAAAATCCAAGCACAGCACCCAAAAAAGCCAACAAAAAAAAAATCGCACATAACGGTAAATCGAAAGGCGAAGAGAACTTACTCATACTCATGATGGTTGATGTAGAACGCTGGAAT
This sequence comes from Striga hermonthica, assembly GCA_902706635.1. NCBI lineage: Eukaryota > Viridiplantae > Streptophyta > Magnoliopsida > Lamiales > Orobanchaceae > Striga > Striga hermonthica. The sequence goes on along the minus strand of CACSLK010012109.1, from coordinate 34,404 downwards.
GAGAAAAGAGCGCCGGAAAGCTTGAGGATGATGTGTTTGCCGGAGAAGGAGAGTTCAGAAAGATTGAAGGCGAAAAAGTGAAGAAGAAAAAAAGGGAGAATACTTATAGGGGAAGTGGAGAAAACCCTAGCCCTCAGATTAAAGGCAAATTCAACGGATGAGATGGCGCACGGAATACGAAGCGGTGGAAAGAGAAAGCGTCTTATCAAAGCTCAAGACCCCATTTTTGAATTTTGAAATAAATTAAAAAAAGAGAGTGAAAAAAGATTCAGACTTATCCAACCAATTCGAGATCTGATTGGGTAAACAAGTCGCTTTACGAGTCGAAATAATAAAGTAGACATGGCATAGAGCAAGGACGGGCGACATGGCATATGAAAAGATTCAAGACATTCAGTCGAAAAAATCTACTCGTAAGCTCAGAGTCGCTTCGAGTAATTTTGGGGGGGACTAGATGATATAACCATACTATCATAGAGCGGTTTATGTTGTCCCGGCTCGGACATTGTCGAGTCGACTCACCCGAAGTCGACTCCACCCACATATATCCTCGTGATAATACATTCGTTCGAAGGTCCAGATGCTTTTCTTAGTCGACTTCTACCATGTCGACTAGCCTAAGTCGATTCCGTCTGGAAGGATGAACAAGTATGAGGATCTACTAGCAATTGGGAAATAACCGAGCCGGCTCGAATACAAGATATCTCGAAGTCGACTGAGGTAATCTCAGAGTTCATGGACTCCTGACGACTCCAATACACTTCAATATATCAGAGGGAAGCTATTAAAGGATAAGGAAGAATCTAGATGCTGACTAGGAGGTGGACAGAATGTGAACCGACCAGGGTATTTTGGACATTTCCAGTAAGTCGGCTAGGGCATTTTGGGGACTTCAGGTAGATGTTTTACTTGTATATAAAGGAGCTGAGGTAACTCCAAAACCCTAACTCCCATTCATTCTACATTCTTCTCCATTACTGCTGCTGCTTTCCCAGAGCATCTCTCTTCATCTCTTTCACATACTGACTTGAGCGTCGGAGGCTCTACGCCGGAAATCCCTCCGGCGTTGAGTTCTTGCAGGTGATCTCGCGGTTCGATGGCAGTTTGGAGGCCATCAAGATAGATCCGAGCTCATTCCCATCGGTTCATTCCAGATCTGGGCTGTTTTCCACCGGTTCATTCCAGATCCGAGAGTAGACCCATCAAACATACTTTAAAATTTAATTATGGTAAATTTCAATTATGGTAATTGCGGCTGAATAATTAAGGAAATAATAAACGCATAAAAAATTCAGTTTTTAGATCCCTTAAGTACTCAAATAGTAAAATTTATGTTATCTTTTAAAAATCAATTATGGTAATTGCGGTTGAATAATTGAAGAACTAATAAGCACATCAAAAATTATTTTTTAAGATCCCTTAACTACTCAAATTGTTCTCTGAATTAAACAAATAGTTAACCCATAGTATTATTCCAGTTAATTGCTATTGAAATTAAGATTCATTAACTTATGTTTGATGATTAGATTGTGATTATATAATATCACCAAAACAGTAAATTGATTTCATTGTTTATGTTTAAAAATTAAATGCAAGGCTACATAAATAATTGATTTACTTTAAATAAGGTTTGTATTTACTTGAAAAAAAAAAACTAAAATCCTGCCTAAATTTTTAAAAGTTACTAATCTTGATAACTTTTTTCGCATTTAAAAAAAAAACATATAACAAATTCATTTTTTAGATCCCTTCATTACTCCAAGCACACAATTTATGGTGTCTTTTAAAAATCAACTATGGTAGTTGCGGCTGAATAATTAAAGAACTAATGAATAAGCAGATAAAAAACTATTTTTTATGAACCCTTAACTATTCAAATCGTGGCTCTTAATTAAGCAAATAGTTAACCCATAATATTATTACAATCTTTATATATATAAAAAGGTTTGTATTTTTCTAAAATATTAATTGAAATCCCGCAAAAAATTCAATTATACCTTTATTAGTAAGTTTTTTCGAAAATATTTATTAGTTGCATAAATTTAGTATATTGACAAAATTTGCTCCTATTACCATTATTAATTGCATGATATAAATTTGGTATATAACATATTAAAAAATATATTTAAAATTAATAATCAAATAAACAATTATTCATAACTTACGGGTCAATATTTATTTATAGTTTAATAAGTTACTCAACTACTTAAATTTTTTAATTTAGATAGTTTATTCAAAAATAAATTCATTTTAATTAATGGAACAATATAATTTTATATTTATACTTATTATTCACATACATTTTTAAATATATGATAAAATTTTATCAAAATAATTATTTTATGGAATCACATTATAGTCAAACTGAATTTCTGAATAAAAATTTTGAAATCACACTTATTTTGAAATGAATATAATATAATTTACCATCAGGTATGTGAACCACACGAGTTGTGTACTAATTTTAAATAGACATTTTTATATAATTTTGCACAAATTAAATTTATATATAACATTTTTAGTAAATTAATATAGGTAAATTTTATTACATATTGATTTCATATTTTTAATTTGTAAATATTATTTAATGAAAATTTTTAATTTGTAAATATTAATGAATATCTTCTACCCGTGCATCGCACGGGATTCATACTAGTATATTAAGCATTTACTAAAAAGTAGTATTTAAACAACTTAATCTAACAAATAAAGTTCTTAATAAAGAAAAATTGTTATCCTTTTTATTAGTTGTATACTTTTCTCGGTTTTAACACTTTGATCCATCCCTTCCTCTCCCATAGAGGCTTTTACCCGCTCGTAGACTGATATATTACTTTAAAATGAATATAATATAATTTATTATTTGTTACGTGCACCGTATTGGTTGTGTATTAATTCTAAATAGAAATAATTTATATAATTTTACACAATTTAAATTTCATATAATATTTTCAATAAATTATGTATTACATATCAATTTTATATTATTAATTTTACATATTATTTAACGAACTATTTTAATTTATAAATATTAATAAATATCTCTTGCACGTGAATCGCACGGGATTCATACTATTTGTAAATTAAATAAATACAGGATAAGAAATGTGAAGTCCAAATAGACTCAATATATATATGTCAGAATCAGAAGACCGCTTGTTTACATTTTCTACAGTAAATATCTCACTCAAAACTCAAATTTAACTCACTTTAACTCAACCCATTATCTCCAATATCACCAATATAATCAAATAATATCAACCAATCATTATTATACATCACATCAACTTTAATTCACTATTCATCCACTCACATAATTTTAACTAATTATCACTTTCAATCATTTTCTCATTCTTTTACATCAAATCAACTTTAATTATTGTAATTTAAATATTATTTTAAAATATCAACTAACAAATCATACTACTTTTCTTCAAACTTAACTATAGTTAAAAATAAACTAGTTTTTTTTACTAGTTGAATTCATATACAATCACCTCTTACTCACTATGAACACTTTCATGGATGATCAATTATAATAGTTTGTGTAGTTTATTCTAAGTCAAGTCAACCCGATCGAGGGTACATTGGCTAATAATTCAGACAATTATTCCACAAATGACTAAACACGCATTCAAGTATTCACGATCACATCTCCTTCATGGGAAATTTAACATTTAAATTTTGGTCAAGACTATGAGTATCACTAATTAACAACCTCTTTCATAGATGTTGAAATGAGTGAATCAAAAACTCGTTCCTTAGTTTCTGTAACAATGGGTACTGGGTGTCAAAAATATAAATACACCTATTTAATCATAAGTTTAGTAAATAATTTCTGACTAAAAACATAAAATTAAAGTTACACTAAAGTAAAGCTTATTTAGACTAAAGTGCTTATTCAACATTACAAGAGGAACACAACCAAAAAAAAAAAAAGAAAGGTTTACTTGGAGTCAAGTCAATGCAAGTGCAAGTACTTTTTGGTAATCGGATTTCACTATCATTCATGACAACTAACCATATATGCGAAATCATCATAAATGGCTATATAATAGAGCCTTATGGTTAAATATACTACTACCAACATCTAGCGAGCTTTCCTATACTTATTCTCAAGCCTATATCCAATCAATATATATGTGTGTGTATAAAATGGAGAAAATGGTGTTCTCTTCAATGCTCCTCCCCGTCATCTTCTTCTTCTTAATAATGTTTGAGCCCGCTATATTGTGTCTGTCATCAAATAATAATTTTACTTTTAATGATTGCATTCCAAGGGAGAGGATATCTCTCCTGAGGTTGAAAGCAAGCCTGTTGGATGGGTCTAACGGGCTTTCTTCGTAGAATAACACCCGATACAAATGTTGTAACTGGCAAGGCGTAAAGTGTGATAAAGCGACTGGGCATGTTATCGGGCTTGATCTCAGAAATCGAGTTCTAGATAATTATGGGGACCCGAGCTCTGATAGCATGTTACAAAGTGAAACACTTGATTCTTCCTTGCTTGAAATGAAGCATCTTAAGTACCTTGACTTGAGTGGGAATAATTTCAAGGACAACTTGATTCCATCATTCCTAGGATCATTAAACAAACTGCAATATCTCAATCTCTCAAATGCAGGCTTTGGATGTGTTATCCCTCACCAGCTCGGCAACCTCCCAACCTTGTGTGCACTTGATCTTGGTGGACTGTTATCTTCTCTAAGAGTCGACAATCTCATATGGGCTACTAATCTTTCATTGCTGGAGTCCCTTGATATGTGTCATGTCAACCTTAGCACCACAAAAGATCACCTTGCGACGGTACTCAGTACACTTCATTCTTTAGAAATATTAAGCTTGTCACATAGCGGGCTTGATAACACATACCTACCTCATACTAGTTGCTTAAATTCCACGCTATCTACTAATATACAACACAAAGAGTTGAGTAACAATCTCTTTAAAGGAGGCATTCCATGCTTTCTCTGTAACATGACTTCATTGCATTTTCTTTATCTTTCTTCCAACCAATACACCTCATTGGACCCTCATTTTCTTCTGTCGAGAAATCTTCAATATCTCAACCTTGAAGGTAACTCACTTAATTACAGCACAGATTGGATCTCTGATCTGCTGTGGGATAAATGCCACTTGAAATCATTGAACCTAGGGAATAATCATTTTCATTGAGATATCTCGGTATTGAATTAAAAATTTATCGAGATGCTGGAGCCACAACTTGGAGAATTTGGAGTTGTGGAGTAATGATTTTCATGGGCAGTTTCCTAAAGAACTTGGTGAACTGAAGCAACTAAAGGAGTTAGATTTGTCTGATAACAAGTTGACTGGTTTAATCCCAATAAATTTATCAAGATGCTGGAGCCACAACATGGAGAACCTAGAGTTGTGGAGTAATAATTTTTACGGGCAGTTGCCTGAAGAACTTGGCAAACTGAAGCAGTTAAAATGGTTAGATTTGTCTGATAACAAGTTGTCTGGTCCAATTCCAACTATTGTGGGACAACTTTCAGATTTGGAGTGGATTGACATATATGGTAATACCTTTGAAGGTACGCTCATAGAGGCCCACTTTGAGAAGCTATTCAAACTTAAAGGATTTAGGACTGGGTCTAACATGTTAACATTCAGAGTGGGAGATGATTGGACCCCTCATTTTCAACTAAAATCCCTTTATATGTCATCCATTGATATCGGAGGCCAATTTCCACAGTGGCTTTAAACACAAAAATCACTACACTATTTGTATCTATCTAATTGTAGCATTAGAGGCATGCTGCCGAAATGGCTCCATTCCATAAAAAATATGACTGATTTAGACATATCCAACAACCATATTGATGGATCTATTTCAAATCTTCCTTTCAGAATCCAAGTTTGAGATCTATCAAATAACGTGATAACTGGTTCGATATCCCCTTCCTTATGCCAACTAAGAGATTTGTTTTATCGGCGTCTCTCCAAGAATCTATTGTCAGGTCACCTTCCACAATGTTGGGATAACTTATCTTACTTAAGGGTTGCAACATTGTCATCTAATAAGCTTTCTGGGCCCATTCCAAACTCCATTAGTGGAGCTTACTCGTTGGGATGGTTGCAACTGAGTAACAACAGTTTTATAAGGAAACTACCTCCAAATTTGAAAAACTGCACCCAGTTAATGGGTTTGGATATTGGAGACAACAAGTTATCAGGGAAAGTTCCAGAATGGATTGGAAACAATCTGCTTAATCTGGCAATTCTTAGGCTAAGGAACAACAAATTCTACGGAGACATTCCATCCTCTTTCTGTCAGATGTCCAAACTTCAAATAATGGACCTTGCAAACAACCAGTTGACCGGAAACTCTCACGTTGCTTTGGCAATTTTTCGGGAATGGTCCACAATAAAACCGCTCGCGGTGAGTATTCATTCATATAACACTTTCATGATATTATTCGTGTATTCAACATTTCTTAGTTCGTTACTGATGATCTAAGAGTTAGTTGGAGGAAATGAATTTTTTTTTAAATTGTTCATTTTGATCACTAAATCAACTTTTTTTTTTAAAAAAAAAAAAAAGTTAGTCTTGTGGGGTGAGGTAGTTTCCTCAAGTATAAGCCAAAAAAAAAAGATTTATTTTTTTCAATAAAAGGAAGCTAAATGTGACTTGATCGTGACAGTAATAAATAGTAAATTTAGCAGTGATCGAGCAATGATCCAATTTTTTTGTAGCAATTTTTATTACAAGAATAGATATGTAAACACTAGTAAAGACATTGTTTGCACAAAGGAAAATATATATACAAAAAATGTCTGTCTTGTAGCAATTGAAAACTATGGGCTCAATGCATTAAGTGAAGTCTTGAAGGGAGTGGTGCTGGAGTATAGCGAAAATACACGATTCTTGGTCAATTTTGATCTTTCAAGTAATCAACTAGTTGGAGAAATCCCTTTGGAACTGACAAACCTCACTGACTTGATCGGTCTCAATTTGTCTCATAATCATCTAAGAGGACAAATCTCATTGAAGATTGGAGATATGGTCTCTCACGAATCACTTGATCTTTCCAACAACTATTTGTTTGGAACAATTCCAGAGAGCATATCGAAGTTGACCTTTCTGAGTCATTTGAACTTGTCCAACAATAATTTGTCTGGGCGTATCCCGATGGGACCTCAACTTCAAACACTCAACGAAAGTTCGGATTATGAGGGAAACCCTGGACTATATGGGGCACCATTGGCCCAACAATGCGAAGTTAATAGAACATCGACAAAAGGTAAAAATAGTGGGGAGCATGGTCATGATGGAAATGCAGCCGATAAGTTATACCTCTATGAATTTGTAGTTGGTGGTTTTGCCACTGGATTATGGGGTTAATTTGGAGTTTTGATCTTCAAAAAGAGTTGGCGGCAGACACTGTTCGGGTGGATGGATGCTCTGTTGAAAAAAATGATGGGTTGGAGTTAGACTGCTATAGCTTGAGTTTACAAGGGGACTTTGCAACTTTGTATCATATTGAATTGTCCTTTAAGTTGTATCCTTGTGTTTGATGTGATCTTTGGGGTGTGTTTGATGTTGGTGTTATATGTATTGTTTTAAGGGTTATAAGTTTGATGTGGATTTTTTTTTTAAGTTCATTTTTGTATAACTTGTAAAGTGTACGTGTGATGCACGTCATGCATAATATATATAGTTCTTTAGCTTTTAAATTATGCATTTATATATTTTATAATTTATTCATTTTTTTCATCACTATTTTTATTTAATAGAAAATTGTGCTTTGCATAATAATACGTAACAAAATGTTTTCAAAGTTGAAACATAATTTTTTAATCAGAGTAACATTTTAAAGTCACTAGTAAAGTGCACGTGCATCGCACGTGGTGATAAATATTTTTTGCCGACTGAATTCAGTAAAATTAATTGATTATTTAATTAAACATATCATTGCAAGAATGAAGTAAAATGTAGAATAAATGAGCTTCTAATGTTTTTTTTTAAATAACATAATGATGTCCTAATATAAAAAGAATGAAATAACATATTACAACTCCAACAAAAATATAGTCTCTAATGGAAAAAATACTAAACAACTTAATAAGGACCTAACGAATATTATAGATGTATTAGTTATTTTATTTAATTATAATAGATGATTAAAGAGTGATTTTTTTCATTTTGGTTTTGACATTTTCATAAGAAACATTAATACTAGTTGTAGTCCAGTACATCAATAGTGTTGCAAATTTTTTCTTAATTCATTTGACAAAATGTCTACATTATTCACTAACTTATAAATATACGGGCCAAACATATAATCAAACTTCATTATTGTATGATCTTAAAAGGTATTCAATCACCGACTTGTCTGAAAAAAAAAATTTATCATGCCCTGAATGATTTTTTTCAATGTTATTTATTTGGAAGGCAAACAAACTATATAACCTATTGTTTGCAAATCATTGACTATCTTGGTTGTTGCAATAATTTTAGTGTTGTTTATCATAATATCTTTCACTACAGTACTTATGTGCCTAATAACATCTTTAATGTTTTTATTGTCCAATTTTTTTTGCATCATACATAATGCTTCGTAAATTCAAGATAAAGATCCTTTCTTGGAAAAAAAAAATAGCAAAACAACAAAACAAAGCAAAACAATGAGACAATATTAAGAAAGATATCATTAATTAAAATATATGTAAGATAAGAATTAAATTCTATTACATTATGATACTCTTAGTCGCTCTGTGAACTATATTATTACGCAGTTATTATTAGCATTTACGTTATGTATTACAAAGTTTTTATTTTTTTAATTATTTAAAATTCTTGATAATGTAGGATCATATTTATGAGACCTAATTTCTTACGGAGTTCATATATTTAGACGTTAGCAAAAAAGAAAGTAGTAATTCTAAAAGACATTTGTTTCTAGATAGTAGTATTCATATTTCCCTAAGAAAATAAGTACTTTTATTTTTCCTATTGAATTACTATCGTGTATTTTTTCTTATTCTATTTACAAATAATATTTATTTATTAAAAGAACTAGATCACATTTATATGAATTGCGTCATTTTTTTTTTTTTGTACATACTTTATATAATGAAGTTGCAATCAAATATCTTATTTATTAGACTACAACTAATATAATCAAGTAAGATAAATACTATTTAATATTACTTCTTTATTTATTTATAATAATAATATATTTGAAAAAAAATGTACTTTTGTACTGGTTAGAAGATTAAAAAGTTTATGATTTTTTCATAGTTTCATAAAATATTATGTAATTACCTCATTTTCGTATTCGTTAAAAATATATGTTATATGTTACAATAATTAAGGTGTTTCTTTCATGCAATAACTGAATAATTGTTTAAAACATAACTCGTTTATTTCTCATTTTAATTCACATAGATAATGTTGGTAATAGTTGTAAGTTTACATACATTTTGTATGTTTTTCTTATTTGTATGATTAGAACCCTCCTTTCCAACTAAAATCCCTTTATACGTCATCATCCATTGATATCGGAGGCCAATTTCCATATTGGCTTCAAATATAAAAATAACTACACTATTTGCATCTATCTAATTGTAGCATTTGAGGCATGCTGCCGAGATGGCTCCATTCCATAAAAAATCTGACTGAGTTAGACCTATCCAACAACCATATTGATGGATCTATTCCAATTCTTCCTTTCAGAATCCAAGTTTTAGACCTATCAAATAACTCGATGACTAGTTCGATACCCGATTCCTTATGCCAAATGAGAGATTTGTTTTATTTGCGTCTCTCCAAGAATCTTTTGTCAGGTCACCTTCCACAATGTTGGGCTAACTTATCTTACATAAAGGTTGCAATATTATCATCTAATAAGCTTTCGGGGCCCATTCCAAGCTCCATTGGTGGAGCTTACTCGTTGGGATGGTTGCAACTGAGTAACAACAGTTTTATAAGGCAACACCCCCAAAATTTGGAGAATTTCACCTAGTTAATGGGTTTGGATATTGGAGACAACAAGTTACCAGAGAAAGTTTCGGAATGGATTGGAAACAATCTGCTTAATCTGGCAATTCTTAGGCTAAGGTACAACAAATTATACGGAGACATTTTATCCTCTTTCTGTGAGATGTCCAAACTTCAAATAATGGACCTCGCAAACAACCGGTTGACCAGAAACATCTCAAGTTGATTTGGCAATTTTTCGGAAATGGTCCACAATAAAACCACTTGTGGTGAGCATTCATTCATATAACACTCTCATGATATTATTGGTGTATTCAATATTTCTCAGTTCGTTACTGATGATCTAAGAGTTACTTGGAGGAAATGAATTTTTTAATTTATTTATTTTGATCACTAAATCAATTTTTTTTTTTAAAGTTAGTCTTGTGGGGTGGGGGTATTTTCCTCAAGTATAAGCCAAAAAAAAAAGATTATTTTTTTCAATAAAATGAAGCTAAATGTGACTTGATCGTGGCAGTGATAAATAGTAAATTTACCAGTGATCGATCACTGATACAATTTGTTTGTAGCAACTTTTATTACAAAAATAGTTATGTAAACACTAGTATAGACATTTTTTGCACAAAGGAAAATATATATACAAAAAATGTCTGTCTTGTAGCAATTGAAAGATACTATAGGCTTAATGCATTAAGTGAAGTCTTGAAGGGAGTGGTGCTGGAGTATAGAGAAAATACACGATTCTTGGTAAATTTTGATCTTTCAAGTAATCAACTAGTTGGAGAAATCCCTTTTGGAGCTGATAAACCTCACTGACTTGATCAGTCTCAATTTGTCTCATAATCATCTGAGAGGACAAATCCCATTAAAGATTGGAGATATGGTGTCTCTCGAATCACTTGATCTTTCCAACAATTATTTGTTTGGAACAATTCCAGAGAGCTTATCAAAGTTGACCTTTTTGAGTAATTTGAACTTGTCCAACAACAATTTGTCTGGGAGTATTCCGAATGGACCTCAACTTCAAACACTCAACGGAAGTTCGGATTATGAGGGAAACCCTGGACTATGTGGGGCTCCATTGGCCCAACAATGCGAAGTTAATAGAACATCGTCGAAAGGTTAAAATGGTGGGGAGCATGGTGATGATGGAAATGCAGTCCATTAGTTATACCTTTATGACTTTGTAGTTGGTGGTTTTGCCCCTGGATTATGGGGTTACTTTGGTGTTTTGATCTTCAAATAGAGTTGGCGGCAGACTCTATTTGGGTGGATGGATGCTCTGTTGAAAAAAATGATGGGGCGGAGTTAGACTGCTATACCTTGAGTTAACAAGGAGATTTTGCAACTTCGAATCATATTGAATTGTCCCTTTTCAAGGTGTGGTTGTAGTATTTTTTAAGTTGTATGCTTGTGTTTGATGTGATCTTTGTGGTGTGTTTGATGTTGGTGTTATATGTATTGCTTTAAGAGTTATAAGTTTAATGTGGATTTTTTTTTAAGTTCGATGTTGTATAACTTGTAAAGTGTACGTGTGATGCACGTCATGCATAATATATAGTTCTTTAGCTTTTAAATTATGCATTTGCATATTTATATAATTTATTCATTTTCTTATTACTATTTTTAATTAATAGACAATTGTGCTCTGCATAATAAGACGTAACAAAATGTTTTCAAAGTTGAAACATAATTTTTTAATAAATGTGACATTTTAAAGTCACTAGTAAAGTGCACGTGCATCGCACGTGGGGATAAATATTTTTTGTCGATTGAATTCAGTAAAATAAAGTAATTAATTTATTAAACATATCATTGCAGGATAAAGAAATATATAGAATAAATGAGCTTGTAATGTTTTTTTTTTTCTTTTAATAACATAATGATTTCCTAATATAAAAAGAATGAAATAACATATTACAACTCCAACAAAAGGATTTTGCTACTTTGCCACCCTCCATTACAACATGGTTTACAACCATGTGTAATGGAGACATTAAAAATGCAATAATGCACATTTTGCAATGTCTCCATTACACATGGTTGTAAACCATGTTGTAATGGAAGGTGGCTATGTAGCATCACCCCAACAAAAATATAGTCTCTAATGGAAAAAAAAAATCTAAATAACTAAATAAGCACCTAATGAATATTATAGATGCATTAGTTATTTTACTAAATTATTTTAGATGATTAAAGAGTGATTTTTTTCATTTTGGTTTTGACGTTTTCATAAGAAACATTCATACTCGTTGGATCCCAATACATCAATAGTGTTGCAAAATTCTTCTTAATTCATTTGACAAAACGTCTACATTATTCAATCACTTATAAATATTCCGGTCAAGCATATAGTAAAAATTCATGATTGTATGATCTTATAAGGTATTCAATCACCGACTTCTCTGAAAGAAATTTTATCATGCCCTGAATGACTTTTTTCAATGTTATTTATTTGAAAGGCAAACAAACTATATAACCTATTGTTTGCAAATCATTGACCATCTTGGTTGTTGTAATGATTTTAGCGTTGATCATAATATCTTTCACTTTCCTTCGAATTTGCAGTACTTATGTGCCTACTAACATCTTTAATGTTTTTATTGTCAATTTTTTTTTTGCATAAGACATAATGCTTCAAAAAATCAAGATAAAGATACTTTTTTGGAAAAAAAATAGCAAAACAACAAAACAAAACAAAACTATGAGACAATATTAAGAAACATATCATATGTTAAAATATATGTAAGATAAGAATTAAAATTCTATTAAATTATGATACTCTTATTCGCTCTGTGTACTTTATTCTTACGAAGTTATTATTAACATTTACGTCATGTATTTCAAAGTTTCTATTTTTTTAATTATTTAAAGTTAGGATCATATTTATGAGACCTAATTTCTGACAGAGTTCATATATTTAGACGCTAGCAAAAAAAGAAAGTAGTAATTTCAAAAGACTTTTTTTCCTAGATATTAGTATTCATATTTCTCTAAGAAAATACGTACTTTTATTTTTCCTATTGAATTACTATCGTGTATTTGTTCTTATTCTATTCACAAATAATATTTATTTATTAAAAGAACTAGATCACATTTATATGTATTGCGTTACTTTTTTATTTTGTACATACTTTATATAATGATATTGTAATCCAATATCTTATTTATTAGACTACAACTAATATAATCAAGTAAGATAAATACTATTTAATATTACTTCTTTATTTATTTATAAAAATAATATATTTGAAAAAAATGTACTTTTGTACTTTTGTCATTGTTTGATAAAATATTATGTAATTACCTCATTTTCAGATTCATTGAAAATATATGTTATATGTTACAATAATTATGGTGTTTCTTTCATGCAATAACTGAATAATTGTTTAAAATATAACTCATTTATTTCTCCTTTTAATTCACATAGTTAATGTTAGTAATAGTTGTAAGTTTACATACACTTTGTACGTTTTTTCTTATTTGTATGATTGGACCCCTCTTTTTCAACTAAAATCCCTTTATATGTCATCATCCATTAATATCATAGGCCAATTTCCACAGTGGCTTCAAACACAAAAATCATTACACTATTTGTATCTATCTAATTATAGCATTTAAGGCATGCTGCCAAGACGGCTCCGTTCCATAACAAAACTGACTGATTTAGACCTATCCAACAATCATATTTATGGATCTATTCCAAATCTTCCTTTCAGAATCCAAGTTTTAGTCTATCAAATAACACAATAACTGGTTCGATATCCGATTCCTTATGCCAAATGAGAGATTTGTTTTATCTGCGTCTCTCCGAGAATGTTTTGTCAGGTCACATTCCACCATGTTGGGTTAACTTATCTTATTTAAGGGTTTCAACATTGTCATCTAATAAGCTTTCCGGGCCCATTCCAAACTTCATTGGTGGAGGTTACTCGTTGGGATGGTTGCAACTGAGTAACCACAGTTTTATAGGGAAACTCCCCCCAAATTTGAAGAATTGAACCTAGTTAATGTGTTTGGATATTGGAGACAACTTGTCAGGGAAAGTTCCGGAATGGATTGGAAACAATCTACTTAATCTGACAATTCTTAGGGTAAGGAACAACAAATTCTATAGACATTCCATCCTCTTTCTGTCAAATGTCCAAACTTCAAATAATGGACCTCGCAAACAACTGGTTGACCGGAAACATCTCACGTCGCTTTGCCAATTTTTCGAGAATGGTTCACAATAAAACCACTCGCGGTGAGCATTCATTCATATAACACTTTCATGATATTATTGGTGTATTCAATATTTCTTAGTTCGTTACTGATGATATAAGAGTTAGTTGGAGGAAATGAATTTTTTAAATTGTTTATTTTGATCACTAAATTAATTTTTTTTTTTTTTAAAAAAAGTTAGTCTTGTGTGGTGGGGGTATTTTCCTCAAGTTTAAGCCAATTTTTTTTTTTTTTTTT